>CM077241.1:15140996-15740996 GCA_039654775.1 Spinibarbus caldwelli
AGTTATGGTTAATTTTTAGACAATTTTTTGGACCGGTAATTAAGTTAAATTTAATAAAAATATTTTTATGCAAGCTTTTACTTTCAGTAGCTGACTCAATCTTGCAAATGTAAATTATCATACATTGAAAGATCTCAGTCTTAACATTATGTTCACCAAACAAGGGGTTGATGAATGAAATGGGGGTCAAATCCCATCTACATCCCCCTAAAAAAGTGCCTGTAGCAACCCTGTCATACAAGTATACCATTTTGAATTGTGTCACAGCTTACAAAAGACAGAAGCAAAGTCCTGTTTTATTCTGAAGCGTTAATAAGAGATTTCAAAGATAGCTGGTTATCTCCAAATAATTACTTCTTATCAGCTTTCCTTCCTTGTAATTACCCATTAAGTTTTAATTTCAGCTTTCACACGCACATGTACCTTTAACTGGTACGAGCCTGCAAAATCAAAGCGGTCTTCAGACAAATGAAAAGGATGACCTACATGTGACTGCACATTCTCCTCTGCAGTGTCAAATACTGCTTCTGAGCGCTTTCCCCGGAGAGCAAGAGTTCAACAGATTGTCATACACTCTCGCCTAAGTGTCTGTCCTGCAGTTGTTCTGCATCCTCTCACCTTCCTCATCAGGTTAATGATGATGAGGAGCAGGAAGAGCAAAAACGTAGTTGCTAATTCGACACTTTAGCCGCATCCGAGACAGAGTTGGCAGAGTCCTTTTCCCTGCTCAGCACCTGAGCTCAGGGCTGGATCTGCACCTGCACTGGGTGCTCAGTCACTGCTGGGAGATGGTAAGAGAGTTTAGGAAAGGCACAGGAAGTGGAGGGTGTGGGCTTCCTGTTTGCGTGGAAAATACAGACAGTGTGCAAGCAGAAATACACAGATATTAAAAACTTATCCCACAATATACAGACAGACAATACATGCATAAACTCGGATTCGAATCCTAATACATATTTTAATAAGTAAAGTTGCAACTGAACTTTGCAAATAGTGATCACTAAGCATTTTGATGTATATTTTGATAGTCAAATGAATTTCAAATGACATAATAGTGGGTAGATGATAAGAAAATGAAATGCAAATGACCTGTGGAAGGAATGACTTTGTTGAACTATATAAATGTAGACATGAATAATAATTTCTGCAGAGTTTTAGACTTTTTAAATCTATAACACCATCACTGCATCTGAATATGCCTACTTTCTTACTACAGAATAGGTGAAAAGCAATATATGAAGTGAGTAGTATGTCTGAATTTACAGCACTCAAAATATTAGGCAGAAAGTACCCAGATGACCTATTACTTCTGCTGAGAATCTGAAGTGTGCATCCAGTGGACACTTTACTATCCCATGAGGCCACAGGAGAGGAGATGTGAATGCAACACAACCGACTCTGCAAGTCACATGGCAATGACAACATGACATCTGGATCATAAATTTAATACAACATACACTACATACACTAAAGGTACAAAAAAAGTAAAAATACTTTACTAAGTACAAATATATACCTTTAAGGTACTAATCTGTACCATTTAGGGCTAAATAAGGTACTTTTGTACTTTAGTGTACTGGCCCAGTTTCAGCTTTGTACCTTTTTTTTAAAGAGTGTAGAACATGCTTTTTTAATGGTTGTGAAATATGTTTCTCTTCAAAAGCAGTAGCTACTCTAAAGCCTTCTACACACTGCATGATTTCAGCAATCCTATAAGATCATTGCAGATCACACTATGCGTCATGGATCTACGACATGAATGCAGACTGTACGATGATTGACTCGTACACTAAGACACATTTCTATAGAAGAATATAGCATCATCAGCATGCGCTAGTGGTAAACAACAAGAGCATGATGAATCACACTTTGGCAGTTGTAGTTTTTATGTGTGCTGGAAAAAATTAGAAGCGGAGAAAGAGGAAGGGATAAGAGCTTGAGGTAAGCAGTTTTATGGTTTAGCGCCATGTCGCGTTGATTTCATGTCGCATTTTTATTGGCTGGTCAGTAAACGTGGGTCGTAGCAGCAAACACACTGTGCGATGATCATGCTGAATTTCTGACACCGTCAGAACGTTATTGAAAAGCTATCTTTGGTTGCAAGACTGTGACAACGGCCATCTTTAAATATCTCTCGCTGTACGATATAGGACCACCGATTAGGAGCCACGGTCACAGAAATCACCACGATTGTTTCACAATGCCAATCTTTTGTCTGGGACAGCCGAAAATCGTGCAGTGTCTCAGGCTTAAGATACTATACTATAAGATAGTATGTGTTTTTAGATGAAGCTCATTTCTTGAAGGGGTTGGAGATTCCAGCTACGAGCTATTTGTGAGGTCACACTGAGCCTGAAATGGGGCATGGCATGTCAGAGTCAATCACAAAACACAGCCAATCAGAACAGGTCTCTCTGGCTGTTTCTTGATATGCGTTCTTCAGCAATCTGTTCTCGTTCTACGTCATCATCGACCGTCGAAGTTCAGCTCCAATTCTCAAGAACGCAAGTACAGAGGATGCATGAAAGTTCCCCGAAGTGTTCTTGATATCGAGGATGCATCGAGTGCAGACTTGAGAGAATCGAGCCGTTAGAAATCCCAGAAGACACTGTGGGCGGTCGGTGTATGGAAGCCTGTAAGCTTTAAACTCGCTCTCGCAAATATTTAACGGCTCTTGAAAGTAAACATTTATCATTTTGTTTTGCTTAATTTTAATAAAGTGGTAAGACCCGGAGAAAGTCTGCAGTGTTTTTATTGGCATATTAAAATGAATCTTAACATAGTCATAGTTAAACATATAACGCTGTAAAATAAAACGATATACAATTATATGAAAATAATATCTATAATGGTATGAAATGTTTTAATAAGTTATGACATTTGTTTGTAATGTTATGTTATATTTATTGTTCATTGGCCACTGCTTATGCTGTGACTATGCAGTCAGTTAAGCAAGAACACAGCGCATCTCAATTCTCACAAGGATGCTGTTTTGTGTTCTCGCGTCCTTCCGAGTTCGCTCTTCCAAGGAAGCCTTGCAAGACTGGTCTCCACGAGAACACAAGTCCGTTCTCTGCGTTCTTGTAATTGAGAAACAGCCTCTGTTTACGGTCTCAATCACACTAGCAATGCACTGTGACTGTATAGCGTCAAACTAAGAGCATTTTTTATGGAATTTGAGGGATTTGCCATATAATATTCGATCATAAAGTTAAAAAAAACTCTCTAGTTATCCACATTTCATGTTTAATATGCGAGATTTCTGGTTCTCAAACCAGTAGCGCAAACCCTGCCCCACAGCTGATGTCATTGGTCAACTCCTGTCGGGAGAAGTGCATACTTAACAGATTCAACAGTGGATGGATTTGATCGCGACAAACCATAATGGTTGTGGTAGTATTTGTTTCAACATTGTGTAGGCAGTCTGCACTGTGACTGACATGACCAATGAAATCTCTAGAATGGCCTTTGGGGTGGGGTTTACGCTTAACTGGTTTGGGAAAACATGCGTTTAATATACATGAGGATGCTACTTTGGTTCAGTGAGATTTTGTGCGGGCCACCAGGCATTTTACCTCAGAAAATGGACAAAAACTCAAATTAACAAAATTTTGTTTGTCACTTTACCGCATCACGTCTATAATAATCCTGAAACATAATCATCAAAGATACAAATACATAGCCTCTCAGTCTGAATGGGCTCTCGCACACTAGTGATAAAAAAAAATGATAAAAAAACAAATGTATAGCCTGAATGCACTGTAAGTCGCTTTGGATAAAAGCATCTGCTAAATGCATAAATGTAAATGTAAATGTAGTGTAAAAAACTAGTGTCGTCACAGTGGCACAGTTGGAGAGGACCGCATATGTGAAGATATCTGGAAAACTAGGCCAAGCAGAGCTGCTCAAGTGAAGCTAAAGTGTGAATAAACAGAAGATTACACATATACACACAAACCAACAGTGACCTCCTCTGAAGATGTTTTTGCGCTCTTAGGATAGATGCATATTTTAAACCTTCAGTACACACACGTTCACTGGAGGAGAAGTGTCTTAAAAATGCTTAAAATGCACCATTGGGGTGTCAGTTCTGTCCTTGGCTGCTACCGAATTTGTGCAGAACAACATGCAAACGCAAAATGGATGGCATGGAAAGGGCGTGCACTACGTCTGCCATGAGAGCGGGTCAGTTGTATCTACCGCTTCAGACTGTGCACAGGTCTTAATGTTAAGTGCTCAGAGCAAAGATAACACACACACTCCAGCACTATCTTCTGCACACATTAGAGAACTAAAGCAGATCACTGTCCTGGTTCCACACTCAGAGAGAGAGAATGTGAGAAATAAAGTCAATGCGGTCGCTCAGCTGGGGGTGGGGAGGGGGGTAGAGGAGGAACATAAATCTGCTGCTGTCTTCATCCTGCTGTTGTCATCACAGAGAAGAAGGGAAACAGAGAAGTGGGAGGAGAGGAGGAAGGTATAGAAAGAAGGTATGAGAGAGAGAGAGAGAGAGAGAGAGAGATGGTGGAGGGAAAGGGAGGTCTGCATAACTGTCCTTGCAGGCTGCCAGTGTGAGATCATTGGTTGGCTCAGTGAGTCACATGACACGGTTTCAGCACAGGGAACTGGTTAATGCTGTAGTGTTTGTGTCACTGTTCATATGGGATGGATTTAAAGTTGTACTTTTGTGGCAAAGTGTTTTTATTTGTATTTTTAATTCCAATACAACTTCAGATGCATTGATGACTGACTAAAACTAAAACCATAAAAAACCTTTTGTTTAAAAAAAAAAAACTTGTTTAGATTAAGTACTAAAACATGGAGGACCAACCCTGTAGAAATTAAAAATAAACACATAAAAATATAGATAAATAAATAAATGTAATAATTGGAAAATAAATAAAGAAATGACTTGATAAAACAGATATAGTTAATTTGTAATAAAATGTAATCCTGAATTTATTTTTATTACTTTTTTTCCGTATTTATTTTTACATGTATTTTTATTCTTTTTAACTTTTATTTACTTATTTATTTATTATTTTTACATACTAAAACAACTAAAACTAAAAATAATAAATAAAACTTAAAACTATATAGACATATTCTAAAACACAAAAAGTAATAAAAATGACAAAAACACAACATAATAAACTTTAATTAAAATTCAAATGAAAACAGAAAATATAACACAGCTAGAGTTCAAAAAAGGATAAAGGGAAAAAAACAGACTGTGAAATTGAGAAATTTTAAAAATGTCCCCCAGTGAGTTTTCCTTGGCCATTCATCTGTCTCTCCTCTTCTCCGGTCTTACTTGCTCTCTCAGAGCATTTGACATGAGTGTGTAATCCTCCAGACAATGAATTACTTGACGTGAATACGTCACAACTCAAAAAGACCCAAAGAAAAAAAGATTTGTGTCTCCTTCAACCTCCTCCTTCCCGTCTTTTTCTCCCCAAGATTATTACTTTCCTTAATCCTTCCTCCTTCTGCACTGAAGCTCTGATCTTCAAGCCCATCAGCAGATTAAGTACAGATAAGGAGGAAGACACCTCCTTTGATAAACTTCACAAAGACTGATTAAACTGCATTTATATGTGTGCGCATGCCTCCTAAGTCAAACATGTCAGAGCAATTAAAGAGATCAGGCAGACCGAGCACAACTTTCCCATCATGCATTTCTCTTTACAATTGTTCACGCAATGAAGAAAGGGCAAGACCTCTGCAGTATTTCACTCAATGTATCACATACACTATATCAGGGGCCAGTTTTACTAAACAGGGCAAACTAGCGCGAAAGCGCAATTCCAAAACAGTGCCAATGGGCGTGGAAATTTCTGCAGGTGATTTACTAACAACGTGCATATTAAACAACACAGACGCAACATCTCATTTACATATTGACCAACGAAATATACCAAGCGCAGCACAAATTAGCATAGTCGCAAATAAATAATGAAGAAATAAAGAAGCCACAGTACGTTGAAAAGAACCAGAGGCCAAAAAATGAAGGGTTGCAAGAAGTTTTGATAGATCTGGTATTGCGTGACTCCTAGTTGAGGGTTCCAAGTCGTCTTTTATTTCCTGAAGCAAATTAAATATAACAGTGTCTGGCAAACTATATGTTCGGATAATGTGTTCTTCTGGCATTCCAAATAAATTAATGCGTCTGGAAAAAATCCTCTCCCTTCTACCACACACTCTCTGTTCTCTGCGGTGCCTCCTCTAGCAACAATAATTGCAGCCATTTCAAGCGCAAAAAAGTTTGACTTTTTTTTTTTTTTTTTTTTTGAGCGTTAAATAATGGCGCAAATACCAGTAATTTGACGAGTGCAAATGTTAGTAAATCTCATTGTGTGATACTTTTTAATACTCTCCTCTCATAAATTTTGCATCTGAAAGGGAAACTCCTACAAAAGCTATTCAATAAGGTCAGGTGCAAAAATAACTGTGTCCACACCTTTTCAGCGAAAATTTGTCACTGCGCGTCTTTAGTAAAACCTGACAGCACTATTTTAACGCCAAAAGACGGTTTGCGCTGGCGCAAACTGTTAGTAAAACTGGCCGCAGGAGTCTAAAGTTACTATAAACTAGACATAGTTTCATACATTATGATCCCTCAACTGTTAGTTTAACCTGAAAATCAATGTTCACTTTCTGCATTTCTATTTTTGACATATTGCAGCTACTCTAGACACTTTGCTTTGCCTGTTTGTCTGAAATAAAATCTTTGTATTTACTTTATATAAATTTATATAAATTCTAATTAATTTTATATCAAGTTAATTAAATATCCTTCAAATTTTTGATTAAAGTAATTTATATGTATTAACAAATTTACAAAATATAAAATAAAATATATATAATGTACATTTTAAAATAGAAATTAACATCAAATTAATAATATAATATAATATAATATAATATTAAATTTTTACATTTATAGTTAAATAATTAATATACTGAGCTGGTTGCAGGGACTCACACAATATCCTGCAGTGCTCTGAGATTTCAGATGTCATTCGGAACTGAATGTGCTGTAGTTTTGTCAGAAATGCATTTTGTGCTGGTGCAGCGTTGCGTTGCAATGCTGTCTGTTGGACAACTACAGTCTCCAGCTCTTTAACTGCTGCAGTGTGCATGTAAGCGAATGTTTGTGTGTGTGTACGCCGGTGTAGCCACTTATAAGAGTGCTGATTGCGTGCGATGATGGCGTGATTTAGTATCTCTCTCCCTCTTTCTCAGTGGTTCAGCAGTGAGCTATGATGATGACATTTCTGTCCTCTCCTCTCTGTGTGTCAGTCGTACACTGAGCTGTGATTATCCTGATGCTTGGGTCTGGATTAGCAGACTAGCAGTGGAGATTCCAGGGGGAAGGGATGGAATATCTCACATTTTTATGATTCCTCTGCTCCCTTTAAGAGGAATACACTTGAGTATGAATGCAGAGGGGGAATGTATTAAGAGTATCTGATGTGAAACGCTTTTTAAATGCATCCAGGGTGTCATATATAGATTGAAAAGTAGAATTAATAAGTGTTAACATTGCATTAAAATGATTAATAGTAGTTCAAAGTGTACTAGTATTTTTGTATGTTTTAACGGCTCCCAGCCACTCTAAGAACAACCCAGTCTAATATAATTAGGGCTGTCAGATTGATTAATTGCAATTAATTGCATCCAAAATAAAAGTTTGTTTTTACATAATATATGTGTGTGTATAAATATAAATATAAATACAAACACATACATGTATATATTTAAGTATATATATGTGTGTGTGTGTATGTGTGTGTAAATATTTCTTACATATATACATGTATGTGTGTGTATTTATATTATACATATATTATGTAAACACAAACTTTTATTTTGGATGCAATTAATCACGATTAATCAATTTCACAGCCCTAAAAATATAATATAATATAATATAATATAATATAATGAAAGCATATGCTGCATGAAAAAGGAAAGTAAATAGATCAGAAAATTAGTATGTTTCATCAGAACATGTCTATAAACTTTATGAATTTGAATTATGACAGTTCCAAGTAAGAAATGTTGGAAAAATATAATAAAAAGCTAACCATGCACATGCAAAAGGAATGCATATAGTTTACACTGCATGAAAAAAATAGATCAGAAAATGGTATGCTTCTTCAGTTAAACATATAGAAAAATGTGGCTAAAATACAAAAGAATATAATTTATAAATATATATATATATATATAAATTATATAATATAATATAATATAATATAATATGTAGCCAAGTGTGTATATACTTCATAAATGTTACTGTGTGTTTATGTAATGGATGTCAAAAATCTAACATTCACCATGAGAATCAGTCAAAAACAATCAGTCCTGCAACAGTACTAGACTAAATATGTGTGTTTGTGTGGAGGTCTTTTTAGGTCAGTTTCAGGAATTGAGTTTGGCATCTCGGTCTGATGGAAATATGTTTGTGTGTGTGTCTAAGACTAGTACATCCCAGTCTTAGGGCTGTGTTATTCGGGTAGGTTCAGGATAATCCATTCACTCAAAAGAGGATTGAAATGTCGATCTGGTTTTGATGACTTAGATTCAGACCATTGTGTATTCTGATGTCTGTAGTCAAAGATTTAGTGTACTGGATTTAGAATGTCCGAGCTGTAAGTAGCCAGAGGAGTATTCTGGAGATTAATTTCATTATTATTGAGAGAAGATGAGCACATAATTCTCCCTCTTTTTGTCAGGTCATTATGAGGTCTCTCCGGACTGTGACCTACATCTCCACAATCACAATCAAAAACAGGGAAAAAATGAAAATGAAGAGCAAGATAGAGGTTTGATTTCAGATTTTAAAAAATTCAGTTCGAATGCATCTCTGAAAAAAAAAAAAACTAAATGAATAACTAAAAATAACTAAACTAGTGAATCTAAAAACTAGTAAACTAAAAACTAAAATAATAAAAAAAAACTTACAAAAATGTTACGACAGTGTTTTTTTAGTATCATTGTGATACTGTTATATTTTTTTATCAATATTTTAAATTAGCTTTTATTTTTTCTATTTTCACTTGATTTAATTTTAGATGAAGTTTTAGATTTTATTTTAGTTTTAGTTATACATGAATGTAAAATTAAAAGAAAAAGAAAATGAAAAATAGTTATAAAAATAATAAAATAAGTTTAAGTTTTCAATGTTTTACTTTAATGTTTATTTTATTTCAAGTTGGTTGGTTTGGTCCTCACACTGCATATAGCATGACCCATTAAATATAACTATAGAAAATAAATTAATAATAGTGATAATATTATTGCACTTTATTTATTTAGGTTTTTTTTTAATAAAATAATAAACTAAATAATAATGTCTGATATTACTATTTAAAATTAAAAGAGTATTAAATACAAATATAATTATTATTTAGTAAACTTAAAAATAAAGTGCTAATATTTACTAATACTACTACTTTTTTTTTTCTTAATTTTTATATGAATTTTCATAATTTTCAAACTTAATATCAGCACGCTTTTATTTTGGTGGGTTGCCGGCAAGTAAGTATACGCGCTTCCGGGTTTTGCGCTGCTGATTACATAATGCCAGTGTTTGCATTGTGCTTTGAAAATGGCAGTGGATAGCTTAGATTTATGCTTTCAGTTTGAATAGAAATCTAAAATGGTAATTGTACATTAACAGCTGTCAACCTTGTCAGTACGCACAAAAACACACAACAAAATTACTAAAACGTGAACTTGAAAAACAAAATATAACTCAAATTGTCAACAACAACCATAATAGTATATAAGATTCTAAAATCATATTGGTGATTTTGTTTCAAGACACTCAAGAATCCGTGACATTTCATGATAATGACATCCAAACTGGACAGAGGTGCTTATTCATTCATTGTTCCATGAAAAAGAAGGAGAAATAAATAAATAAATAGTATATCTATATACACATACATATATATTATAACAGCATTCAGGTTTGGAAAAACATGAGGATGAGTAAATAATGACTATAAAAATGATAATAATTTTTGGATGTACTGTCTCTTTAAGAAAACTAAAGGCCCTCTGAACTGAAAGATTGCAGGATGGATGACAGTGAAGGGAAAAGGATGCATGAAAAGAGGAAGTTGGGGGTCGGGGTCCAGGGAAGGTTGAGAGATGGAGTGAAAAGAACGAATGAAACGTTTGGAACATGGGGAGAGAGCGATGGAAAAGTGCATGAGAGTTGTTAATATCTCTCTCTCTCTCTGTTGCTCTGTGTCCTGCTGCCCGTCCATATGGCTGCGTATGAGTGCAAGAGAATAAAAATGAAAGAAGAAATTGGGTGCAAGGTGACTGACACATGCCATCATTCATATAACAGGATGGTTGGATTAAACAATAACCTCTGGATTGCTGTTATTGTGTCTGTCAGGACAAAGACGCGGCTTATGACTTCAGACCACAGACTGCTGCTTTATCTCTAGCAGGAAAGCCTGTTTTAATTAACATCTGCCTAAGCCCATTAACGAAGGAACAGACAAGACCATTGTGTTGCATCTCTTTCTCTCTGCATGCATATACACACTGCACAGCACTGCAATATTAAGTAATATTATTATATTAACACAGATAGTATCATTTGCTACAGCGTTTAGAGCTTACTGAGGACTGTTTGGTGAAGATTTGTATTGTTCCATTAATTGCTTAAATCAACACAGCAAAAAAGTATTTTCTTAGTATTTTTTTTTTTTATATGTTTTCTTAGTATTTTTCAGAAAACAAGACTTAATCTTAAAGGGATAGTTCACCCAAAATGAAAATTATATCATTAATTACTCGCCCTCATGTCGTTCCAAACCCATAAGACCTTTATTCATCTTCAGAACACAAATTAAGATATTTTTGATGAAATCCGAGAGCTATCTGACCCTCCATAGACATCACGGGTACTACCACGATCAAGACCCAGAAACGTAGTAAGGAAATCATTAAAATGGTCCATGTCACATCAATGGTTCAACCGTAATTTTATGAAGCTATGAGAATACCTTTTGTGCGCAAAGAAGACTAAAATAACAACTTTATTCAACAATTCTTCTCCTCCACGTCACCCTAGGGTGCCATTTTGGAGAGTATCACAACACACGTTTGGAACGACATGAAGGTGAGTAATTAGTGACAGAGTTTTTATTTTTGGGTGAACTATCCCTTTAAGTCATTTTGCTTCAAGTAAACATTTGTTGTTTTGTTTTGTTTTTGGTTTAGTTTTTCATTGTTTAATTTTCCATTTTGTTTTGTTTTTGTTCTTTTTGGAGCCTTCACCAGCCAAGTTTTTGTATGGTGCAAAACAAAACAAACAAACAAAATTATTGACCCATCATGAACCTGCTATGTACTTTTTCTCTCTCTCCACTTAGAGAAGAGTAAAACTTGGCTTTATTAGCTATGCAACTCACTTAGGAGACTCTTCTTTGCAACTTTATGAATGATGTAATCATTTTAGACTGTCAGACTCAAATCAAGGGGGAAAGATCCTGAAGTGAACTAACACCGTCACAACACAGCTAACCAATGGTTGGTCTCCATGGAGCCCCTGTGTTATATAATATAAGGAGATGAAGTTTCCCTCTCAGGTAATCACACTAATTGCTTTTGATGGCCACAGAAGAGGCCAAGAGTGCCTTTCATTTATTATATAATTCTTACCAGTTGGCTGTAAATGACTATCTAGCTGTCTGTCTGTCTGTCTATCTATCTATCTATCTATCTATGGGTCTGTCTGTCTGTCAATATCAGGGTTAGGTTATATATGGGAGTGGTAGTTGTCATCACAGAAAACTCCTAGGCCATAATTTTATCCTGACACAGTGTCAATCGACCAGTGCGAGGCAGGAATTCAGATCTTTCATCAGCACTGTAACGGAACCTGATTGAAAGCAGCCGTTGTTCTTTTAGGCCGGTTATTAAGTTTGCACACCTGAGGCACTCCAATCAGTGGTCAGCAGTAAGTGAGATATACGGCCAGTATCAAGCTCTCCGCCACACATACCTTTTCTTGCTTTCTCTTTCTTATGGCGTCTATGAGGGTGAAGACAGGCATGAATACTGAGACAAAATGCTTTATTTTAAACCTGGTCCCCAAGGCATGGCATCTCTCCTGATGCTGTACACATCTTTTTGCCTGTATGTGTCCGCCCATTGATTTATCTCTTCACAACCGGCCCTCAGAGAGAGAGCTCTGCTCCAGCAGCCGCCATAATGGTGCCATCATTCACTTTACAATTGTTTGAGATGATTTTATAGTTCTCTTGTTAGCATACAACTTTTACCCAACTGCACACTCGATCTATCGGTCGGATCTATCTATCGGTCGGTCTGTCTATCTTCCTACAGTACCTATCTACCTTTGGGTAGCTCCACCCACGCTGTAACCTCATTGGTCCAAAATAAAACATCAAGGGCCAGATTTACTAACAGCTTACACCAGCGCAAACCGTCTTTTGGCATTAAAATAGTACTGTCAGGATTTACTAAAGATGTGCAGTGAAGATTTAGTGCTGAAAAGGTATGGACAGTTATTTTTGCACCTGACCTTATTGAATATGCATTTGTAGGAGTTTCCCTTTCTGATGCAAAATTTATGGGAGGAGAGTCATAAAATGAATCACTCAACGCGATTTACTAATGTTTGCGCTAGTCCAATTACTGTTATTTGCTCTATTATTTAAAGCCCAAAAAAAGCATGTCTTAAAGCAGGCGGTAATTTGTGCTGCTCTTGGTAGATTGCGCTGGTCATTATGGAAATTATCTGTCTGTGTCTGTGTTCTTTAATGTGCGCATCAGCGCATTCCCCTCCCATCAGCGCTTTTATGGAATTGCACTCTAACGCTACTTTAGCCTGTTTAGTAAATCTAGTGGATGTGATTGGATCACATTGCACAGCAGTTTATAAGTTTTCATTCAGTGAGGACAGGAAAATTTGTCATCGCCAGATAGGACAGTGTAAAGCTCAGGGATTCAGAATGGAGGAAAACCTGTGACCTTGTTACTTGGGTTTACTTGTGCGTCTAATCACGGGCTGATGGTTTATTGGTTTGTCAATGTCTCTATGTGTGAACATAGTGACATTTGAGGAATGCTCTCGAGTATAGATTGAAGCCTGGATGCGTTCATATGTAATCTACACTAGTGTCTGACTGTGAGTACAGTAAGGCTATAAAGAGGTAGCTTTAGCACCTGATTAGTTTTGTAAGATAAGGAATCTCATTTCAAAGGTGAGGCATTTTATATTCTAGTCTTTGTGTTTGTTTTCCATGCTTCCTGGGGCGAAACGTATTTGTTTGTTGGTCTCCTCTGCGACAGTGCAGCATAATATATCAGCTACACAAGAACGCAGACTCACAAAGATCAAGTACAAGTCCAAATACACCCTCTTGCAACGATGTAATTATTCAGTCTCCTCTACCTGACTTTGCTTTCCTTATTGGCACATAGATGATGACACGTTCATTGTATGGTAATGTATCTTGCTGACCTAGTTGTCGGTGTGTGTGTGTGTGTGCGTGTGTTCTCACAGGTGTAAAGGAGCGTCACACTATGGGCTCTCCGCAGAGAGAAAGCGGCGCTCTCAGGAGGGAGACTGCACAGACAGCACCTCAGAGCTCACTGTGGCAGCACTGCCCGGGGAGGGATGCCCCTCCTCTGCTATCGCCCTTCTATCAGATGAGCCTGGCCTGGTTAACCCCGCCTATGAGCCCAGTGTGGAAGATAACAGCCAATCTGGGAGCACCACCAGCCTGGCAGCACGCAGCGGTTCGAGGAAGAGTGAGTGTGAGTGCACACATTGTGTATTTGTCTAAATATTATATTATATTATATTATATTATATTATATATATGTGGGATAATATATTAGTATATATAATATATTAATATATATATATATATATTAGGGGTGGAACGGTACACAGATGTCTTGGTTCGGTACGTACCTCGGTCCAGGGGTCACGGTTCGATACAATTTCGGTACAACAGGAAAAAAACAAAAAACAAATCTACTATGCTCGGTTTCTTTTCATTTATTTTGAACAGACAGTAGTACAAATTACAATTTTTTCCACCTAGATATGAAAATACTAAATATTATTACATTGTTATATATATAAAATCTGCAGTACATATATACATACAAGGAATAAATTCTTGAAATATATTTGATTTAGTTTACAGATAAACAAGGGAAAAAAACAGTAGCCTATATATGCTGAGTTTCAGTTTATACAGTGATGCATTATTAATAAAACAATAAGTGTTTAAAGTTGATTCTGCTGGTATAAGGAAACAGTTGAAGTGATCGCGCTGCGCACACACACAAAACACATCAGTTCCAGCATTGCTAAATTGACAGCGCAGTTGGTATTTTATCAAAATAAAATACAGTGAACCAAACATCAGCGCACCCTCCTTTGTGTCACCGTTGAAACGCGACTGAAGTTCAATGCCTATCATTTACATAATAAATAATAGTTTAGCATTCAGATACGTTACATCGCAAATATTGAAATATTACAGAATATTTGGTTTTGTGCCAAATGAGAGAGGTAGGAAACACGAGCACAAAGCTCCATTTCGCAAACAGTTGAGTGCGCAAGCCTTTAAAGTATACTCCTCTGTCAGTCTATGTGAGAGACGCATTCAGAATCAGCACATAGTCACTGTCTGGGGGCTTTGTTTTCAAGTGTGCAACTCATGGCATTTGCTGTTCTTCTGCTGGCGGTTATCAAACAGCGTTGCATTGCTGTGGGCGCCCCTTCTGGATTGAGGGTGAATTGCCTGTATTCGTTGTAAGGCCTCATGCACCGAACCGAGATGTCCGTACTGTGACGGTTCGGTACGAATACATGTATCGCTCCACCCCATATATATATATATAGAGCTGGGTAGATTACTTACAAATTGTACTCCGTTACTGATTCCAAATTACATGACAAAAATTGTAGTTATTAACGTAATCCATTACATTACACATTTTAGGTAATATAATCAGACTACTTTTAAACTGCTTTTGACCTATCTCACATTGACCATTTTTCACATTGATTTAAATAGGATAATCTTGTATCATATATATTTTAAAATAAAAAAAATTATTTATTTTTAAAATTTAAACATTTTAGAGCAAAAAAGTAATTTCATTTCTTTAGTAATTTCTTCTTTTAGGACACCCCCACTATAAAACTTTGTCTTTTCCTCCTTCATACTTACTGAGACAGTTAATCTGACTAATGTCAATTGTTCAAAGTCGCCCTCTGTGCCATGTTATGCAAAAATCAATTCAAACTGCATGTCCGAAAAGGCTCAGCTGAGACACACAACTGATAATGCAGTTAAAGATACAAAGAGGAGGATATAGAGAGAGAAGAGTTCAAATATGCCTTATAAATACTTTATGAGGCTGTTCCTGACCTCCACAAAGTAGTTCAGATGTGGTTCATTGTCTGACGTCCCCTCGAAACGTGAAGCCTGGAGAATGGGGACAATAAATGCTGCTGCACCAGCATTTCTGGCTTTGGGACTGGAAACAGTGTGACACTGCAGCTGAACAAGCTGTCTGCCTCCAATCCGGCCAATGCTTCTGTCAGAACTTTGTCCATCAGGACAGAAAGACTGAAAGAGTGTAGAAATGAGACAGAAAAAGGGTTTTAACCTTTACAGAGCAACCAAAATGTTAGAAGTTTGTACATAATAGTTTTATTTTTGTCTGAAACTTACATCTGTGATGACTTAAGTTACATAGACATGCAGAAAAAAGTGTCCTGCATTGCTGATTCAGGTCTGACCTGAAGAAGTCATAATCTTACTGCAGTGTCCACAATATAGCACCATTAGGTGCTGCTTACTTCATCACTTGGCCTGCAGGTGCAATGTATTATGATGTTCAAAAAAATAGACAATTTGATTGGCTACTGTGTGCCGACTCAATTCTGATTGGCTGGAAGTGGACAGCAGAAGAGGGACATGTCCAGGCATGTTTAGTAGCAAAATTTCTTTCTCCTCCTTTCTCACTCAGTTCCTTCCTTCTCACATTCATTCACAGATCGCAACTTTGACAGAACGTCAGTGCGTAGTCGCTCTTTTCGCCGCCTGAATCGAGCCTTCAGTGTCCTGAGGAGGACCAAGAGTGGGACAGCAGTGGCCAATGAGACCACAGAGGAGCGAGACAACCTCAGAAATGCCAACATACCACCGGAGGGTGAGTGTGGGTCTTGCAAGTATTGTATTCGGGCAGCTGGTTAAGCTGGAATCCAGAAGGTGGACCAGCTAAACACCAACTTGAACTGGCAAGGACCAGCTAGACCAAAAGAAGACCAACTGGGTAACCAGCTAGACCAAATTAAACCAGTTAAGACCAACAAACCAAGTTGTTTTATTGATGCCCTGTTTCGTGCTCTAAAATTAGCATTAGCATATATTGTAGTAAGTGTGTTTATAATTGTAACTGTGTAGTGTAACTGTGCTGTTATGAAGCAATACTGCATCAAACATGAACTGTCCTATGAATATCATTCAATAGCATGCTAAACCAATATCAATGGATAATAAAAGGAGAAAGGGAGTGTGTCAGAAGGTGACAGTCTGGTTTGGGTCCGCTCAGCCCCGCAGTAGCATATGGTCCTTTAATAATGCAGATGGAGCCTGAGGAGACTTGTCAGAGAGAGAGGAAATGAAGCAGTGTGTCGGGACAGAGAGACTGGACAGATGAACGCTGAGTGAGAGGGTTGCTTTCTGAATGAAAACAAAAGAGAAAAAGAGTGCTTGGGAGATTGAAAATGAGTGAGGAAAATACTGATAAGCGTGTGTGTGTGTTCGTTATGCAACACCCTGGTTGCGGTAGTAATGAGCTTCACTTTCTCTCTCCCTGCAAGCAATCAGAGGAGATGAGAGGAAAATATTGACTTTGAAAGAGAGAAACTGCAGATTGTGGAGAGCAGGCAGATACGAGAGAGGGTGTGTGTGTAATGCAGAAAGAAGGGATGGATAAAGATAAGGAGAGACAAATCACAGAGATTGTTACCGAATCCAGTTGTAGTTTACAGTCTGTTCAGGCACAGGTGCAGTACGAAGCTCTCACCCAGAACAAATACAAATGCATATGCATATTATGAACAAATTTACAGTATGAACATACATTTTCCAAAATGCCTGACGTAACAGTAGCTCTATAGCTGCATATGGCTCCTTCAGTAATTTGGATTTCATCAATATTTTGGCTAAATTTCCTGTTGTCTTAACCACAAGCACGCTTGGTGACACACATAACACTCAAAGCTGATTGGTTACCTCTAATAATGAATGGTTATACAGGCCTTTTTTGCAGAGCAAATGATGTTACGTCATTTAAAGATCAATTCTGATTGGTCAGTTTCCTATAATAGTGATTCTTCAGTGATCTTTCTCTTTGTCGTAGTAATAATTTAAAAGAAAAATGACAGAAAAAAAACATACATGTATATATTTTTCACAATATACACTACTGTTCAAAAGTTTTGAGTACATATGATTATTTTATGTTTTTGAAAAGAAGTCTTTTATGTTCACCAGAGCTGCATTTATTTGATCAAAAATCCAATAAAAACAGTAATACTGTCAAATATTATTACAATTATATTTTTAAAAATACAGTTTATTCCTTTGATGGCAAAGCTGTCAAAGTCCAGTCTTCAGTGTCACACGATCCTTCAGAAATTATTCTAATACTCATTTGATACTTAAACATTTCTTATTATTATTGTTGCGCTGCCTATTTTTTTGTGATACTTTTTTAAAATTGATTATTTAATGAATAGAATTAATTTATTTAAAATAGAAATGTATTTGTAACATTATAAATGTTTTTACTTTTAATTGATTTAATGCATGCTTGCTTTTTATTATTATTATTATTTTTTTAATCTGACTGACCCCATATTTTTGAATGATTGAAGCAATCTGAGTTAAGCAAATTAGTGGTTAAAATGATTGAAACAAATGTTAACTCAATCACTGAAATAATTACATTCATCTTGAATACATTTTCGGGAAGTCTTGGCCCTCCTTGCTTCATCTGATGGATCACTGTATTGCTTTTTTTAAGGCTCGAAGTCATGTTTGGCTCTGCTTTGATCTGGACAGTTGCCCTGTTTGTGTAGCACAGAAAGTGATGATCATGTGGGAGTTCACTGATTACAGACGCTCTCTTTTTCTCTCTCTCAGTATTTGCATTACCTCAGCTGCATCATCTAATCCCTGATGGTGAAGTCACCAGTATTAAGATCACCAGGGCAGATCCTTGTGAACCACTGGCTATCAGCATTGTCGGGGGCAATGAGACGCCTCTGGTTCGCATCCTCATTCAGGACATCTACAGAGAGGGCGTCATCGCTCGGGATGGAAGACTGCTACCTGGAGATATGATCCTTAAGGTGCGTATGTGCGCTAGATCTGATGTTACGTCATTGTACAGTAGGAGTGAATCGTCCTGGTTTTGATAGCACATGTTGTCACCATCTGTTGTTCAGAGGGGAGTGTGTGAGGATTCTGCATGTAACCAGACAGAATCAGAATTTTTTTAATTTTAGAGAAAATTTTTGGAATGGATTTCTTTTCAAGTATAATTATTTTTATGTTATAGTTAGTAACCAATAAATGGCCAATATATTAATAGATTAATAATAAATTAATAATAAAACACTAAAAACCAATTGTTTTAAATGAAGTGAATGTAGGCATCACGACATGTACAGTATAAAAACGGATATTTATTTTCAGATTTTCTAAATACTTAATTTAAAAGTATTGTTAATTTGGAGTGTTAGACAATGGTAAAAAATAATCCAAATGTAAAAATAAAGGAAATGAGCATTAGCACTTAAATAGCCAAGAAAAAAAAATAAAAATCAGCAGATCAACCAAAATGGTATGCATCCCTAATGAGTAAGCTGAGAGTACTAATTAATCAAATATTAAAATATTAAAAAAAAAAAAAAAAAAAAAAAAAAAACACATTTGCAGCACATTTGTCTTTTTCCAAACCTAAAAACTGCAAAAAGCCAGAAAGTATGTTACCCTGGACCACAAAACCAGTCATAATGGTCAATTTTTTGAAATTGAGATTTATACATCATCTGAAATCTGAATAAATAAGGACAATATATGACCAAGATACAGCTATTTGAAAATCTGGAATCTGAGGGTGCAAAAAAGGGTGCAATTACGTTTTGATACATTTACGGTAGGAAATTTACAAAATATCCTCATAGAACATGATCTTTACTTAATATCCTAATGACTTTTGGCATAAAAGAAACCCATACAATGTATTTTTGGCTATTGCTACAAATATACCCGTGCTACTTATGACAGGTTTTGTGGTCCAAGGTCACGTATATTGTTTTCTGAGCCATAACCTAATAATGCATGCAAAAACATTGAGCTCTGGTGCTCATATAGTCAACATCAGCTAGAATCTGGCTTGCAACATTTCCGAATCACTTTCTCTTTCCCTCACTGCTATAGACTAATTTAATTTCCTCTCTCTACTTTATATTTACATTTATGCCTTTGGCAGACACTTTCATCCCAATGGACCAAAAATGCCTGTTTATACCAAGGACAATAACTATAATGATCATGATATAGTTTTAAAAAATCATTCTACATTTAAATGAATAGCTGAGTTCACACCACAACTATAATGATAACAGCACAGAGGAACTATATTTTTGGAATCACTTTCAGATTTTTTCTAGCTGATAAACAATAAAAACATTGACAGCCAATTAGAATCCATTCTACTTTAAAGAGCTCAAGCATTTAAAGTGGCAGATGACAGAACTGTAGCACATGCTTATAATAAACAGCACATTATTGTCAATTAGTGTGGACTCTAATATAGTTATACAGTTAGTTACAGTTCCCTCCGAACTGAACCCACGATTTTGCTCTCTAATCTCATGTTCCCTTAAGGTGAATGGTATAGACATCAGTAACGTGCCTCACTGTTATGCTGTGGCGGCTCTGAAGCAGCCCTGCACACTGCTGCGGTTGACCGTACTGCGAGAGCAGCACCACCGTTACCGTTCCCATCATCACTCTCCCACTGAGGCCTTCCCCACCCACACCCCCACCATCCGGGACGACAGCCTCCATGTGGTCCTCGTTAAGAGGGCTCCAGACGAACAGCTGGGCATCAAGCTGGTGCGCAGGCCTGACGAGCATGGCGTCTTTATCTTCCACCTGCTGGAGGGAGGGCTGGCCGCCCGCGACGGGAGGCTGAGGGTAGACGACCGTGTGCTGGCCATCAATGGCCACGACCTGAGATACGGCGCTCCCGAGCATGCAGCGCTGCTTATTCAGGTGAGATGTATTATGGGAGAGGTTATGTGGTGGTGAGTATTAAAGGGGTAGTTCAGCCAAAAATAAAAATTCTGGCATGAATTACTCACCCTCATGTCCTTCCAAACCCATAAGACCTTCGTTCATCTTTGGAACACAAATTAAGATATTTTTGAAGAAATCCAAGAGCTTTCTGACCCTGCATAGACAGCAACGCAACTGACATGTTCAAGGTCCAGAATTGTAGTAAGGACGTCGTTAAAATAGTCCATGTGACATCAGTGGTTCAACCGTAATAATTTGTGTAATAAATAATAAACTAGTTAATTTGTGTTCCAAAGATGAACAAAGGTCTTACTGGTTTGGAACGATATGAGGGTGAGTAATTAATGACAGAATTAAATTTTTTGGGTGAACTATCCCTTAAAGGCCTGTGCATACCAACAGACGAAACGGTGACAATGACACAAATCAAAAGCGCAAATATGCATCAGAACTATTCAAAACCAATGCAATTTGAAGTCAATCCCTAAAAGTGTGCATACCTGAATGGAAATGAAATGCAGTATGTTCATGCTAAATAGCAAAATACAGCCCATCTGACAACATGGATTTTGTTTGCTTTGATACAAAATACAGTCTGACTGACAATACCCACATTCATGCAGTAAACCTGGAATTGCAATGAAATTGCATCACCAGAATGCAGTTAAATCCCCTTTAAATGTCCTTTAAAGAGATGTGCGATAGTGAAAAAAATCAGTTTTGGTCTTTCTTCATCCTTTCAGATTGTGAAAGGTGCTTTATTCTTTAGTTTCTTTTGTCTGTACAGTCTCACAGACATATTTGTCCACAACACAAGTAATCAAACCATTAATTTTATGGCTGTGTTCACTCACAGCATCAAAATGAAGCTTTTTCCAGCAATGCGACAACTTTGCCAAACTGCCAAAGCTGATTTCATCAACAGGTTTTGTTCACACATGACCTCTTCATTCAATTTTTTCAAAGTCACAGGACGCCTGTTCATTAAACAAAACCAAAAATTAAAATAAATAAATAAATAAACCTTTATGTGACAAAAAGCAACAGCTGAGAAATGTATTTATGATGCAGTGCTTCACTAATGGTTAACATTTATAAAGCCTAATATTATTTGAAGTCATGCTTAATAATTTAAGCACTTTTGTTGCTAAGCCTTTTCAGCATTTCAAAGAATGAATGTTTACAAAGCTGTCTAATCCTAACCTGTGTTGTCTTATTAAGTGAATCATTCATTAAATGGTAATGATTAGACTTTAACCCAGGATTAGACTTAGTCTTGAGTCCCAACTGTTATGGTTCCGAATAACATCTGATGTGTTCCTTGAGCGGTATTGCAAATGATGTAGAGCTTACATAAGGTTTGTGGCAGTTTATTTGATAGTGGTTTCATCTCTGCGGTGAGAAGTGTGTCATAACGATATAAAAATGTGTAAGAGAGTATAGTGAGGGTGTGATTCGATATGTATTTCAGTGTGGTGGGTCTTTCCGAATGTTGTTATTCAGCTTGTTGCTTCCTGTCTGGTTCAGATTGGTCTCGAAGGAGACAAGATGGCCGCTCACAGCAGGAGTTTCTGACATAGATTAACTGCTGGCAGGAAACTGATTAAAGCAGTCCAATTAGGCCGATAACAAACTAAGCCCACTCATTTAATTCGAGGCAGCGACAGAGCACTGAACTCCCAAGAATTCCATGGGCTCTCGATCCAAGTGTGCGCTTGACACCAACACAAGCTATGGGGTTGTCAAAAGAAAGGGTTAATGAAGAAGAAAGTGGTGATGCACTCAGATGGAATGACAGGAATGGATGAAAAGACTGCAGAATGGATCCCAAATCTCCATATATATTAGTTTTTCTTTAATAAGTACACACTTCTGAGATATAATCACACATTCACACTGAGCTGGAGCTGTAGGGCATTGGCAGTCATCACAACATCTGGTAATTGTGCTTGCTAGACGTCTGGAGAGTAATGAGACATTAGGGTATGAACGAACTATTTTAAATTTTAAATTCAGTTTTTGAACTGCTCGCTCCTCAGGGAAGTTGTTGTCCTCTGTTTGCTCTCCTGTGGAGTTCGAAAGGTTTTTGCAGTAGACGGCTAATGTTACGCCAAATTTCACCCACCATAACGCCGGTGTCAAAAGCCCCATGAAATCAAAATTGGAGTGTGTTGGCTTTTAGCCCATTCCTACAATATAAAAGGCAGCTATATTTCATATAAGAAGATAAATTTCTACAGTGAAAAAAAAAGTGTAAAATATTATCAGGAAAATATTTTATATTAAATTATTAATTAATTAATTTATAAATATTAAAACAATTAAATATTGATCAAGCTTTTTAAAGCAGGATGGATTCTGCTTGGCTGTCATTGTTTTTATCATTCATCAGCTGGAAAATCATTCTAAAAGGGATTACAACAATATCGTTCTACTATGCCATTATCGTTATAGTTGTGGTGTGGACTTCCCTATTCTCATAGAATTAGATCGATTATTGAAACTTTACAGTTATCCTTATAGTTACTGTCCTTGATGTCAACAGGTCTTTAAACCCTAAAAATAACAAAGCAGGACACTAAAGATATCTGCTATATGTTCTGCAGGCAAGTGAGGACCGCGTCCACTTCATTGTGTCCCGCCAGACTCACATCCCTACTCCGGACATCCTACAGGAGGCACCGTGGAACATGGAGGGACCACCGCCCTACTCGCCTGTGGATATTGAGCAATCTTTACTGGTGGGTTTCATGAGCACAAGCCGCACACACTCTTTATTTCCCATCCCTCTGCACCGCTTTACTAAACATTCTCTTATTGAGGAAAAAGATCTGAAAGCCTATTACTTCTACATCAAAGAATCAAGCAATCAGCCAGCTCACACACACACACACACACACACTCCTTTGAGACAGCCGTCTCCAAACCTATTAACAGAAGAAAACCCAGCAAGAGGAAACATAGCCACGGCAGGCTGGATTTCAGTCTTCCAAACAGGATTTTCTGCTGCTCAATATCTGCACTGACAACTTCCCTTGTTCTAATAAAAGTCAAATTCATCGCTAGTCATTTCTCTCGCTCTCTTGCCTTGCAGAAAAAACATGTCAGACCAGCTTGTGAGAGTTTGCTGGTCTTTGCTGGTTTAAGTGTAAATAGCTGTTTCCATCACACAGTTTTTATGCTCATTTTGAAGTATCGCATAGTAAACGAGTGATGGAAACGCCAAATTTCTAATAAAAATCCCTTAATTCACAAAAAAGTTTTTACGCTCGCTTGCGGTGGGTTTTGACTTGTGTGAAAAAGGGTTAATGCGAATAATGGGAGATGGAATCGTATTTGCCGAATAAATTCCTCCATGCACATAAAAAAATGTGAGTTTGCGCTATGGGACGGCAAAATCGGACTAACCAGCAGACCGATCTCGTTCCACAGCATCTGAAATGTTATTAAGGTCATTCTGAAATGCCCAAGCAAAGTTTGTCAAAGTATTTCTGTATAATTGCCTCCCAGAACTCTTACACAACTGCATTCCCAAACAACAAGCATCCACGAAAGCAATGACTGCATTCACTGTGTTTCGTCTCCTCGTGCAAGTAATTTATTATATATGAAAATTATTATATTCAGTGGCTCCTCCTACTTTTCTTAGTGTTATATAGTGCCAGTTTATCAGGAAGTGACGATTTATGACTTGTTGGATGGAAACGGTGCTTATTCGCAAATGTTTTATGCAATTCCAATTTTGCACATAAGTTAAATTTTGTGCATAAGTTAAATAAAGGTGCAGTCACAATTACAGTTGTTCTGTGAATTTCCATACACCAAACCCAGTCATTTCAATAGGATTCCTATTTGCAAAGTGTTTTTATAGGTTAAACCTTTTTTAATTTACATTTTATAAATTATCTGATATTTTAAGAGACTTATTGACCTTGACACACAGTAATGAGGATGTGCAGGGCTCCTCTCTATGATGTAATTTCCTGTTGTTTTTCAAAAGGCCCAAAACCCCTATAAAACCAGACCAGAACAAACCAAACCCTAACATTATCTCTCTTCCACTCTTTCTCTTTCTTTCAATCACTTTGTATCCTTTCAGTGACTCTTGTTAATTCTCTTTTACACACTTGGAAAGGTGGAAACATTCTGGCAGCATATTGTCAGAGGCTTTTCACTCCTCTGAATTAGACACGGCCTAACACACACACACACACACACACACACAGTCTCTCCAGCGATAAGCCGACACACTAACTCCAGATCTGATTTTTCTGTAGCCAGAGGCTCAGACTAAATATAAACAGCCCTTTTATTGAACTTTAATAACGCTTTTTATTAAGTTAGAACTTAGCGACTGTGTTTGTTGTTTTTGGAGCGGATCCAAGGCAAAATTTGGCTGCGGTCAGCAATAACACAGCGTCCTGCAAGCTCACCATTTATTACAAACACACAAGCACACACACACACGCTTCGGGCAGTCATGCATTCAGATATTATTCTTTTCTGTGGCATCAGGAAAGTGTGAATCCAGATAGATTAACAAATGTCATAAAACCCAATCATTTGCATCGAAACTTTAGTGAATTAATCTAATTTCCTATCCTTCCATTTCAGGATTCATGCCAAAAGCCTGCATGTTACGAGAAGACAGTGACTCTGTTGAAGGAGCCACATGATTCTCTCGGCATGACAGTTGCGGGTGGGATGAGCAGCAGGGGTTGGGATTTGCCCGTCTATGTCACCAACGTTGACCCCAATGGAGTTGTTGGACAAGAGGGCTCGATCCGTAAAGGTACCGCCTCACAAAGCGTGTTTAACCTATTCAGACACATCTGACAAAGCCGCATACACCTGTTTCCAAGGTGCCCCTCTGATCTTTCCTCCTTTTAAATGCAAGTACACACACAAACAAAGACACACCTGCTACTGCATATGTATGACCGTCATCAGCTCTGCAAATATATGCATATATAACACTAGAAAATGACACACTCCCACTCGTACACCTGCCATACTGCTAAATCTGTCTCTGTCATACACTCACAATTATCAGCTTCTGATTGAGCGTATGGACGTTTTTCGGGTTTATTTCTGTCATATGTGACATGTATGTAGGCGTGTGAAGTTGTGATCGTGCACAGGCTGGTGTATGGAGGCACTAGTTTAAAGTATCTAGCAAATACAGACACACACACGCAAGATCAAAGCTTTGAGTCTTTATATGCTGTACAAAGGTGTGGTAAGCCCAGTGTTTGAATTGAACCAGAACTTTCGGGAGGGTCTAATATATTTGTTATAAAGCTAGAATATAGCACTTTAGTCATTTGATGCTTTACCAGGTATTATGTATTTTCCTTAAAAACTATCAACATTAGATTTTAATTAATTAAAAAACTAAATGTATATATTTTTTTATTTTTATTGAAAATAATCTTTTCTATACACGCACACTAAAGGCTGGGTCAGTAAGATTTTTTTGAACATGTTTTTAAAATCGCCATTTACCCAGGCTGCATTTATTTGATCAAAAATACAGTAAAAACAGTAATATTGGAAAATATTATTACAATTTTAAATAACTTTTCTATTTTAATATATTTTAAAATATAGTTTATTCCTGTGACAGCAACTTTCAGCAGTCATTACTCCAGTCTTCAATGTCACATGATCCTTCAGAAATTCTCATTACGCTGATTTGATGCAGTACTCAAGAAACAATTCTCATTATTATCAGTGTTGAAAACTGTTGTTCTGCTTATTTTTTGTGGAAACTGAGATGCATAAGGATTCTTTAATGAATAGAAAGATTAAAAGAATCTAATTTACTTGAAATTTTCTTTTGAAAATATATTTTGGAATGTCTTTACTGTCACTTTTGATCAGTTTAATGCATTCCTTGCTGGAGAAAAGTATCAATTTCTTCCAAAAATCAATCAATCAATCAATCACACACATTACTGACCCTAAACTTTTAACTGGTAAGGAGTAAAAAATAATATAACGAGATATGAAATGTCTAGGATATATGATTCTACAGATGTCTTCTAGATGTCTGACAAGCTTCTTTTTTTTTTTTTTTTTCTTTATTTGAAATGCAAAATAACAAGGTTAGATTGACCTCCTGCTGTATTAACACATTTAAAGGGTACTACAAATGGTGGTTGGGTGGTTGAGTAGTACTACTTCGGCCTGATTTTAGAGAGATAACTAGGAGGAATATGACCATAACTAGGAGATCTTGGCCTCCTTTAGACCCCCCACAATTCTAACACTGGGTAAGCCTTTCATGATTTTGACGAGACTCATATAGACAAAAGAGAGAGATGGTATGTCTGTGTGTGTAGTGTGTCTTCCACTATATTTCAGTATGTGCCTCTCTCTCCCAGTTCTGAGTCTTTCACAAAAATCTCTCTCATCTCACCCTCAGAGGTGTCTGGTTCTGTCCTTCTTTCTCATTTTCTGTCTTCAGTCTCTGTTTGTCATATTTACATTAAGAGTTAATATTAAATGTATAAAACAATATGAAATAAAAAATGACCCAATTTACATTCCAATCACATTCTTGTATGCACATTATTCTATTAGAAATAAATTCAAACTATATACTCAAAGAAGTATTTCCTATCAACACAATTATGCCATGCAACAACAGATCTGTTATAGTCCTGTGATCCCCATAGTAATGTGACTATTCCATCTTCTAGGTGACATCCTTCTAAATGTAAATGGGGTTGACCTGACGGGTGTGACTCGGAGTGAGGCTGTGGCTAACCTGAAGAACACCTCGTCCCCTGTGGTCCTGCAGGTACTAGAAATGAGGCCCCCAAATGAGAGCTCCCTGGACTGCATGCCGCCCCTGCATTCCCCCTGCGCTCTCTCGCCCTCTTCACCCGGAGACATCAAACTACACCCGCCTAATGATGATTACTCCCCCTTCTGGGTGTCCTGGCTCCAGCTGCCCAGGTACATTGAGCAGAACACACAAAGAAATAGACTTAATTTTATGTGAATTAATTTTGTCTCTATATACATATATATTTTACTGCTGTTTTTCTTACCAAAGTCTATTGTGTAGGTTTGATCTTTCCCATTTTCCCCCATTTTCTTCCCTTCTCGCAACAAATTTGTGGGAATGTGCTGTGATGGAGTGTGAAAGTTCTTAACTTCCCCAATTAATTCATATACATAATAATTAAGGAAGTTGTGTGTAGGGGAGAAAGAGAGAGCGACAGGGGAGAACAGAGCAGGGTTGAGGAAAGCCCTTCTCACCCTCTCTGCTGTAACAGGTTTAGACGCCTTAGAGTGTGACGGCTTTAAATAGACCTTTCTCTTCCATTCCCTAAACTTTTCCTACTAGTTCTGTGTCTTTCTTTCCTTCACACATTTGTCCAGTCTCAATTTCTACATCATCTCATTTCACAGAAGTCCACTTTAAATCTGAGCTCTGAGCTTTCATGCTGGTAGCTGTCAGACATGGTTCATATTTGGCCTTCGATATTTTAAATATCTATAGCAGTTGCATTTTTGCAGAGACTGTAAGTCTTTAAATACAAATCAAGCCTTTCAGTGCTGCTCGCCTTTTGAAACTCACTTATTTCCCCAAGATAGCCATAAGCTCCCTCTGAACCTTTCATTTATTGTGAATTGCTCTCTTCCCTCCAGCTTCTGAAATGTAACTCCTTTAAATGGATAGTTGACCCAAAAATGATAATTCTGTAAAATAAGGCTCAATTTGTAAACATTAGTTAGCGGATTAGGCATCAGGTAATAATTAACAACAATTTATTAATGTAGGTAAATGATACTTTACAAATAGCACTGTGTGTTACCCGACTGCATCTCATTCCCCTTTCTACTCTTCCATTGCTTTCACATTGTTCTTGTTGTTTTTTCCCTTTTTTCTTTTACAATAATAATAATAATAATAATAATAATAATAATAATAATAATAATAATAATATAATTGATACCAAGGGTCAGATTTACTAACAGCTTGCGCCAGCGCAAACAGTCTTTTGGCATTAAAATAGTACTGTCAGGATTTACTAAAGACGTGCAGTGAAGAATTAGCGCTGAAAAGGCATGGACAAGGTTTTTTTTGCGCCTGACCTTATTGAATATGCATTTGTAGGAGTTTCCCTTTCAGACGGATAATTTATGGGAGGAGAGTATTCATTCGAGAAATCACGCAACGCTATTTACTAACGTTTGCGCTCAGTAAATTACTGGTATTTGCGCCATTATTTAACGCCCAAAAAAAGCATGTCTTAAAGCACACACTAATTTGCGCTGCTCTTGGTAGATTGCGCTAATCATTATGGAAATGGTCTGGCTGTGTTTGTGTTCTTTAATGTGCACATTGTCAGTAAATCACACGCAGAATTTTCCCCTCCCATCGGCGCTTTTATGGAATTGTGCTCTAACGCTAATTTGCCCTGTTTAGTAAATCTGGCCCCAAATGTATTAATATACTGTATATGGAATGTAATAAAAATGTATTTATATACTGTATATACAGAAATTAACATTTTTTAATAATAAATCTAATAAATTTAAATAAAAAATAATAAATTTAAATAATTTTTTAATAAAAATCCCTTTTTAATAATAATAATAATAAATAATAATTAATAACAACAACAGCCCAGTTTAAATTGTATTTATACTGTATATCAGAAATTAACTATCGCAATCCTTTTTCTTCTTTATTATAATAATTTAAAAATGTATAATTTAGCTTATTTCTTTATACAACTTCAAATGATTAAAATATATTAAGTCCATCAGTACCAATAGCCTTGTGGGCAGCGCGCTGACATATCGCGCAATTGCACTAAAGACATCCCGAGTTCGAATCCCGGCTCAAGGACCTTTCCCGATCCCGCCCCCCTCTCTCTCTCCCACTTCGCTTCCTGCCTCCTCTACACTGGCCTATCATAATAAAGTCAAAAAAGCCAAAAATAAAACTTTAAAAATAATAATAATTCTGTATATGCTGAAATTAACATTAACAATGATTATTAAATGATGTAAAAGTATCGTCCATACAGTAATACTTTAGCTAATGTTAATGAATTACACCTTAATGTAAAATGTTAACAGAAATTCTATTAATATTTACCCTCATTTTGTTCCAACAGAGCAGGAGAATAACAATGTCACTATTCGCTTTCAATCAGTTACCATAAAAAAAAAAAAACAAACAAAAAAAACAAAAAACAAAGATGCAATAAAAGTGCATCCCTTTAAGTGTCCTTGGTGAATAATTTGTTGATTTATGTATGTCTGCTGAATGACAATAAAATTAACCTTGAATTTTCTGTCCATTCCAGGCATCTATACTGCTGTAAAGACATTGTCCTCCGTAGGAGCACGTCTGGCAGTCTGGGTTTCAGTATAGTGGGTGGACAAGAAGAACTCAACTGTAACCAGTCCTTCTTTATCCGATCTATCGTAGAGGGCACACCGGCCTACAATGACGGCAGGATACGGTACGAACACCTGGAATACGTAGAGTCTACTATTGTTGGAAACCATGCTTTATGTAGAACATCTATAAATAAACTGCCTAGCACAGTTTATTAAATATAACTTTTTTTGCCTTTACCCTCATTCTTGTCACAACTCTAACATACTAAAACTTCATCCCATTTTTTCTCCCCATTAGCTGTGGAGACATCCTGCTGGAGGTGAATGGGAAGAGCACTTGGGGAATGACACACACGGCTCTAGTCCGCCTGCTCAAGGAGCTGAGGGGTCGGATCACTCTCACCATCGTTTCTTGGCCCGGAAGCCTGCTATAGGACTACTCTGCATGTGGGAGGGGCTGACCCTGCACTAGGAGGTGGAGCTTACACTACAAACCTTAAAATGACAACTAAAATGGTGTATTTTAGAATCTGAGACTTGCTTGAAAGGCGGGGTTTATGATACGGACTGCCCTCTGGGAGCAGGAAATTACACATGGACCTTATTCAGGTACTAGGAGCTCAGACTCTAAACTTGAAGGCGGAGCTAACGACATGACTCCGCCCACCAATAAGCACGTTTATCACACTCCGAAACCAGGAGGCGCTTTCACAATTGCCCTTTTGTCAAGGCATAAAGATGATATTTGTGCATGAGAGGAACATTGTGTCGTTAGAGATGGAAGGCGGAGCTTTTAATCTGTATTAAAGGACTTAAGAGGGTCTAAAACACAATTTCAGGACGCAACGAGGAGCGCATCAGTCAATAAACGAGTCGGAAATAGATGTATAAACATTATGGGCACTGTGCTATATGTAGTCAGATTGTGTGACTCTAATGTTGTTCGTAGAGGATGTTGAGATGCTGCACATAAGAGGGGTTTCCTTCCAACGAGAGGTGAAAGGGATACTGGGATGTGTAGGGTTTGGGTGGGGGACAGACGCTGCCAATTCCATTAGTTTTACATGTTAGAAAATGCATCGAAGTGGACGCACATTCTTTACTATAAACGTCGATGTCTGAAAAAAATAACGAAACAGATTCAAGCACTTGTACTATGACTAATATTACTTTTGGTTTATTTCTCTCTGTTCCTACGGCTTTCAGATATCGGCTTCATTTTGTTCGTTCTGACAGTGGTTTGTTCTCTCCATCCGCTAGCATGGAGACACATTTGCCAAGTAGTTCTATCTATGTTGGTACGTTTCAGATGCTGTCGCATATGAAAATAAACTATAGTGAGTAATAAAAAAAAGAATAGCAACCGAAAAAATGAAAAGCAATGTTAATAATCTATTTTAAAAATGGATGATAACTTATCATGCTTATAATGATAACGTGAGATTTTGGCGGCCTTGCTGACTTTTTTTTTTTGTTTACTTTGGAGGTGAGAGGATAGGAGAGAGCGGTGTGTGAAAAGCTCACTGTGTGAGTGTGTGTATGTGTGTGTGTGTGTGGGGGTATCATTTTGGGGTAAGGTGCGTGCTCTGGCATCTCATGCTTTGGCTTGTGCAGTATATTGTATCTGTTGGTACCTTTGGTTCAATGATCAATAAAGTCATTCTACAAGGAGACTTGTGTCACTGTCTCGTGTTCTTATTGTGCAATGTGTGTGTACATTAATAGATATACTACCATTCAGTTAGGATTTTTATGTTTTGATTTTTTTGTAATAATATTTCACAATATTATTGTTTTTATTGTATTTTTTACAATTTAAAAGGAACTTTTCTATTTGAATAGATTTTAAAATGTAATTCATTTTTGTGATGCAAAGCTGTATTTTCATCATCCGTTACTCCAAGCTTCAGTGCCACACGATCCTTCAGAAATCATTCTAATATGCTGATTTGGTGCTCAAGAAATATTTCTGATTATTATAAATGTTGAAAACAGTAGTGCTGCATAAAGTTAAGAAAAGCATTTTTTTCAAGATACTTTGATAAATAGAAAGTTCAAAACAGCAATTATTTGAAATATAAATCTTTAAATTTTTAAGATTATAAATGTCTTTACTGTCAGTTTTGATGACTTTAATGCTTCTTTGCTGAATAAATGTAATAATTTCTTTAAAAGGTCAGTACAGCTGCTGGCGTTCTCTGTGCTAAATCATGGTTCACACACATTTAAATTTCTTGATCATGTTTATAATGATTTTGCTTCAACAAAATTAACATTTGGCACAACAAAAATACCATTTTGAATTATCAAAACAATTATAAATCATTTTAAATAATGAATAAATAAATTTATAAATTAAAAATAGTGTACTCTTTGGACCACCTTTTACTTTTTTAAATCATATTTTCAAAAAATTAAATGTTAAATTGCTAAAACAGTAACATAAATTGGCTTATCAAGTGTTTGACATACGATTAATCAAAATCTATTCACAGTTGGTCACTCATGCCCTGACTGGTGACGAGACTAATGATCTTTCACTAAAGACCTCCTACTGGTCAACAAACGGGCTCACCAGCTGGCTATGGAGTTATTCTGTGGCCTCTGACTGGTTCTCCTGGTCCACACTGCACTCCTCGCTGGGCTTAAGGCTTTCTCGGTTGTGTCTAGAGCGTTTGTGCCTGTGTCTCCTATGGCTATCTGCGTCATCACTATCATGACGCCTCCTACTGCTGCCACTAATGAGAGAGACGGAGAGAAGAAGGTCACATGATCTATATATATATATATATATATATATATATATATATATATATATATATATATATAGAGAGAGAGAGAGAGAGAGAGAGAGAGAGAGAGAGAGAGAGAGAGAGAGAGAGAGAGAGAGAGAGAGAGATAGATATATATATATATATAGATAGAGAGATAGATAGATAGATATAATGGTTATATAAGATATTCTGCCCCCAATGAATATCACCTTTGCATCCCTTTTATGTGCTTGTGTGCATGTTTTTCTGCATGATGTAACTGATGTGGAACTGTAATGGCATGTTTTGTATGTGGATATACTGTACATGCATTTGTTGTGGTGTTTTGTGTATGAATTTGTACATAAATGTATTGGGTATTATATGTGATTTATTAATTCATATTAAATTAATTTTCAGGGGCATTTTTACAGTACTTCTAGGAGATAAAATAAAATAAAACAAAATTTCACCTCACTTGTTCTTTGTAGGGTATAATATAATAAAATATAATCTAAAAATAAATAATTTATCTGAAAAAGTATGGATGTATCAAATGTTAGATAACAGATAAAAAAAAAAAAAAAAAAAGAGGCGTTCACTGCAGGGACATTTTCTGCTCAACATCTGGGGCATTTTAGTCACCTCTAGCATTTTTCTTTTACTGTCCAACACCCTAGTGAATTTCTGACCCAGTGCATTACCTTCGTGAGGATCTGTGTTGTTCATTCCTGTCTCTGTGTCTTCTTTCTCGATGTCTGTCTCTCATTCCTTCTCTTCCTGAGCTTTCTCTGTACCTCTCGCTTCCGTAATGACTGTGATCCCTGTGTCGAGACACACGCTCCTCCTCACTGCACACACATGTACAAACACACTCATTAGGAATGAAGAAAAATAGTGCATCAGTCTGTTCTAAAACAGAGCGAAATGACTCGTTAGCTACATAGGTAGTTGCCTTTTAAGGCAGCATCCTAACCGTCAGAGAACCTCACAAGTGATCATTTGGAATGATCAACATAGGCTGAAACACTGTACTCCACACAAATAACACTCTTCATGGCAATTGTTATCAACAGAGTTAGATTTTAGCATGTTGCTAAGCTAATGTCATTCTGATGGCACACTGACTTCTAATAAGGCTTCTGTTTCTTTCCAACACTCCAAACGGGATAAACTACCGTGAAACAAAGTTGTGAAACTACAGTATAAGACTAAAGGTTCAGTCACACCTAAAAAGATAACCATAACAATAACTATATTAGCATACAAAGCGCTCAAATGTTGAGTGGATTCTGACAGTTAAAATGTTACACTTGTCAGGTATCATTTTATCATTAAGTACTTTATATTACAATCTAAGTAGTTACAGTTTTAATGTAGCTTCCCCAACACTGTTAACATACACAAATTATATAAGAATATATATTACTGTGTATGTTAACAGGGTCACTGTAACACAAACACACTACATCTCTCTGAAATGGTTCAACCTGCAGCCGTTATGATGTACAGTATTCTAACGAATGCCTCCAAGTGCACAACCACATTCTCTCTCTTTCTCTGTGCACATTCACACAGAAAAAGAAAGAGAGAAAAAAGAGACAAACTCAACAACCTGATCACTCTGTCTGTAATTAGCAGTCAGTTGAAACCTCCAGCCCTCAGGTGCTGTGCTATAGATTAGTCTTGGAAACACTAATTAGATGACAGGGGACAAAAGAGTTTGTGGTTGCAGTGGCCAGTGTAAGGCACTTGTGGAGTATGTGTGATCGCTCCACAAAAGCCAAATGTTTTTGTTTCACTTAAAGGCACCATTTACCAAAAATGAACATTCTGCTGCTATGAACCCTTTAAGTAAATTCTGTTTCCTCTCTGCATCATAGTTAGTCAAATGATATCTAAGTTATTGTTAGCAGCCACTGCTGCAAGCTCAACATGAATCTTTGTTTATTAGTTGCATGTTGCAAATTGTTGCAATATTGCAAATTTTTCTTGCTAAGGATTAGAACCATGTACATGGCCCTCTGGGGCTTATAAATGTATTAAGGCACAATGAGTAAGACATGATGTGAGTGCCTCTGTGTGTGTGTATGTGAGAGTATGTGTAGGTGTCGTGACAGCTGGACTGAAGATAGGCCAGTCCTCTCTCAAAGTCACAGGAATGAGATCATATCTATGGGACAAGTGTTCACCAAATGTCCAACCAGTTGCTAAGAGCATTGCCAACCAGATTAAAAGATAGAGATTGAGCAAGGGAAAGGACTAAGTGAGAAAAGAAAGGAAAAGTTAGTGTGGCAGACTGTCTGTGCAGGTGTTGTTGATATCTCTGTGTTTATCTTGCTCTTGAGTTCAGCCCTGTTTACACCTGGTATTAACATTCACCTTAGGTGATCCGATCATGAGTGGTCAGGCAACACAAATTAATCATGACAAAGGTACCAGTTTGATATTATACATATTAATCAATATTTTAAAAAGTCATAATTTTAATTTGCCTCAGATGTGATGTTTTGAGCATAATTAGTTACAGTACTTTTGTCGAATGCATGTATCCAACTTAAAAAATTAACTCTACAGTATATTATCTACATTCATTCATTTACTTTTATTCAAATTTAATTCAAATTTGCATTACTTGTTACATCACACAAGATGTCCTGTGTAGTCTGTATATAATTTTTGTTTATTAGTAGCATTTTTCATTTAAACTGGTAAAAGTTTAAAATCACTGCACAGGACAGGAAAGGGCGTTTACTGTATACTGGAAATGCAATGCAGTGTTTCGGAGTATTTCTAAACATAAAATGCTGGAAGTATATAGTAAATATAAAGGGTCCTTATACAAAGCCCTGAGGGACACCCATAAAAGAGTGATTGGACCACAAAACATTTTGGACCCGTTAACACTCATATTTAAAGATCATGATCAAATCACTTGAAATGGAAATTACCAGCCATAAACAGGATCTTAGTGTGTGATGGATGTTAAGTTCTCTCAGCACGTGCTAAAGTGAGAGAGGTTGTGTATGGTGAACAGAGTTGTTGTCGTTCACTCAGCATGTGGCAGACAGTGATGGATTGTGCAGTTGTGCATTGTGCAGTCTGTGTGGATATTACATAAAACAGTGATAGAGAAGACAGAGATTTGTCAGTGTATATCAGACAGAGGATCTGAGAACTGAACGAATATGTTGGTCAGTAGGTTCTCTGCTCTCTCAGAGAAACGGCACAGGCGCAAAGCCGCTAACATACCCTCAAAGCCTTGGCATGTGCGGCTGTGTGTGGCAACGTCAGTCCTAGTTTACGTGGGACCGTGCCAAAAGTGTGTGTGTGTGTGTCTTCGCACAGGCCCAGTAGTGAGTCAGAGGACTCATACTGAGATTTGGCAGTAATTTTATTTAGCACATTGTCACACATTTTGATTAAAATGCAACCCTTAAGGCACAAGAGAGGATATACCCATTCAGACATCGAGATATGGTAACTCATGTTCATGTGAAGTGAGAGTAAAAGAGAGATGATCTAAAAGAGCGAGAGCATGTTGACTTCATAAGTCTGACAGACCGGTGTGCTTCCCAGCTGTTCTACTGCCCTGTTTTAATCTCAGCTCTCTCCTCATGTGACCTCATACTGCCACCACAGCAACGACTCTAATGTTTGTGAGGTCAAAGAGAACGAAATATGAATCATTCAAAAGTGAAAACTCTTTCCAAACTGTATGCCTTCTTTCTTCTGTGGCACACAAATGCAGTAATTCTGAGGAATGTGTTGATTGCTTTGCTGCATTAAGTTAAATTGAAAGGTAACCGACGTTTCCAAGCTTTGAAAAGGATGCAATACACCATAAAATAAACCATAAAAATGATCCATATGACTCTATTTCACTTCTTCTGGTGCTACACGATAGCTTTGTAAGAGTTTGTTTGTTTTGTTAAGTTTGGTCTTTTAAATTAATATGTTAATTCAGTAGACAAAAAAAAAAAAATCTAAATCACTCAATGATCTGATCATCACCATCATTGAATAATTTCTGTCTGTTCCTCATACAAAATTGTCATATGGCTTCAGAAGACTTGTAATTCTTTTGCTGCATTTTTGAAGCTTAAAAAGCTGTACACCCGCTGTGGACTAACTGCATGGAAAAGAGAAACCAGTAGGCTACAAATTTCTAGTTTGTGTTTCACAGAGGAATGGAAGTAATGCTGGTTTAGAATGACACGAGTTAAACAATTGCAAAGATCTTAAAAACAGCTCCAATTAACCTTAATATATTGAGACTGTTGATTGGCTCTTACCTTCTGTGATCTTGTGAGGACGGACTGTGTTCTCGATCTGTTTCTCTATATCGCTCCCTCTCCCGCTCTCGCTCTTTGTGTCCTCTTTCTCTGGTTTTCTCTCTCACCCTTTCTTTGTTATGACGGGTGTAGTTTTCCCACGCTTTGCCAGTGTCTATCACACCTGACCATGATGCCATGCCCATTGCAGGTGAATACGCACCTGGAAAAAAAGAGACAAAATGATTTAAGAAATGCATATGTACTGATTTCTGTTGATAGAAATACATATCTATTGATATATATTGTCAGAACAACTAAATATGTCAAAACATATTGATAATTTATAACTGATAATGTATTATTTAATTATTATATTAATAATAATATTAATAATAATAATAATAATAATAATAATATAGTTAAACGTGTGAAATATATAATAATTCATTATTATATATACAAACACAAACATAGTGACATTAAAAATCAAAGCCATCACACACAAAAAAAAAAAAAAAAAAAAAAAAATATCAGTCTGGCTTCACCCTAACCTAAGATTTGACATTTTACAATAACACAGCTATAATAAAAAGCTAGTTCAATTCTGTCCTAAAGGCATACCAGTTTAATGCAGCACATTTTTGCTGCATATTTAAACTGCACATTTGAGACAGATGGCAGGATAACAGCTTGCTATTACTATAAAGGCTATTGCTTTCTCTCTGCCTCTCTTTTACACACAAACATGCATACAACAATCACTGAAAGCTCACAGTGACAATAACTGCTTTAGCCTCTTGAGTACGCCCAAATCATTACAACATGCAGAGGTTAACAAGGCCACAGCAGATTTGTTCATTTTTCTGTGTGTATGTCCTTGTTAACCTCTGCCTGCAATAATGATGTGTGCTGGACAGCAGTGGAAATGCTTGCAGTGCATTTCTATGCTCAGTGGCTGGAAACGTATTCCTCTACAGTTCAATAGGATGTGTGTGTTTGTATGTGTGTAGTGATGATGAGAGAGTGTTGAGTATGCTAACACTTTGTATGCAGTTCAACTTTCTGTAGTCGCCACCAACCGCACGCCTCACCATGCATCCTCGCATGTACAGAGCTCTGTGATGTGTGTGGCAGTCTGGCTATGTTTGTGTGAGCAGAAACTTTTCTTTTCGCTCTTTTGACTGGTGGTCCAGGGTGTTGGATGCTCCAATTAAGACGCTCCAAGTGTGGATTCCAAATTAAATATTTTCACACTATTCGCTACAAGATGTTAGGAAAATCCACAAGGAAATGTTCCTCAAACACAGACTCAAAATACATACACAAAACATTACGAGGTTTCCTTTCCCACACACACACATAAATCAGAAGCCAATGAAAACTCAAAATGTTCCATTAGCAAGTATATTTCATTTCCCAAGTCAAAAATGTATTGCCTAACCTTTGAATTGCTAAAATTATGATTATGATTAGATTAGAACTGGCATAGAACCAAAGGTGATGAGGTTTTTTAGAACAATCATTCAACAAAATATATTCATTACTAAGTTTTATCCAAGATTGATGGTGTAGTGCATGTCTTTCATAAACTTTCAATATTTATACCTGCAGGGAAGGGGTAAGGTGTAGCTGAGCGTCGATCATAGCCTCCCGCCAAACGTCCACTGCTATGATGAGAAAGACAACGTTAGTGTCGACAGTGTGGTTCAATAGTCCACTATTTTGAAAAGCTCTATTTTAAATATTTAAAATAGTTTGATTTGTTTTTCTTAAAAATCATATAGATTCACATACACATTAATTTGACCTTCTATTTTTCTCTTTCAGGAAAAAGCAGTGCTGTAACGTGCAATATGATTTACTTCGCCAAAACTAAAAGAGTGTTAAAAATATATATTAAATTAAAATGTTAGAGTAATTTTCTCTTACAGCAAACAGAGCAGCAAGACCCCATTATTTTTAACTAACAACAAAGAGAGAGGAATAAATAGAGCATACCAACAAAATAGGCAAAATGTAAGAGAAAAAAGGGGTAGACAGAACTTTTCACAATGATCAAAAGACTTTCCTCTGTTTCAGAGCTCAATTTCCTCATTGTTTGATGTTACTGGCATTAACTCAAAGTGCAGCATGTGCCCGGTAATGTGCCAGCAGTGTGTGATTATGTGTGTGAGTATGTGAGCAGATACAGCTCAGGCAAACATGCAATTGGTGATCCATAAACCCTGGTTGCCCGCCCCGCTTCCGGGGTGTTCTGTAGGAGTAGAAGTTAAATGTGTGTGTAAGAGAAATCGCATCCAACAGGACTCCTTGTGGTCAGGTGCTGGTTAAGAGTGCACAGTTTCTATTAATATCTTTGGAAAAGATGCTGCTGTTCTGGTTTCTCTTTGTCTTTCTCCCTTCCTCTACCCCACTTCCTCTCTTCTCTTGCATATGAACCCTTTCAAATTCAGCCAGCTAAAATACATGTTCAGTATGTCTTTTTCCCTCATTTTTGTTCTATGTCTATACACAGTACAACAGACAAAAGGAGATGAGAGGAGGAAGTTATGATAATCGATGTTAGATGATCTGGCAGTTACGGTCTCATCTCACCCCTGAGGTAAGCCTTAATTAGCGCCTGGCTCATTAAGACAGCTAATCACTGCAGAATTTGACCCTAATGGGCTCATACTAATGGCTGTGCAAAGATACTTCCCATCCAGTAGGCTTCTGCATTGCTCTGGTAAGTAAGTGTATCAACAAAACAATTATTATTGATATTCCACAACATGTGATGAGGGATTGCTGAAAAGTAATGAGTTATACTGGATGTGGATGCTAAGTCTCTAGACATCTATTCAAACACAGTGTTGAAAGCAATTTGCCTTCAATATAAAATGATTGTCTCTTCCTAAAAAGTTGTGGAAAATGGACTTCCTAAACATGGACTATGAATTATTTTTGTTGACTGCAGAGCCAAAGCATGATACATACAAAGCAGAAGGAAAGGTGCTGTGCTTTTGAAATGTCCCAGAGAGCCTTGTGGGCTATTTCAGGGGTGTCCCTCAGGGATTTGCATAGGAACCCTTTATATTTACTATATACTCCCAGCATGTGATGTTTATGTGTGAAAAACGAGCATGCACGTGACAGAGAGGACAGAAAAAGGGAGAGAAAAAGAAGAAAAGTGAGTTTTTTGGCGTGATGGTATGGGAGGAAGTGATTCATGAATTATACAGTCCTTGGTTGGCAGGGTTCGGATGAACGGAAACTCCTTCAAGGATGTTTGGACTTGGCAGAGAGACTGAGATGTGAGAAGAACCATTCTTTAAACAACAGAAAAAAGAAGGAAAAAAAGCAAACTTAAGGACCAGGAAATGGGAAAAAAAATTGAGGGAGTTGTGTCAGAAGATGGTGAAAAAAGTATAAAAATAGCACAGAGAAGCAGAGATAAAGAGGATGAAAATATAACAAAATAATGCCAACAGAGACCGAGATAGGACTTAAAACGGACTTTTATATATATTATATATATATATATATATATATATATATATATATATATATATATATATATATATATATACACATATACACATATACATATATATATATATTATATATATATAAAATTAGGAATATATATATATATATATATATATATATATATATATATATATATATATATATATATATATATATTAATGTGTGCTTGTGTGTATTTATACATTTAAAATAATAAATAAATAAATAAATAAATACATATTTATAAAACACAAAATAAATATTATTTATTTTAAATAAATAATAAATTACAAATAAATAATTAAAATTAATTTCGAAATGATCTCCCTGAGAGCATTTCAGGGGTGTCCCTCATGGCTTTGTATTAGGACCCTTTTTATTTACTATATTTTATTTACTATATACTGCACACACACACACACACACACAATAAAACAACTGGCACTGAACCACACAAATGTTCTGCAGATGATGATGCCTGTCAAACTGTGAGGGGGAGTGAATCTAGAAATAAAGTAAGTTAGGGGGAGACAGACAGGCCAAGACTTGGCTGTTTGTCTTGGGGAGAAAGGGAGGAAGAGTATGAGGCATAGATGGATGGGGAGTTCTGGATGCCTGTAAACAGGAGGCCAGAGGCACAAACATGGCCACCCTGTCTGTCTCTCTCTCTGCCTTATTTGGCATTTGACTGGGTCGGGGACGGCTTTTTAACCGTATTTTAGTCTTAAGAAGATAAGTTATGGCGTCAGAGAGCTGAGAAGCAAATAAGTACATGTACAAAGACACACACACACACACTTAACCACCTTAAACACACGTTTGATAGCTTCCAAGCACATGGATGAGCTGTAAGAGCCGGATCAAACTGAATAAGTAATTCTGTGTGTATGGAAGAAAGACAGTCACAGTGGATTAACTGAAGCAGATGGGAGTTTAGTGCTTTTGTCTTGATTTCTCTTCTTCTAAGTCTGGGGTGAAACTTTGATGAGGTGCCCTACATACTGCAGGCAGGAAAAGAGACAGAAGTAACAACTCTGACAGAGCGATACAGCTTTTGTAGCTGCAAACTAGTTTTACTGTCCCATAAACTCCATGAAGGCTGCCAATCACAGCATTAGGAAGAGTCAATCATCTCTGTCATGAGGGACACTGAACGTTTGAGTCCCATAACTTTTAAACTTACATAACTTTCTTGTTTCAATCTCATGGGCATCTTTTTTCCTCAGATTTATGTGTTTTGGTAGTGACAATTTACCACATAGCACATATAAGGAAATATTGTGCCCACTGGTAGTATCATTTATTTACATGTGCTGTTTGGGTTGTTTTAGCACACGATTCATTAATTATGGTACTTAGGTAATGTAGCAAACACATGCCCCATTTAAATGTAAAAATACAGTATTGGTTTATAGGCATCTTGGAACTTTTTTCTTATCTTGGTGTTTCCATTCTTATGCTATATCCCAAAATTTGCATAAAGTATATGGATAGACACTCAATCATTGGCTTCATTTGAATATAAAATGATATTTAGGTGTTCTAAGACACAGCTATCCTGCAACAATGTAACATTATTAAGTCTCTTTCACAAGCTCTACCTCCTTCTCTCTCCCTTTATTTCTTTGTCTTTCTTTTTCTCCTTCTTTTGTCTGTATAGTGACCTGCTATGTTCTTGCTTTCTCTGTCTGCTACATCTCCTCTGTTTCTCTCTCCAGTTTCTATATGACACCAACCTGGACACATACACACACATGATCCATATATCATACACAAATCCTGCTATAATGCTTAACAATGAAAAACACATGAACATAAACACTTACCTATCTAATGGTGGTATCATTGGTGGAGGGGTACCAGGAGGTAATGGGAAACCTGAAACAGCAGGCATAAACAGATGTTCTGTGATTAATAATATTAAGCATGAAAAAGGAGAAATATTAAAATCATAAGTGTATATGCAGTACAAATGTTTTCGAATGTCTTCATATGATTTCATTTATTACAGAAAATGCATGTTTGTGTCTGTGTGTGTATGTCCAGATGTCGTGACTTCAAATGATTCAACACTGTTTATGACACATCCAGACAGAATTCAACAGACGCAGTGGCCTGCAACTTTTACTGCCCCGCTAACCGTGACCCCCTCCCTTAAACGTGTGCGTGAAACAAATGGGCCTTCGCAGCACCCCAAAAAACACATTCTCCATCACATGGCTGAGGCACACTTATCTGCTTTGATCACACTCAGCCACAGACTCACAAACATTCATGCACATCTGGGCACCATCCCCCTTTTGTTTTTTCATGGACCCCTGATGGGAGCCAGCTCCAAAAGACAGTTTTCAACAACAACAAAAATTACTGAAAAAAAGGCTAAAGAAAAACAGTAATTTGAGGAACACAGAAGTCACGCAGCTATGGCTAACACAGAATGAGGCAGAAATGCAGCGTCCTCTCCAACGCATGCATCCACTCACACAGAGCCTCGCAAATCATCTGTGTTGTCCTTGAAACTTCAGAGACCTCTAAGAAAGTATGTACTTTGTGAACTATGCCCTAAACTACTCTTTTTTTCCAGTCTGCCTGTGGATGCTATGCTAATTTATGTCAGAGATCTGTTGCAAGCTCTAAAATAGTTCAGTAAGATCAAAGATCTGCTTCTAGTGCATATTAACAGATGCTCCAAACACTGTTTCTATGCCATATGAATTTGTCAATATGTATCTTGAGCAATGGCTCAAAGGAGGCTACACAAAAATAAAAATAGGCTATATGGTACTATTTTACAATAAGCTTCAGTTTGTTAACATTAGATAATGCATTAAGTATCAGGAACATTTTAGGTTATAGGTTATTTTTTAAGTTTTAATTTTTTTTTTTTAAAGTAAAACATTATTTATTTTATATTCATATAATAATATATAATTATATAAGTTATATATATATATATATATATATATATATATATATATATATATATATATATGGCATTTGCTCTGTGTCTGAGTTATATATATATATATATATATATAACTTTTTGTCATGTTTCTATTCATCAAAGAATTGATCATTTAAAAAAAATCAGAAAGACTGATTTCTGAAGGATCATGTGACACTGAAGACTGGAGTAATGACTTCTGAAAATTCAGCTTTACCAACACAGAAATAAATAAAAAATTTAAAATGGAAATGTTATTTTAAATTGCAATAATATTTTTGGTCAAATAAATGCAGCCTTGATGATCATAATAGACTTTTTTCCAAAACACTGAAAAAAAAATCTTAAATATTAGTTTATTCATGTTCATTCAAAATACAGACAACGTACAACCTGAAGCATATAAATCTAGATTAAGAAACACTGTAAAAGTATTGTGCATTCTTAGTTGTAATGCAATTGCATTACCAATAATGTTAATAAACATAACCTTACTGTATAGTGTTTCAATATAAATTCACAATGAATGAATGAATTAATAAATTAAACAAATTTCTTTATATTTTAGTGTTACAGAGTTGACATACAGTATCATGAAGTACTTTACGAGTTAGCATTCGTGTCTCTTTTTTCCTTGTTTTTCATATTTCTTGAATTTCTTTTAACTAAGGTTAATGTTTTTATATTTTGCGCAGCTGGACATTTTATTGAAAAGATACATTGTGTAAAGGTACTTTATGAATGTTTACAGCCATTAATGTCCTCTAAAAGAATCAAAGTGGATCACTGGACTCTTTTTGTACAAAAATATTTAGACTATCAGTACAAAAATGTAAAATACAAATCCTCTACTAACAAATCTGTCATTAAAATTATGATCTGAATGAAAAAAGCTCTCACTCCTCCACAACCCCATTTAATCAAAACATTCCTGTCCTAACAACTGGCTCTCTCCATCTTTTCCCCCTCTCTCTTTCAGCACAGCTGGGTCATTCAGCACATTTCCAGTGCCACGATTCTGCTGGCATGGCACTTTTTCTTTCTTCCCGCCCTGAGCTATTTTTAGCCACACGCAGCACATTAACAACACAAAAGGAAAAGCATGGCCGTAACGCGACAGCGATATCCGCAGGGGGAGAGAGTCAAAAAGAGAGGCCTATAACTTAAAGATGGGGAGGTGGGCTTCTACGATAAAATGAAAATAGTCCGTTTTGGATTAAATGCTGAACTTCAAAGGCTGGGCCTGACCAGGAAGTTTGATATTTTGACTGTATTAAAAATGGATGAGTGGGTCCTGAAAAATGAGATGATGGGTGAGTCTGTCAGTGAGAGGACTGAGAGGGCCGGAGGAGGGCTGGCAGGATTTGGTAGAAAGCGATTTCTGATGGGGCTTTGAAGCAGAAGAGGGGTAGAGTTAAGAGAGCTCAACTATAGACTTCCTGTTGAAAGTGTGGAGGAGCAACATCTGAGCAGGAAGTTAAGCAAACTGACAGCCAGCAGGCCTGCACTGCAGAGAAAAACCTGGAGAGAATTACACACACCTGGATACAGACGCACCAGCTCAAGTGCATATGTTGCCAGACTCCTACAGAGACACATGCACGCTCAATATTTAGTCACTGTCAACTGAAACACGCACAGCTGCTGCAGCTCATCTGGTTTAGCACCTGAACTCTAACCTTGAACCTTAAGCACACACAGCATTTTGGGGCACACACAGCATTTTGGGGCATCACTAGGGCTGTAATTCACTGCAATTTGAATCACAGCCCTAGTGTGCAATATTTTAACACAGAAAACACATTAACAAACTACTTCATGGGGCAATAGATGCAATAGAATTCAGTTCTGTTTACTATACCAAACTTGGCAAAAATAACTTTTACGTTTTAAGTAGACCAATAATAAATGTGTTTAGGATATTTAGGATCTCATCAGATCAGGACAAGACAGCAGGTTGCTCAACATGGCAACCACAAATTCCCAACTGTTGACCAAATGTACAATGCAGTGCAATGAAAACATATCAACATGACCTTTGACCTCCCTTGTGCTGATCTGTTCAAAAAAGGTCCAGCCACATGGATCAAAATAAGTATCTTATGCTCACAGGCTGCATTTATTTGATTCAAAACACAGTAAAAACAGGAATATTACATTACATATTATTACAATTTAAAATGACTGTTTTCTATTATATTTTAAAATGTAATTTATTCCTGTGATGACAAAGCTGAATTTTCAGCAGCCATTATCCCAGTCTTCAGTGTCACATGATCCTTCAGATCATACTGATTTAATGCCTAAAAATATTTCTTATCAATGTAAAAAAAAAAAAAACAGTTTAACAGCTTTAAAAGAACAGCATTTATTTGAAATATAAATATTTTGTAACATTATAAATGTCTTTACTGTCACTTTTGATCAACTAATGCATCCTTGCTGAATAAAACTTTTTTTTACAGACACCAAACTTTTGAACAGAGAATTATTCTTATAATTTATTAAGCAAATATATTCTGAAACATAACATAAAAATCTTTAATTTAATCTTATTAATAGTATTATGAGGATTGACCCACTGGTTATGAGAATAATCTGATTTACATTTAATAAGCTGGTTAATATGCTGCACTGTGTCACTATCTGATGTGTTCTGCTTGATTTTGGAGCTATTAGAAATTTTGCTCAAGGACAAGCTGAAGAAAAACCTGCAATGTCGTAACATTCACATGCTACAACGTCACTACACAGCACAGGCCCGTCCCTTTTCTGCTGACACAAGTGAATGTGCATGAGTATATGGCACAGAGCTCACTTACCGGGTGGTGGTGGTGGTATGAGGGGTGGTGTGGTGCTGATGGAGGGAGGAGGGAAAGGTGGAGGTGGGATATTGGGAGGAAAGAAGGGCAACAGCTTTGGGGATGACAGCTCTGTGTCTGAGGACTGCTCTGATACGACCTGAAATCACACAGATACATGTGATCAGTACTCTACTATTAGCAATTCACTCTTTGTGTCCATCAAGCACGCAAAAACACACCTGGATGTTATTTTCATCAGCGCTGTGACGTCTTCTGCCTTCCACTCGACTGATGGTCCCTGCTTGACCTCCAATAACATTGATCGAACCACTCAACTTCCTGCATTCACACCCACATGCATAAATCAAAGTCGGATCATTATGTTGAGTCCATATGTGTGAGTGAGGAGGATGAAATGTGCGCTGCACACTGCAAGCCGTTTAATGAACACAAAAGATCCTGGTTCTTTTTTGCGCTATAGGACACTTGGCACACACACACAAATGCACGCAATCTCAATCAATGATGTGCTCGACAATATTTTTAGCTCATGTACACACAGCAGTTACACACTTGCGCGAATGTGTGGTAGTCGTCACCATTCATAAATCTTCAAGTCCCCTGAAACAAGACTACAAATACTCTCAGTAATGCACAAATGAACTAGGCAATAACCTATTTCAGTCACTAAAAATTAATCAGATAGAACAGAGCACATTAAAACTGCATTAAACATTATGCATGCTGCAAGAAAGTAAGCATTTAAGAGTCTAAGTAAAACGGCCAGCTTGTCTGCAGAAGTCTCGCTTATTGTTTCTTGCTGGTGAAGTTTGGGACAGAGTCAACTATGGGGGAAAAAAAAACACATTCAAATGTAAAAGCCTGAAATTGACACACTTCTGGTGTTTCACCTACTTTCAGCAGACACGACAGTGGATTTAAATGCTACCCTCTCATGATTTTATAAAAAAGGGACACATAAAAAAAATTCACACTCTGCAGTCTGCTCTCATTGCATGTATTTTTAATCTCAGCAATGTACGTCATGCAGTAAACATTTTAGAGAGATAGGGAAAAAAAAAAAAAAAAAAAATTTCTTCATTTAAAAGGATAGTTCACCTAAAAATAAAAATTCTGTCATAATTTACTCACACAAAAGAAGATATTTTGAGAATGATGGTAAACAAATAGTTTTGTGTGCCATTGACTGCAATTGTATGTTTAAAAAAAAAAAAAAAAAAAAAAACTACAGACCCACATTTTGCAAAATATCTTCTTTTATGTTCCACAGAAAAAAAAAGTCCATACCCATCTGAAACCGACATGAGGGTAAGCTAATTATTTTATTTATAGCTAATTATTATTTTTGGGTGAACTATTCCTTTAAAGGAGCATTCAGTAATTCTCCCTAATTAAAAAAGTTTGACACTAAATAAAAAAAAAAAAAAATTCTAGATCAATAACATGCATTCAGTCATGCTGACTTAAGTAACCCCCATTCATGGAGCATGCAGTCCAGCTGTACCTGAATATGCACATGAACTCATGTGAACTTGTGCAAAAACATTGCATTTTAATGGGGCTGAACAAGATCGAATGACAATCTCTGTTAAGGCCCGTTTGATTCGGAAAATGCCACATCATGCTGTGTTTAAACGGGCATACTGTGACTGACTCCTGCATCCTGTCTGTGCATGTATGTGTAATAAAGAAAGCTGGATTGTTGCTTTACCCTTGAATTCTCCGGTTCATACACGTCCCCCTGAGCGAGGCATAACCTTCAACTGATCGAGAAGAAATTCAAGGAACGACTGATTAAAAATCACCCCCGCTAACTCCTGCCCAGGACCAAAGGCAGTCTGGACCACCAGGACTGAACCATGGTGTGTGTGTATTTGTGTTGTGTCTCATAGAAAAGTAATAGTGAAATATTAGTAGGTTTCAACAGTCAGGATGTTTTCTTCAGGGGAGAACAAAAAACAAGAGCTGATAGAAATCAAGTGGAAAAAAATGAAAAAATTAAAACCGGCGTAAACAGGGATGATAATATGTGTATGGAGCATTTGGGACAACAGCAGAAAGCCATTATCACGTAATGATGCTGTTACTGGGAACATGGCTGGCACGCACAGTACAAGTAAATAAGCGGCCATTAAGAGTGCTACCCTGCCCTTATGCCAAACAATTCAACTGCACGAGATGATTCAAGAACAAAAATACAGAAAACAGCAACAGAGATGACATAAAATACAGTCATTCTACCGACTCTTCATTAAAAATTCTTGATAGTTTATTTATCTCAATGCAAATATGCAAAGGCTGACTGGCATTCTATGAAAACACATAATATGCTTCATTGGTACACCTTTTAAGATCAATTTAATCAATTTAAATGACTGCTTATAGTCGGCTGATTATAGCCTATAATATGCATCAGTGCATGGACTGAGTTTTGAAGGAATACGGTTGTATTAACTCTACTAGGAAAACACTATAAAATACTCTGAAATTGCTTTTAAATGGTTTTAGGACTCAAGCCAAAGACCCTTTAAATTAAAATGTTGGCTAACTAAAGTGTTTTAAAGGGATGGTTTACCAAAAAATGAAAATTCTGTTACCATATACTCTCCCTTATGTTATTTCAAAAATGTAAAATGTGTGTAATGTGTGTGTATGGGTTGGTTTGTTTGATTGGTTAATACTTATGTGTTTGATAAAGGGTTGATGTACCTGGTTGAGTGTTCTGACAGATCATTACTAGAACTCTGATGAACCTGGAGAGAGAGAGAGAGAGAGAGAGAGAGAGAGAGAGAGAGAGAGAGAGAGACAGACATTTAAATGTATACACACTCTTTCCACATAAAAAAAAAAAAAAAGTGTTCCAAAACCTCATGAGCTGCCTACAGAAGCAGCATTTTAAGTCGCTATAGGCACTTCCAAAATAAAAGGTGTTTCAAAAGATATGAATCCAGTAGGTTGCCTCCTCCTAAGATATCTTGTTTTAGCCAAATCCTAAGGCACAGTTTCACATTTGGCGAAGGCAGTTCCAGAATGCACTGTACTGAGCCCAGTGGCAAAAAAAATCTGGCTGACGAGGCAAAAGAAATGTTCACAAAATAAAATAACATAAAATTATAATAAAATAAAACAGAAAATAAATGCAATTACATTTTGTCCAATATTTGTGTCTGCTATATATATTTTTATGTATATAACAGCTGATTATTGTGCCATTAGCTTAGCAACATGCTAATATCAAATCGTCAGAAACAAATGCAAGTCGTTCATTCAACGTTGTAATTAGGAGTGGGAAACTCTGTATTTTACTTTAAATAAAACCAAAAAAAAAACTTGGTTAATATACCGGTAGTTAAACCACGGTAACCACAAATTAACTATGATTTGGCTACACTAACCATAGTTAAAAAGCCATGCTTACTACACTTCTACTATAATAAAACCATGGTTAATTTTTGTACGGGTTATGAGGTTTAAAGAGAATTAGGAAGCTCCCTTAGAAGCCAACTGTCTATGTAGGCAGCTAGGTAGCTCACTGGGCTTTGGAACAGAGCTAAGAAGTCTGAAACCGCAGTAAATGCCCTGTCACAGCTCATCAACATTTTATTATGATAGAAGTAAGGGCATATTTTAGTTATGCTAAATGTACCATTATTTTGTTTGATGACCCCAGGCTTAGGATCTCCAGGCTCATGCGTAGTCGTCTCTGTTTGTCACAGTATGCCTTCCAGGTGTCCTCATTAAAACCATAGTTAAAATAGTCAGACAGATCCGCACCTGCGTTTATACACAACACACGCTGTTAGAGTGTGTGCTAGAGAAAAAGGTACATTTGAATCTGAGGTAGACTAACACACACACACTTCACACATCTTAATGCAATCACCGCACCTGGCTTCCTCCATGGCTTCTCCTCAAAGGACTCCACATCCACCTGTAGGACATTGCCTTCAGCATCCAGATCCAACCCTCTGGACTTAGAGCCTGACTCACAGAAGATAAGACTTTAGAGGCTGTATTCCCACACACAGATCAAACCAAACCCAGAGAAAAGTCCTAAAGGGATTCTCAGCAGCACAGTTCAATCAGGCTTAAATTTAAGCTTTTTTTCAGGAATGCATGGTGGTAATTTAAGAAACATAAGATATAGAATATGTATTTCATTATAAATATTCAGGAAATATTTAAAGTTTTTGAATTGAAATGCCTATAAGTTTAATAGGTGGAATGACATTTATAGAGTTTGTGTGTAATCTAACAGGAGGCGTGATTTGGAGTTGTTATCAATAATTTATATTTTGTATAAATTATTGAATTATTAACTTTTTTGATAATTTAACTTTGGCAATGGTGGAGGAGTTCAGCAATATTACAATATTTGCAAAAACTGATAAATGAGACTTTTTGCCCACCATGCTGTAAAAAAGGTCCAAATTATATTACTTTTGGGGGTCATAATTTTAAGTACAAATAAATAATGCAGTAATGGGACTGCACAAAAAATTTGGGGGCACACTGTAATTAAAATGAGCAAATACTTAAAAATGGTTTGAACTACAATGAACTGAATATCTTTATTACCTGATACAGAGGTCTTTATGTTCAGACCGATGGAACCGGGACCAAATGACCTACAGAGTTTTAAGTATCATTACAGCAAATTATTAGACCCAGAATAACTTAAGATGTCATCAGTATCTCTGTATGACATGAGAAGACCTGACACGATGACATATATAACTAAAATTGTTCAAACTTCTGTCTGAATTACTCACGCGCCCTGAGATCCGCCTGTTTTAATGTCACCGATGGTCACGCAGACATCATCACTGTCTGATTCACTTTCCTTTCAGAGAGAAAAATAAAATGGCTCTGTTTATAAAGGTAAATGAATGCCCTACATTATCAAGACTAACTATAATAAATAAAGTTTCAAATATAAAAGACAAGCACCTGGTAATTGAGTCCATTCACACCATCTACATCACCAATCAGAGCACTGCAGAAGTGAGATATATGTTCAGTTAACCAATTAGATTATACAATAGTGCATGTATTGAATGATCACAAAAATAAGATTCAGTTACATCTTCAAATTAGACAAAGATGTGGAATGAATTTAACTAAATGACAGTCTGAGAATGAGATATATAAATAAAAAGTGGTTTAAAGCAAAATAATACATTTTTAATAAATTATAATAAATAAATATTTTTTTCATTATTTTGTATTTTAAATTTAAATGTTAATTAATTTAAACATTTTTAGTGCCATATTTCATCAAATCAGTTTTAAAAGAATAGACAAATATTACAGAAATAGATTTCTTATCATACTACAACTAAAAAAAAAAAAAAAAAACCTACACAATTAATTTTGAAATTAGATATAAATTAAAAAAAAAATAAAAACATATTAAAGTATAATTTAAATCTATTAAATTTATTAAAATACTTTCTAAAAATAGTAAATGTTAAACATATTCTTAATTTAAGCGTCAGCTGAGATCAGGTGTGTGCTTTGCAGAAGAAACTTCATTTTCCTTTGGATGCACAGACTTCCTGTCAGCTTCATCTGCCTGTCTGATTTAATCACATGCACTAATTGATGCTACAGAACAATAAAAAGGATTTTACACTCAGCAAATATGGGCAATGAGGAGGATCAATTTACAAGCACATCTTTAGCTGCAGGCCTACATTAGTTTAAGTGAGGCCTATATCACTGCGGTCTCATCAGGCTTATTTAAGGCCAATGCAACGTGAGGGAAAATTCTCGCTTGGGTTTGAGTTTTGCCCCGACTCTAATGAAGGTGAAGCAATCCAACCGATAAAAAATGCTGCATCAACTCCAAGAAACAGCTAACACGTCTCTACGCAATGCTGGGAAGCAGAGGAATAAAACAATGGTTAATATTCCTTCTCATTCCTACTCCAGTGAGCACATAAGAGGGGCTTATACTGTATTAGCCCTGTGCACATCCGATGCTGAATTTAACAAGCGTCCAAAGAGTTTCATCAGACACGCGTGGCTTGATCCGCTTTTGGAGCATTTTTGCAGAGAGGTCTATCGGCAAAGACGTGTCACATACCGCTAATGTGCATGCATGGTCATTACTAAGCGGTGAAACGGGCATTAAATGTACACGCTTCATTTGTACAACGCTACTTGCCCTAACAGGAAATAAATGTGTCCGCCTCTCTTGTTCTGAGTCGGCACACCATTAGGTCTTGTAAACTCTCATTTCAAATGCAAAAGAGGCCAGGGCTAAAGTGACCTGAAAGTTACTGACATTGCCAGGAGCAGAAAATCCCAAAACAGCAGAGTTTAAATGTTAATGTGTGTGTGTTTGTGTTGGGGACATGTATTAGAGTAAATGCTGATGAAGCACATTTGTAAATGCAAATGAAATCAAAGGTGAGGAAGAGCTGATTCAAACTGCTTAAAAAAGGCAAACAGACATTTTGGAGAAGATTAATAAATGAACCGCCTGATTAAAGCTATATAATATGTAGTTTTTACTCTATATTTCTGCCTTTTTCCATGCAGTTTTGAACTGTGTGACTTTAAAAAAAATAAAAATAAAAAAAAGGATGCTAAAACATTAAAAACTATTTTCCAAGTTCTACTCCATCAGCTTTCTCATTGGAAACTCATCAACAGCTAAAGATATTTTCTTGGGCACACTCACCTGAACACTTCCTTTTCTGTTGTCTCTTCTTCATTAAAATTGTCATCTATTTATGATAAAGAAGAAGAGATTAGTACAAGATTTGTTTTCACATGGAATCAGACAGTTTAAGAAGTTTATAGTTATTGCTATAGTTGTTTTTAACCCTATAAAGCCTACTCTATAGTATTTGACAAAGAAATTTGTAAGGCATCTAAATTATCAACATCATCATAAGCTTTCTGTCACCTGATAGTTTCTACATTTTTTTTGATTTTTTTTATTTGATTGATTTATTTTTATTTTATTTTTTTGCTAGGCCTTTTAGTGTAATTCTAAAAACGTCCACTTTCTGGTCATGGTGTGTGTGTGTGTGTACCTGTTTTTCTATTCAGGTGGGGACTTAAACCTGAATACACACAGACTCATGGGGACTCGTGTCACGGTGGGGACCTAAATTGAGGTCCCCATGGGTAAAGAAGCTTATAAATCACACAGAATGAAGTTTTTTGAAAATCTAAAAATGCAAAAAGTCTCCTGTGAGGGCTAAGTTTAGGTGTAGGGTTGGTGTAGCGCAATAGAATATACGGTCTGTACAGTAGAAAAACCATTACTTCCATGCCTATGGAAGTCCCCACAAGGATGGCAAAACAAGTGTGTACTGGTATATATGGTTTACGAGGACACGAATGTGTATAATGACATGGGTACTACAACGTAAACATGGTTTATGAGGACACTTCCTGTGTCCCCGTAAAACAAAAGGCTTAAAAAACGTACTAAATGGTGTTTTATGAAATTCAAAAATTGCCAGTAGTTTCCTGTAAGGGGTAGGTTTAGGTGTAGGGTTGGTGTAGGGCAATAGAAAACACGGTTTGTACAGTAGAAAAACCATTACGCCTATGGAAGTCCCCGTAATTTTTCTATAGTTAGCAATATTTCAGGATGAACACTTACTGAAACTGTTTTTGTTTTTTTTTAATGAAAAATTATATTAAAATGAGAGTATTTAATATGATACATCGGGTTTTTTTGTGGAACATTTATTTGTCCATCTCTCTCTATCATCTTTGCATTATGTTGGATTATATTTTTGCATCCCACAAAAAAAAAAAAAAAAAACCCTACAGAGCTTTGATCATAAAACTAAGCATTTAAATATCTGCAATACTGTTCTTATTCATCTCACTGATTTCAGACACTCAAAAAAAAAACAAAAAAAACTTTTTTTTGAATATTTGGTACAATTGGTTAGATGAAGGAATCAATTTCATTATCTAAAATGCAACCAGTTTATGAATGGATCAATTTAAAGACTAATTTAAAACATGATATTCAAAATGTTAACTCTATTATATTATATTCATTTTTCTTTTCTCAGATTCATCTCTATTGGGCATGATACAGCATCTGTCATGTTCTATGCCAAATATTTGATACTGAAAAAAAAAAAAAAACATTACCCTGAATGTGATTTTTAAAAGAGCTTTCCAGATTTGATCAGCTGCTTTTAATGCAGCACTTACTGCATGTTGTTATGTTAGATGTGTGTAAATGTATTCATGCCATATGTTCTCTGTAAAAGTTGATTTGAAAGTAAATGTTATGAAACGCGTGCAGCTGGATAAATAACGGTCTCTGATGTAATAAACTTAACTTAGGTTTTGGTAGATGTTGGTCTGGTGTTCATTCATCTCACGAGGAGGCTTGATTTGCCTTCCTGAATCACTTCAGACAGTTTTAAAGTTGGATCATAAGTGTGTTTATTTCTCACCTCCATAAAGCCAGTCCGTCTCATCATCAGTGCTCTCATCAGCTGTTTTCTCTACCTCTCTTGTGGACATGATCACCTCCGGGCTTTTGCTTTGAGTTCAGAGGCTCAGTTTAACTCAATGATTCACCGAGCTCGACAAAGTAACTTCGCGTAGTGTGATAATAGTTTTAGGGGTTTACCGTCACAGCTGTCACAGTGACACGCCGCGTGCTTGTGCAGCAGGTGCGCGTTACCAAAGAGACACATCTCACTGCACGCGCACGTGTGCGAGCCACGCAGGAAGTTCAACATCAACACATCAGTACACAAACTAAAGGCGATATTTATTTGATTGAAACAAGAACGCAATGTTTTGTTTTTGTTTTTGTTTGTTTGTTTGTTTGTTTTTTTTACAGAAAAATCGTTTACTTGACTCTTACACTACTTTTTCTTTAACTATTTCAACATTTTAACAACGAACAAAATTGAAGGCAACCACGTAATATATATATATATATATATATATATATATATATATATATATATATATTTATATATATATATATATATTTAAATATATTTAATTTATATCAAATCATACTGAGACAAACATAAGAATATTTATTAAAAAAAAAAAAAAAATAAAATAAATAAATAAATAAATAAATAAATAAATAAATATATATATATATATATATATATATATATATATATATATATATATATATATAATGGTATATGAGCATCTTGATAAGCAAATAACCCACGTTGTGCGTTGTAAATCAGCGGATAAGTCTTTGCAGTCAGTCTTTTTTTTTCTTTTTTTTTTTTTCTTTTTGCTTTGCTTCTCTTTTTTGCTGTTAAAGAATGAATAGTGGCCTATTTTATTGTAAAAATGGGTAAAAGAGTGGATAAAGAATTACTTATATGATACAATACTCGACTTTTCAAAGCTCCCAGCTGATAGTTACATTATGACGCATAATTATCGCGACGCTCTGTGCCACGTCACCTTCGAGAGACTCACATGGGTTTGTTTTGAATGGTGTCTGTTTGACAGTTCTGCTGTTGCTGTAGTTCGTCTCCATTAAAACGCCAGTATTTGCGGAAATATGTTGCCCACGGATGGTGTCACGTGTTTCCCCGTTCAGACGTGGGAAAAAGTGCTGTCAAAGGTAAAAAAGGCTGTTGTTTTCATGGATGATCGGTGCTCGGAGAGCCTGCACTGGAACGGAGGAGCTGCGCTTCTGTTTGAGGCTGGAGCTCGAAACATCAAACAGTTCTCAAGCTTCGAAGCAGGTGGACAGAATGAACCCAAAGCTGTGTTTGTGGTCAGCACCGTGCTGAAAGGTAGAACCGCAGACATTATCAAAGACATCATTTCCCTCAGTCACTTCCAGTACTGCGTGGTTTTCACAACTGTTCCTCACTCCATTCACCTGCTTGCGAATAATGTGACCACTGATCTGGAGGGGAACCCGGTTTTTGAGCAGTTTGAAGAGAAACTGTGTGAGTGGATGGGTGATATGAACTATACCGCTGAGGTCATGCATGCTCCTGTGGTTTTTGCCCCTCTGACACAGCAGCTCCACCTTTTGCCTGCTTTCTCTGATCTCTTCCCTTTATTGGAAGTGGATCTTGAGTCCATCAATGAGAAGAGGCCGGAGAAAAGACGATTTGGGAGTCTGATGGATGTGGATATGCACTCTCTCCCACCTGAGCTGCAGATTCAGATTAAATCTCTCGCATCGGCCCTCAACGCCCTGTTTGAGTTCACCAGCACCCGTGAGGAGAGCTTTTCTGTGGGTCCGATGAGCCGTCTGATCGCAGGGGAGCTGGCCAGTCATCCACACGCCAAAAACAGAAGGAAGTCAGCCCCCAATAAAGCATCAATAGTGTTTATTGACAGAACTCTTGATCTTACAGGTGGGGTCTAAATACTGTATATATTCCATCATTAGTACTTAAGTCAAGACACTACAGGCAAAACCATTGTTTTTTTTTCATTCACTGGTCAATTTGGAGATTTTGGATTGTTTGGCTTCCATAACTGGTCCTCTTTCAGACTAGGGGGGAGATAATAACCAAAATACACATTTAAGTGTTTATTTTATTATGCTTTATCTGTTTACATCTGTAGATTTCAATTACAGTGCATATCTTTAAAGGCAGTTTTCTCAAAAAGAGTTTTTTTCTCCTGCACCAAGCCAAAATTCACCTTTCAAAAAAAAAAAAAAAAAAAAGATTTTTACAGAGCGGGTTGTTTATATATAATTGACCTGATAACATTTTATTCCAAAAATATTGTGAATAATGTTCTTTTTTTTTCCTGGCTGTTAAAATTAATTTGTGATTTATGGCATGAAACAAAGATATATCCAAAATTCCCTCTGTAAAAACATTTAACTCTAATTTGTCAGGAAAAAAGAAACAAGAATTATGAACGTGGCTTTATCCAGTGTTCAAATTTCTGTTCTGGAAATGTATTCAAATTACTTTATTATACTGTGATTAAACAACTGGGAAAATATGTGAAATCTGTGCCTTTTCTTAATATGACACATCATGGCAGCATATAACACAGTATAACTTATGTTATGTCCTTTCAAAACCTATTTACTTTTTCCTGTTTCTGTTTTGCCAAATCTATAGGAGCTGTTGGCCACCATGGTGACAATCTGGTTGAGAAAATCCTATCTGTGTTGCCACAATTGCCAGGTCATGTGACTGATGTTCAGGTGGACATGCTGGAGCTCACACACCTGAAGCAGACAACTGATACCAAGGGCATCTTGGCACCTGGCTGCTTGGCACAGAACCAGTAAGAGCATTTACACTGTTATGGCATGCAAACATAGTATAATAAAGTTAATTTCTTTAGCTCAAAATCAGTTCAGAAAATGCCCAAAAGCACTATTGTAAAGGCCAGATGATGATTATGCGATGAGATCATGTTCACACTGTGGTGGAATTACAACTCTATTACTGTTTTTAAAGCTTAATTTTCAGTATTTTACATTTTAACATGTTTTAAAATTGATTACATCTTTGAGATGGGCTGGTTGTAATATTAACTCATTTAAGGTGTTAACAAACATTTTGGTTTAGACCTAAGGTTTGATTTTGGAAACTGAATAGCTTTATACTTAAAGGTATAGTTTAACTAAAAATGGAAAATGTCATAATTGACTCACCCTCATGTCACTCCAAACCTGTTTGTACACAAAGGAAGATGATTTAAAAAGTGTCCATGCACTGAAAGCCAGTAAGATCTAATATTAATTTGCCCCATAGACTTTTAAAATAACTTCTACAAATTCTACAGATAAAAGTCATACAGAATTTAAACAACATGAAGGCAAATAAATGATGACAGAATTATCATTTTTGGGTGGATTATCCCTTTAAGATCAAAGGTTACTCTGAGTGTTGTCCGCATACTAAAATGTCAGTGTTGATCCCAATTTCGATACCACAGCAAACTGTATTTACAAGTAATTGTTTTATTTAACCATTTAAAATGATAAGCAATAATACATCAAATATATTTACAATTAAAATTAAATGAATTTAAAACAAGTATTTTAACCTACTTCATCTGGAAGTCAAATGGCATTAGCATGGAAACCCAAACTCTGTTTACGACCCAAATTCCCTCTGTAAAAACATTTAACTCTAATTTGTCAGGAAAAAAAGAAACAAGAATTATGAACCTGGCTTTATCCAGTGTTCAGATTTCTGTTCTGGAAATGTATTCAAATTAGTGCACCTTTTATTATACTGTGATTAAACAATTAAAACAAGTATTTTATAATCTACTTCAAGTAGCTATCAAATGTATGTAAATATAAATAAATATCCACACACATACAAAATGTAATTATAGTTTCAAAAATGACAAGTAAACAGTCACTTTTAAAATGAAGAACAAAAACAAATGACTAGCAATAGAACAAAGAGTACTTCAGAATTTAGTATCTGCAGAGGACCTTGTCATTACTTCTTTTTAATAATTATTAAGGACATAATAGACCACAGCAGCTCTATAAAGCTGTATTTACACATCAGATTTCTTGACCTGTCTGTCTGATGGTTTTGTCATCACCGCTCCAAAGGGAATGTCCCTACTGTAGTTTGGTTTAGACCAAAAACCTCAGTTCTGGTAAAGGATTAGAGAAATATATTGCATAATCATGGCTGCTCTCAAAGTCTTTCTGTTCACAGTAGGAAAGATCTGAGGAAACCACGAGTCTTGGTTACACACATGTTGGCACAGGAACGATGCCCAGCCAAGTATTTTTAATGGAGAACCACCATTTCTTTAGTCATCATAAATGTGTATTTGAATAACTAAATGGCTTTGCTGGAGTTTTTGCCGATGTCATTTCCTACGAGGCGGGATGTGGTAAAGAATGACCCCAAATTTCTGCTGTTCTGTGTAATATTGTCATGCTGCTCAATTGTTCTAACACATATTTGGTGAACTCACTCACCGTCTGAATGGAAAATAATATTTTTTCTAAATGAACCCTGTCATGCGTTTTGGATGGGAGTTTTTTTTTTCTAAATGTATTGCACTTATGGCCTTTAGTTGAACTCAGTTTTGAGTGAAAACATCAACTGTTAAGATGTTTGGGGTAATTGACAGCACATAACTTACTAGCAGAAGATTTTGTGGTGGATCATTGTATATTGACATAATATTCTATTGATACAAGATATTTTTTTTTTTTTTTAAGCAAGCAGCAATGTCAAAACTAAACCTACTTCATCTGGAAGTCAAATGGCATTAGCATGGAAACCCAAACTCTGTTTACAACCCATTAGGTCTAAACCACATGTTAGACGTGAGGATTTGTTAAAGGAGGAGCTTGTTTCGTATGTCTGTTTTCTTTCCAGATCCCATCAGGCAGGGATTCAGAGAGCACATTTGCCTGCGGAAAGAATTTGGCTCCAGAGTGATTGAGTTAAAGGGATAGGAACGTCTCTATGAGCTATATCAATGAATAAACCAGTTTCACCTTATACATTTTGTGCCGCCAAAGCTGCCATATTAGTCTGGTCTCCATTGTGGGCTCCCATTGTGGCTATTTGTCATCTAAACCTAGTCCCTGTTGTTGAGAGCATCAAATCTGCATTTTTACCTACACAATACACACACAGACGCAGACACATGACCACATCCCTTCACCGCCATTAGCTGGTTACAGTAGCACCGCAGTGCTGAGTACAAACACACTCTTGAGACCTCCATGTAAATATACAAGAGCTCACTGTTAGCCAGATGGCGTGGAGACTGAATAGGAGAAGTCTCCGTTTGAAGAGCCTTCTGTGACTGGATGTGTGCGAAAGTGCGTATTTAACAGGGTTTGGAATTGGTTTCCATTGTGTTGTGCTTTAAAAGGCCAATATTTCCCACCTTTGTAACATTTTATTTTTCCTTGAGGGCCACTCATAATGATAGCCAATGTTTTTTTACAGCAAGAACAGTCAGAATTTAGTTTCACACAACCATTTTTTCTGACATTCTCTGAGTCTTTTACAAAACTTTAATTGGTCAACACAAAACCACTGAAGAGATTCTTTGCTTTTCATGAGATGTGTGTTATAAGTCTATGCAAATGTTGGCCTTATGCAAAAATGAATTTTGCTTGGTTGATCGTGTACTTGATTAGAGCAGTGTGAAACAGGGCTTCATCTGACAGGCTTGGCACATTTCTATGAAGAACTGTAAAGAGCATGCTCTGAGCCTAAATAAACCTGAATGTGCATCCAAATGCAAAGATGAGGTGGTGTGTACCTGACACTCTAGATTCATTCGTCCCTTTATATAAGCCACCCTATATGTGGAGCATATAATCCATGGTTTTCAAAATGTTGAATGTGGAATAACGACAGTATAGTACCCACAGATACCACTTGATCTTACTTTGGTTTATCAGAATATTATTTATAGTCATGGAACAAATTTACAGTTTTCTTCAGTCTGTTTACAAATACAATCAATGCATTATATTATATTATATTATATTATATTATATTATATTATATTATATTATATTATATTATATTATATTATATTATATTATATTATATTATATTATATTATATATAAACATGTAATAATTTTATATAATAATTTTAACTTGGGCAAAACAGAAATTCTAGGCCAGGGAATTTTGTTGTTCTTTTTTCCCCCTCTCAAAATGTGGCAGAATGATTCATACAGTATATTCAAAAAAACAAACAAACAAAAAATAGATTTTTATAAATTATATACAGTATGTAGTTGGTAAATAATAGTACTTGTACTAACAATGGGCTTGCAAGACAATCATAGTGTTTGTGCAATGCGGACTGCTTTGAGATATTAGATTTTGTCTTGTAATATTGTTTTCAATTATCTGTTAGTACTTGTGTAGGCGTGTGTGCTAATTACCTCAGTATGTGCTCATTCTGTCATTCTGTCATGACGTGATCTGCACATTAACTGAGTAATGGTTGTTTGCTCATGAGAGAATGTTTTTGTGTTGCTGCGTGTAGTTTTAGTATTCCCTAGAATGTCATTTTCAGTGTTTTTCTCCTCCCTTATGTTTCTAATTTAAGTTTCAGGGTAAAAAAAAGCATGCATTTTGCCCACTCTGTCTGTATCTACACTGGTTCCCTCTTTTTCAGGCCAGCTTAATCTCGGCTGGAGCTCCAGGACTCAGTGGAGGAGAACCGGTCCAGTTCCACGCAGTCAAATCCATTCAATGTGAGCGTGGGGATTTCTAGCTTTAGCTCAGCAGGGAAGCGAGTCAGAAGCCTAGGGTTTGTTTAGCAGAGTCTAGACAGGCTCCAGGCAAATATCGAAGGTTTTGATGCATTCTGACAGGGCCCAGCTGATCCTCAAGAGAGCAACTCTACTCCCTAGACTCTTAATGTACTTAAACATCTCTCGAGACAAGTTGTGTAATGCCAATTAAGTCATTCATTTCTGACTGAGTATTGCAAGTCCAATATTCTGGGTCAAAGAATATGCACATATCGGACAGATCATCTAAACACAAATAGTTTAATGCTTCACTTTCATTCCTCTACAGCCTCCTACCTAGAGTTTTCTGAAAACAAATATGAGTGGTGCTTGTCTGTGCAAAATTTCCCGTCATTTATCAGTTTATACTTTGTGATCCACTTTTTTTTAAAAGACAGAGGTGGCACACAAAGTGTGTTTAACCATTTGTTAAATAAATGTTCAATTTGGAATTATCGCATGTATACTTGGACAGACAGATGAAGACTGTAGCTTGAGTACAAAAATCTGCAGTAGCTTCATTATAACTATGCATGTAAACATACTTCTAGATTACATTATGAGTGGTTTTCTAAAGAACTGCAGAATAAAATGTTTTTGAATAGGTTTCTTTGGCTTTTGGTTCAAATTATAGCCTTTATTTTAAGCCTGTAAAGTGTTTAAGCTTTTTTTGGCTCTTTGCTTGGATGTTTAAGTTGTTTGCTTACTGGCCAAAATCAATAGAGCATACTCGTTGTGTACAAGTCTCTGATATTCTCGCCTCAAGATAAGTCTATTAATTTTTTTTTGCCTGCTTTATTATCCACCAGGTGTAAACCGTAAGCCTAATCCTTAAAAATAGAAAATAGCACACCTCAAAACCCTGCACTATTTGAGGTATCATTCATGTCTGCAGCACAAACGGTACAAGGTGAGTTACACGCTAAACTTTAAGTGGATATTTCACCCTCTACCTACATTAGATGAGCTCCAAAAACATATCTGTTTACATTTTACTACAGTTTCCATCTGAAATTAACATTAGTGTCAGTAAAACACCAACAACCTTCATTCGTTTTCACACAAATTTTGGGAGAAAATTATTGATTAAAGATTTTTGTGGATATTTGGACAATACTATAACCTCAAAATACATATTGACATTTATATTGCATAACCAGCTCCATATGTATGACTTTTCTGATGAAGTAAACTTGGTTGGTAACTCACCTGGTACAGCATTACACTTGTGATATGCAGCACTCTTGTACACATCCAGTGAAACACACAATATAAGAGATCGTCTTGCAGAATAAAGCAAAAGAGTCATGGTTGCTTCATCAAATGAATTCTTATATCATTTTTGCGTTTGTGAACATTATTGGTTAGGTTTAGGGTGGGGTTTAGTGTAGGAGTTGCGTTATTTTCAAACGCAGTAGAGCATAAACATAATAGTGCTATTCGCCAGACATTACATTTTCAAACCGCTGCGATATGTACAATGATGAACAAGGTCATCTTTTACTATTCATGATCATCTTTCTTAGATAAAACTGAATGCACTTTTAGCCCCACTTACTGGACATTTCACTTTGAAAGTGTTGTTAAAAGTACAAAAACAATGTAATATCATTTTGCACAAAGGTTGCCACAGGCACATTTTTCTAGTGACCTTGGGTTGCTATTTTTCTTATGTAGAACACATTATTTTGAGCAGAAGTGGAGTCTATAAGTAGAGTCTGTTCAGTCTGTAGTGAGCAATACTAACAGGGATGTTTGCCTTAGCAAACACTGCTAATAATAATGGTTCTGACTGTGTTTTTGTGGCCCAGCCCTGCAGTGCTGATATTGGCGTTGATCTTGTCAGCTCAGGTGAATGTAATTGGCTGCATTGTGTTATTCTAACCCCGCAGTATCTATAGGCTCTGAAAAATATTTACAGAAGGTTTTATTTTAAGATCCTAATTGTGGGCTGTCTGGCTAATTTTTCCCTCTTTACTGTATGGTGTTTCCCTTTGTAATTGTAGACTCTGTTTCAGGGTCGCTGGATTTAGTGTTGTTATGGGTGGTCATTTCAGATGGCCGTCTTGAGGCGACCGGCGCGGGCTGCTGATAGGAGACTTCCTCTTCCTCGCCTGTGCGAACCCCGACTTTTAATAACAGTCTGGTTGTACACTGCGCCTATTCAGGTCTGACTGGAGAAACGTCCAGATCTCACTGTGTTTTTAGTGTGGTTGTGGGAGAAATCTGAGCGTCTTTGTAATGAAAGCTGTGTCTGGTGTTTTGGTAGGTTGGGTTTGAAATACTTCACTAAGGACATGAATTTATGTTCTTCTAAATGATAGTATATGCAGTCTCTGGTGAGATGAATTGTGCTGTGTGTGAAATTTAGGTTATAGCAGATTTCAGGACTTCATGTTTGGTTAGCTAAAGGAGGACTGTTTCACGCTCTGCTCTACTGCAACATCAACCAACCTGTCTAACTTCTTTATTCCCCGCTCCAGTAATACACATAGACAATTGCAATTGGCCAAGAATCTGTTTTTGGACTGGAGGATTGTGTGTGTGTGTGTGTGTGTGTGTGTGTGTGTGTGTGTGTGTGTGTGTGTGTGTGTGTGTGTGTGTGCGCGCGCGTGCGTGGTCAGGTGTGTTCCAGTCAGGCTGGTGTAATAGGTTGTTCTTGGCATTGTGGTAGAGCGGTGATTCTTTGATTTTGTGTGTGGGATACTTCAACTATGTCCTTGCTTATGTAAGGGTGTGTGACACACCCTCCACACTTCTACCTTGTTTTACTACCGTCTACCCAACTGTGTGCCCTGTCCAGCCAGCATTAAACCCGTATGTTGTACTGGAGCTGCTCAGGATATTGCCATGAAATGTAGCCATGGTAGTGTGTGTGTGTAAAGGGGAAAGAAATGGACCACACTGCACTGTGAGAAAACACTAGAGAGAATTTCACTGGCAGCTAAAAAGACTGACTTTGTCATTTGTCACATTTGTCATGCTTAGCATTGAGTACTTGAGTCTTTGTTGACAGATCATATTGTTTACTCTCTCTTTAGCCTCTCCCTCCCATTAGTTCCCTGCCTCTGATTGACAGGTGGGTTGTTAAATCAGAATATGGTGTCAGGCTCATTTTTAGGCCCACACACGACTCTGACTTTTTGAGATTTCTGTATAGCTTTTGGAACATATTTAAAAATATAGAGTTTTTTTTTCTGAATCCCATCTCACCATGTCTCATCTCATTTCATTTTATCTTGTCTTATCTCCCCTCTCCTTATCTCGCTTCATAGTATCTCACCTCATCTCCTTCTCATCGTCTTCTCATCTCATCTCCATCTCAACTTCTCATCTCAGCTTGTGCCTCATCATCTTTTCTCTATTCTTCTTGCCTCATTTCCTCTCATCTGAGCTTGTGTCTTCTCATCTTGTGTCTCCGCATCTCATTTCTTCTCATCTGAGTTTGTCTTATCATCTTGTCTCTATTCTTCTCATCTTGGTTTGTGTCTCCTCATCTTGTGTCTCCTCACTCATTTCTTCTCATCTGAGTTTGTGTCTCCTCATCTTGTCTCTGTTCTTCTCGTCCCAGTTTGCCTTCTTATCTTGTGTCTTCTCTTCTCATCTCATTTCTTCTCATCTCTGTTTGTCTCCTCATCTTTTCTCTATTCTTCTTGTCTCATTTCTTCCCATCTCTGTTTGTGTCTCATCAACTTGTCTGTTCTTCTTATCTCATTTCTTCTCATCTTAGTTTGTGTCTCCTCTTCTCACCTCTTTTTGTGCCTTCTCATCTTTGTTCTCCTCTGATCTACTTTTTATTTCTTCTCCATCTCATCTCCTTCTCATCTCAGTTTGTGTCTCCTCCTCTTGTGTCTCCTATTCTCATTTCTACTCATCTTGGTTTGTTTCTCATAATTTTGTCTCTTCTCATTTCTTCTAATCTCGGTTTGTGCCTCCTCATCTTTTTTCTCCTCCGACCTCCTTTTTATCTCTTCTCCATCTCAGCTTGTGCCTTCTCATCTTGTCTCCTCTTCTCATCTCATTTCTTCTCACCTTGGTTTGTCTCCTCATCTTGTGTCTCATCTTCTCATCTCATTTCTTCACATGTCAGTTTGTGCCTCATCTTGGCTCTCTTCTTCTTATTTCATTTCTTCTCATCTCATTTTGTGTCTCCTCATCTTGTGTCTCCTTTTCTCATCTCAGTTTGTGCCTCGTCATCTTTTTTTCTCCTCTAATCTCCTTTTATCTCTTCTCCATCTCATCTCCTTCTAATCTCCTCTCGTGTCTCCTCTTCTCATTTCTTCTAATCTCAGTTTGTGTCTCTTTATCTTGTCTCTCCTCTTCTCTTTACTTCCCATCTTGGTTTGTCTCCTCATCTTTTCTCTCCTCTCCTCCTGTTGTCTCATTTTCTCTTCTCTTCTCTTCTCTTCTCTTCTCTTCTCTTCTCTTCTCTTCTCTTCTCTTCTCTTCTCTTCTCTTCTCTTCTCTTCTCTTCTCCTCTCCTCTCCTCTCCTCTCCTCTTTTTAAACTCCTTTTTGTAACTTCTCATCTCCAGTCCTCTGGCTGTACTGATTATCAAGTCAATCTATTTGTAATGGAGCTTTAGGAATAAGTAGATTTAAATGAGATGAAGATATGCAGTATTGATACATGCAGAAACCTTAAACCCCCAGCAGGCTGTGAGTGCACCAGCAGCTGCTCCTGAACCTGTGACTGTGCTCCCATTCATTGTGTGTTAAAGGTTAGTGTCTGCTCTCTGGGATTTATCTTACACTCAGGGAGTCTCACATGAAACAAAATGAGCCACAGATGAGAGAGATTTGCGATTTGTGAGTTTGTGTGTGCCAGTCTTTTTTAGATTTATGTAACAGGATGTTGCTTTTATGTGTGTAGCATTTTTAGCTTAAAGATTTTAGCAGAATGATGCCTATCTTTATGGAGAGAGATGATAGCCACTAAAAATGTCTGTAAACTTAATTGAACCATTCAACACAAAAATAAAACAGTAAAGTTACTACTTACATTTATGTATATATGTTTATATTTCATTACATTCAAATGTTTAGCGGCAGGAAGAATGATTTTTTTATTATTAATTATTATAAATTGATACTTTTTAAGCAAGGATGCATTCAATTGTTCAGAAGTTCAAAAGAATTCTGTTTCAAATAAATGCTGTACTTTTTAAAGCTGTTCTATCAAAGATTCCTAAACAAATGTAGTTTCAATAAAAAAGCAGCATGACTGTTTTCAACACTGATAATAATAATAAGAAATGGTTATTGAGCAGCAAATTGGCATATTAGAATAATTTCTGAAGGATCAAGTGACACTGAAGACTGGAGTAATGTCTGCTGAAAATTCAGCTTTGCTGTCACAGAAATAAATTACATTTTAAAATATATAAGAATAGAAAAAATGTTATCTTAAATTATAATAAAACTACTATTTTTGACACTTTTTTAAAGTAATTATAGCCTTAGTGAACAAACTTTTAAACTCAAACTTTAAACGGTAGTGGGCACAATATATAAAACTGCTTCTTTTATATTCTTGTATATATATATATATATATATATATATACAAGAATGGTAATTGCAACAGAGAGGCAGTTTTATGGTTATATCACACAGGGCTCACTAAAATACCTGTTCAAACCACACATCAAACCAAGCCAAAAGATGAAATATTCTGCTGCAGTTATCAATGAAAACTGCCAATTACATAATCTCATTCTGTATGGATCTAAAGGCTAGAAACAACCCAATTTATTAAAGTCTCTTTGTTTGCTATCTCCGGTACTTCTCCAAATGACGCTTACATAACAGTCATTCTCCAATCTCTTTACGAGACGGATGACATTTGTCTTTGAAGTGAAAATGGCAGGCTCGCTTTGGAGATACTTTTCAGATTTAAGAAACTTTTTGCACTCCTATTTCCTTTGCTCTTTCCTTTATCAAACCCTGACAGGGAAAAACCTGGACTCTGTGTGAGCTCTCGTTTTTTCTCTGATGATGATTCAAGGTTTCTGCTTGCTTTTGTTTCTTATTTTGGTTTTGTTTATTTACTCTCAGAGTCCTGTTACAGATTGTAATGAGCACGGAAAAACACACACCTCACCCATGGAGTGTCTGCCAGGTCTCCTTGTGTGTGCGAGCATATGTGTGCATAGTGTCATTAGTTCTGGAAGTGGGCGTAATTGAAGAATAACTGACCTGGATTGAATGCTGCTAAGGAGTGGGGGTTGTTTGTTTCCTGTTGTTGATAAACACAGACTTAATCACTGTCTACTAAATCAATCTGCCCGTCACAACTATTATGGCATTATAACATCACATCTGTGTAAAATTGCGGGTGTAACATTGGCTCCATATTGTTTTGGGATTCATTTAAAGTGCGTGTTACATTACGACACACCCGAAACGTTATTAAGAAACGGCATCTAATTATTGCTAATCACATTTTGGAACCATTTTGGATGCAATTTATTGTCTGTACGTGTATAAAGTCAGATTTTAAGGCGTTCAGGCATACTTAGTCAGTTGAAGTCCATTCTTAAGTGCTCAGTCATGTGTTTCCAGGAACCCTGAACTTCCCCTACCACACACACACATACACACTGGACCCTACAAGGAGTTTGTGGCGGGAATGGGTAATAAATATTTTGTCTTTGTGGACTAACACTGCCCTCCATAGGTTAGAGTACTAATGCAGCACAATCTCTCATATACAAACTCACTGAACCCCCTTGTCAGGACGTCGAGCCTGGGGAACACTGGAGTGGAGTAAAGAAGGGGGGAGGTTTTGGGGTAAATTGGAACCATGTTGCCCCTCCGAAACATTCCAAACGGACCCCTCGTCTTCCTGGAATACATGCCGAGTCGACATACACATGCACACAGAGAGGGTCCAGTCTTAACTCTGGCATGTAAACTACGCTGACTATGTGTGCATCTGTTTATGACATGCAAAATCAGTTTAGCCTCATTGCACCGGACACACTACCTACCCACAAAGCCATGTAACATACTTGACCGAATTTCAAAGATTTGTGCTGAAGGTTGCAGAACGTCAACTCACCCATTAAAGATCTCTTTAAGATGACTTGATGTAGTCTGTATTTACTACCACTGAAAACTTTGTCACTTTTATGCTATTTTCCACATCTTAACTATGAATTTATCTTGTAGTTTAGCTTTTGAAGGAGTTCACATGTTGGACATTTGTTGACTGCTTTTCCTTCACTTGCCAATGCAATTCATGAATTTATTTTCCCTTTTCTTATTTTTTTATTTTTATTTTCTTATTTTTTGTTTTGTTTTGTTTGCTTGCCTGTTTGTATGTTTTTCTTAGCTGGCCAAACTCATTTCTTGTTTTTTTGTTTGGTTTAGTTTAGTTTTTTGTTGGTGATGTTTTTTTTTTTGTTTGTTTTGTTTTGTTTTTGTTTTTTTGTTTGTTTTTTTTTTTTTTTTGAGTTGATTTGTTTTGTTTTTCTTAGCTGACCAAATTCATTTAATATAGTTCTTTTTTTTATGTATTTTAAAAATACATTTAATGTATTTTTAATGTATTTTATTTTATTTTTGCTTAAACTAATTTTAAGCATTTAAGCATAAGACTTCAGATGGAAAGGTTTTTAAGACCATGGGAAACATAAATTCACTCAAGTGTGTCCTGTCTTTTGACTGGTAGTGTACACCTTCATTATATTCTTGTCTGTTGTTTTAGGTTGCTTTCATGGTGCTTAATCTAGTGTACTCTAAAATCACAATGGGCTCAGCATTCCTTGCTTTTACAGTCTGTTAAAAAAGGCAAGGAAGTGTGATCAGCCCATCATGTGATCTTATTTTTCTCCAATTTTCCTTCTTTTTTTTTTTTGGTCACATTTCGCATATCTCCAGATTACTGAGCCAGTTTGCATTCTTGCGTTATCTGCCATGCTTTTGTACTGTCCCTCCACTCGTAATTCCCAATACAAGTCCGCTTTAGAACAACAAGCCCCATGTTTATTATGTAGGCTTTTGTCCTCCTCATTTTTGTTCCCCCTCTTTTTTTGTCTCGTTTTTGGAGTAATGGAGTCAGGCCTCTCTCTAGCACTGCCAAAACTCTGTCTGGAACACATTACAGCTGAGATCCAACACATGGCAACTGTTAGAAAGAGAGAGAGAAATAGACAGAGGGAGAGAGGAAAAGCAAAAAGAGCAAAAGAAAAACAGAGCAGGTTTAACATTTGGTTTCAGTGTCAGTAAAACACCCCCACCCCACCCATGCCTCGTTCGCATTTCTTGTCCTTTGTTTCATGTCCTGCACCCTCACTTTCTCAGTCTTTTACTCTTCTTCTTCTCCTCCTCCTCCTCTTGTCCTTTCCTCATAATTCTGCTTATTTACATGATGTGTTTTCTCAGGCTGTCCACCCCCCACGATTTCGTTTTATTCTGTCAGTTCTCTCATCAAGAGTTTGTATGAAGTTTCCAATGCCTGATTAATATGACAAGCAGCACATTAGCCGGAACACACACGCACACACAATCCAGCAGATGATTAAAGACAGGAAGAGGAGGAGCCAATGATGAAGAACAGAATGATGATGCCTCATTATCATGTCATAAGAGGAGATCATTTGAGAAGCACTTGCTGAATAATGATCGTACAGTTACTTAAGATAGAGTGCTTTATTTCTGATGGATGGGTAGGAGATGATGAATAGTCAACAGATGATGAATGATGAATAGTAAACAGAGTGAGACAGAAAGACTAAGGACATGTTCTTGTGTCAGTCTACACTGTTTTTAATTGTTGTTCTATGTAAACTCATGCTTAATAGGTTGTCTTTGGCTGATGTGATGTGATTGCTTCTTGGGTGCCACGGTTTTAAGATGCCATGTCAAGTTAAAAGAAGTTCAACTTTTAGTAATGGGTCTCGAGACCCCCTACATTCTGGTTCATTATGTTGTCTAGCTGTTTTCAAGTGTAATAATGTGTCCTGTGTGAATGGCCTTAAACACATACAACCGAAATAACTTGTAGAGGATTAGTTCACTTCCAGAATAAAAATTTCCTGATAATTTACTCACCCCATGTCATCCAAAATGTTCATGTCTTTCTTTCTTCAGTCGAAAAGAAATGAAGGTTTTTGAGGAAAACATTCCACGATTTTTCTCCATATAGTGCGCTTCAATGGGAGCCAACTGGTTGAATGTCCAAATTGCAGTTTCAAAGCAGTTTCAAAGGGCTCTACACGATCCCAGCCAAGGAATAAGGGTCTTATCTAGCGAAACAATTCGTCATTTTTTAAAACAAATAAAAATGTATATACTTTTTAACCACAAATGCTCATCTTGGACTAGCTCGACCTCACGCATTTCGTAGTCACATTGGAAAGGCGGAAGTAGCGACCCAGTGTTTACAAAGCGAACGTGCAAAGAAAGTCAAACGCCCTTTACAAAAAAAGGTAAAACAACGATGTTGGATGATTTTGAAGTTGGAGGAGAAAATTAGATGTTTTTCACACCTACCCTACCCTTTTGAACCGAAGTAACACAGACGAACTAACCACACGTGACCTTTAAAACATGATTACGTAATGCGTGAAGTCGCACATCGCAGAGCTAGTGCAAGATGAGCATTTGTGGTTAAAAAGTATAGATTTTTTTTATTTTTTATTTTTTTTTTAGAAAATGGCTGATTGTTTCTCTAGACAGCACCCTTATTCCTCGACTTGGATCGTGTAGAGCCCTTTGAAGCTGCATTGAAACTGCAATCTGGACCTTTAATCCATTGGCTGCAATTGAAGTCCACTATGTGGAGAAAAATCCTGGAATTTTTCCTCAAAAGACTTAATTTCTTTTCAACTGAAGAAAGAAAGACATGAACATCTTGGATGACATGGGGTTGAGTAAATTATCAGGACATTTTTATCCTGGAAGTGAACTAATCCTTTAAGATCTGAATGCTAACCAAAAGGTTACCAAACCAACCCAATTCTATGGGATCAAATACTGTTTTACATGATAATTTATTAGGTTTTCATCAACTGACAACCCCCCTGAAGTTCCCTCAAGAGCTCATAGGGGTTTGTGGATGTGCATTCAAGGAAGACCTGCCCTAGAGCAAAAAACTTAATCCAGGTTACCCCAAATTCTGTTGCAACACCTATTTTTTTTTTTTTTTTTTTTTAAGTGAAAGTGACGTGACATGGCCAAGTATAGTGACCCATACTCGGAATTTGTGCTCTGCAATTAACCCATCCAAAGTGCACACACACAGCAGTGAGCACACACACACCCGGAGCAGTGGGCAGCCATTTATGCTGCAGTGCCCGGGGAGCAGCTGGGGGTTTGGTGCCTTGCTCAAGGGCACCTCAGTCATGGTATTGAGGGTGGAGAGAGCGCTGTACACTCACTCCCCCCACCTACAATTCCTGCCGGCCCGAGACTCGAACCCGCAACCTTTAGGTTACGAGTCCAACTCTCTAACCATTAGGCCACGACTTAGTTTTTGATATTGTTAGCTCTTTGTCATCCAGTAGTAGTATATTGTTGGATAGAGAAACCCTGTTGTGAAAGATCTTCTCATTCTTTGGGCAACCCTCTTTGGTAAACTCTTTTGCAACCCCTTAGGGGGTGTTCGCCAATTCCAAACAACCATTCAACACATGGTTTTGTTTCTTAAAAAGTACTAAATAAATCAAATTAAGTAAAACACTGGTTTCTAAATCACTGGTGTTTTTGATATTAATTAGTATCAATATTACGTATAATATATTATTAACGTCTGATTTAAATTTAATTTTTGGCTGTTGTTCTAAAGTCATTTCTCTTCTAGCTCTTGCATTTATGGGTAATGTGAATTATAAATAAAAGTGGGTGAGTCCTTATTTACCTGGCCTGTTTTCCACAGATCTGCCAGTGCACGGTTGCTCTGGGAGACGATGCTGGTTGCTAAGCAAAAGGAGGCAGTGATGGAAGTGAGGAGGCAACTGGTCGAGGCAGCCAGCAAAGAGAACCTGCCAATCAAAATGAGTCTAGGTAAGGCCACGCCCACATTTATACTACATGAGACATTGAGAACCTATTCCCTACTGACATTAAAGGGATAGTTCACCCAAAAATGAAAATTCTGTCATTAATTACTCACCCTCATGTCGTTCCAAAACCGTAAGACCTTCATTCATCTTTGATATTTTTGATGAAATCCGAGAGCCTCCATAGACAGCAATGTAAAAATTAGACAGCAGTTAAAATAGTCTATGTGACTTCAGTGGTTCAACTGTAATTTTATGAAGCTACGAGAATACTTTGTGTGCAAAGAAAACAAAAATAATGACTTTAATGACAGAATTTTAATTTTGGGGTGAACTATCCCTTTAAAAACACTCAGAACACCACATGATTATTGACTCAGAAAAAGTGTGAATCCAGAAATACAAAGCTTATGTTTAATTGGTAAAGGTAAATTTACCCACAAACTACAGTGATGGTATGAACTTTAAATTGCTGCCAGAATACTAATTAGGCATTGTGCCCAAACAAAGGGCCTCCTGTGGCTTTACAGAACTTTATTTTACACTTACTAGAGCTTTTTTACCGTGTGTGTGCGATGTTAACAGAATACTGTGTAACAAAACAAAGGTGTATATTCAGAAACTATTTACTATATATTTTACATCAATAGCCATGACAAGCATAGTGAACAATAGAGAGAGAGAGAGAGAGAGATTCAGTGTTAAACACAGAAAAAGAAGAAAAGAGGATAAAGAAGGAGACGGTGGGCCAGTGAGATTCAGTGTTTTTTAGTAAAAGACCCACAGCACCTCCTTCAGACAGCAAGCAGTACTGCAGATGGGCAGAGCGCCCATGTGGCCACTGAAGAAATATGAACCTCATTTGGGATCAGATGTTCACACACATATGTTCTAGAGGTGCTCTGCTCATAAGTTCATAAGTTAAGCAATAGAGTCTGAAATGAGGGGTAAAAATACTCACAGGCATGTAAGACATGCACAGAGCTCTTAAATACACACAGACACAATAACTATAATCAGTGGGAATAGTGTGTTAGAGTTAAAGAGCAGAGTAGAAGACGTATGTGGAAAAGCTAAAGGTTTGGTTTGCCTGTTCCTGCAGTGATTGTTTTAGTTTGCCTGGACAGTTTTATCTTGACCATTTTTACTTTTAGCATTTTTAGTTCAGTTTTAGTTCTACTGATTTTTTTCTGCAGTTTTCTATGAGGTCTAGTAACTTTAGTTCAACGATGTTAGTGCAACAGCTTTCCACCAGTTTAAGCTTGTTTAGTTCAACAGATTTATTGTACAGTAACAACTTTTACCCAGTTTTAGTTTGACTTTTTTCCTACAGTTTTAGTTTAATTCATCAGTTTAAGTTAAACCGAATTAATGTAACAGTTTTAACCAGTTTCAATGTTACCGGTTTTCCACCAAGCCTGTTTTGACAGTGTAACAGATTTCCACAAGTTTTAGTTTAGTTCAACAGTTTAGTGCAACAGTTTTCCACCAGATTTGATTAGTTTAGATCAATAGTTTTGGTTATACATTCTTTCCTATACCAATTTTTGTTTGTTTAGTTCTGCAGCATTAGCTTTTTATCAGTTTTGGTTTAGTTGAACAGTTTTAGTATAGTTTAGTGCAACATTTTAACAGTTTTCATCTGTCAGCCAACATGCAATTAGTTGAATCTGATCGTCTAGCAAAAGCAAACACACCCTAAATGACAGGGCAACAGTTCATTGGACCACAACCTCTAAACTGACTCACACACTCATTGCAGGACATCTCATTTATGTTCTTAAATATGCAAACAATATAACCCTTTTTGCTGTTTCTGTGTGTTTGTTTGCAAATTTAACTGTCAAATCCTGAGAAGTGAGTGCCCTTCTGATTAGTGTGAGAACATGCACATCTGTCAATGTGTGTTTGTTTAGGAGAGTAAGAGAATATCATGCCATTGTGGGGTTGTATTGCTAAACAGCTCTGATTCAACAACACACAGGGCTGTTCTTCCAAAGCACTCGCACTCTTACAGTACAGAAACTTAAGCCAATCTTTCTCACTGGATCACAGTTATTTCCTGATCTTCAAGCCAACAGAACTTTTACAGTGCCAGAACAATCATACTGCGTATCAAACAGAACAAGTTACACACACACACACACACACACACACACACACACACACACACACACACACACACTGTATTTTGCTTTGCAATGCAGTCACAGCTGTTATAGATTTCATTTTGGTTCATCTTGTAGCATCAGATGCATTATTCTGATGGGCTGTCATAAAATATGAGTATGTGCTCTGGTGGTCTTTATTTTTGCATATATGTGAACTCTGGTAATCTTTTTCCACTGTGTGAAGGTGAGTGTGCTTGTCTGCATGTGCATACTGTGGGTCATTACTTCCCTGTGTGTGTTTATGTATGTTCAGCCTTTGTTTCATGGTCATGTGATGGTCAGTGCTCCGTGTCTCTCTTATTTCTCTTCCAGCTTTTGGTCTGCTTGGAACTCACTCTCTCTCTTTTTCCTGGTGAAGCTGTGCCCGACAAATTATGCTGAGTGATTCTTGGGTATTTTGCTAGAGCTTTCTAAAGCTGACTCAATCTATAATAGCCCTTTTCAGTCTTTGGATATTTCTGGAACAAAATCCATTTTCTCAACATTATTTTATGAGCTGGCAAAGTCCGACTGGTCTTTCTAGACAGTGCCACCATTTTCCCTAAACCAGCCACCCACAGAATGTGGCCATGGACATCAGAGGACTACATTTCCCCTGATTCATTACATACAAATGAGCTGGCGAAGAGTTCATTATTGAGAAAAAGACTTTATGGGGTTAGCGGTTGTGCCTTTTTGGATTAGCCCGACTGTCTTTTCATTTTGCCAGTTGTCAAACAGTTTTCATATGCATCTGCTCTCTGCCCTACAGAGATTTTTAGCCAATTAGTTTGCAGTAGTTGGAAAAGGTTCTAGACCCATAAACTAAACCATCTCCAGACTTGCACATTCAGATTTTGCAGTTTTGGAGGTCAGTTATCCCCCTCACCCACACTTAGAGTTTGACTTTTATCTGCAAGAATGTAACATTCTACTCCCTGACGTCTTACTAACATTTGCGATTTCATCGACTTCTCATTTTAAATAAAATACACAGAGTTCCCATAGAAGTAAGTGTTTCTCAAGAGGCATGGTTACAAAATACCAGTGAATTGTATGTTTGTGAAATTTGGGCTGTAATGGGGTTGGAATCATCTTGTGAATCTGTCATCTTAAGAAAATGACCTTCAGGGGAACCACAGGGCTCTGTGCTCAGCCCGCCAATGATTCAATCTCAATCTTCTATCGTGTAACCGCCCTCTGGATGTGTGCCTGATTTTTGCTGTTGATGCGTGGCTTGTTCTAGTAATTTTCAAGCCAGCTTTCATTCTGTTTGTGCTCTTTCTGTCTCTTTTGTGTGTATGTGCATTTGGCTGGACTAAAGCAAACATTGGCTGCATTGGTGCACAGGATATACTCCCACATCTGGTGCTGGTTCATAGCATCAACATAGCGATGTGGCTCTATGAGTTAATGTGAACCCCCCCTCACCCTCAGACTTTCTGTGTGCCTCAGACCTCCCCACTGTCTTGAAATGCTCCCCGCCTCCATCCACCCCCTTAATCTTTTGTCTTCAGAAATTTGAGCATGAATTATATGATGTAATTGTACAGAAATTTTACAGATGTTTATAATTTTTTTTTTCTATTGGATCAAAGTAATTTAAAAGCTAAGTTATATTTATCAGCTAAAAGGGTAAACAGTTAGGCCAAGCTGGAGTAAAGTGCTGGACTACATGAAATCCCTCTCACCTCATCTCTTCCTGTCTTTGCAAGCTCCCTTAAGGGAACACTAGGGTCAGTGAGGATGTGTTTCTGTGTTGGAGTGTTTTTGGCTGAAGCATGCCAACGCAATAATGAGCTTAGTAGGGACTGACCACATACAAACACTTTGAGTGAGATATACATCAGCCTAAATCACACATACACTTATATTTTTGGCTTGTATGAGGTTACCAAGCAGTGTGCCCTTTAGATCCATCATTCTTCCAAACACTCAGTCTCAACACACATGGAGGAACTGAAGCATGTCTGTTGTGGTTTGGTGGTGTGCTTGAACAGCAGTGTGTGCTGATAGTGGTCATTTTATGAAAGTAAAAAAATTTCTCCCCTACCTCCCACAGTGTGCATGTTTAAGTATTATTCTGTTTAATTAAAACTCACTAAACTCTTGATTTGAATAGCATTAGGAAGTTCAAATAATTTTAGTAAATCAGTTAATTTGAACTGGTTCAAAAGAACGATTCGCTGATTTTTTTTTTTTTTTACTCCAAAGTGTTCCGAGAGTTTCTGCTAAGGCGTTTTATGCTTCAGTTGTGAATCAGTTTCAAAAGAATGATTCGTTCACAATTTTGGCATCCTATGTAGTTTCACATAGTAAACATGGTTTTACTTGGTACTAAATAGTTTTTGTTTAAATGTTACCACTAAACATACACTATACATTCGCAAATAAACTTGTACACATACATTGAGTTATGTTGAGTTATTTCCTAGTAATAATATTATGGTTTACTGTAGTATCATAAGCATTTGTGAGTTCATAACTGTGTGTGTCTGTGTCTGTGTATGCCCAGTAAATTTGTGTGTTGCCAACGGATTTGCAATGATGGGGACTGCAGTACATTTTTTTTCTGAAGTTCAAACAGTGTTTGAAGTTTTGTTTGACACCAAAGATACAGTTGAATGTAAACACTGAATTCAGAATGACTGAATGTTGTTTTGTGTAACTGTTGAATCAAGACGCCTATGTTTTTCTCTCTCTTTCTCAGGGAGGGTTACAGCCGAACAGCTTTGTTCATATGTGCAGTTGTTTCGGGACAGTTGGGGGGCTCTGGAAAGTCACAGTGGGGTCCTACAGCTGGGACTGGCTGCTGCTCAAGCTCTCCGTCATCCCGCCCTCCCGTGGTGGGATGCCTGCCTTGCTTTTGAGAGACTCCTCCTGCAGGTTAGCCAATCACACAGCTCACTGATCTGTCAATAACAGGCTATAGAGTTCTGATGTATGACATTCCGAATGCAGTATGCCACATAGCTCTATTGTGAGAGTCAAAGATTAAGTGATTTCTGTAGGTCTCGCCTTCACTGTCTTTCTCTTTGTCTTGTACATACTGTTCGAGTGTTCATGGCTTTAAAGGACAATCACTATTTGCTGAAACAGTACCTTGAATCTTTAGAAGATCACTGGAAATCATTTTAAACCAGCTATACGCTTTGAAGTATCCAGTTCCATTAATATTGGATCTGGATAATCCATGAATAAAATTTTTTTTAGATATTTTTTTTCTGTTCTGTGGTATGGCGTTATTTTAATGCCAAATGTGGAGAGCGCATTTTTGTAGCGCGAAAGTAGATTGATAGCTACAAAAATGCGCTCTTGACATTTGGCATTAAAATAACGCCATATGTGGCAGTAATTATATAAAGCTCCTGGACATTTAATAGATTTAGTGTATTCTAGCACTTCTTCTCCAGTTATCTCACTCTGTACTCTTGAATATATATTCTGTTGTTAGTCATGACAATCTGGCATCCCTCCATCCACTGAACAATCCATTATTTTACCAATCTGTCCATCCATCCATCCAAACCCATCCATACACTCACTCATTCATCCATCCATTCATCTAAACGTATACATCCATTCAACTAAGCCTATCCATCCAACCATCTACTGATCCATTCATTGTCCATCCATCTGTCTACACTACATCTAATTGCATCTAATCTAGCTACACCTACAGTGGGTACAGAAAGTATTCAGACCCCCTTAAATTTTTCACTCTGTTATATTGCAGCCATTTGCTAAAATCATTTGTTCATTTTTTTTCCAAATTAATGTACACACAGCACCCCATATTGACAGAAAAACACAGAATTGTTGACATTTTTGCAGATTTATTAAAAAAGAAAAACTGAAATATCACATGGTCCTAAGTATTCAGACCCTTTGCTGTGACACTCATATATTTAACTCAGGTGCTGTCCATTTCTTCTGATCATCCTTGAGATGGTTCTACACCTTCATTTGAGTCCAGCTGTGTTTGATTATACTGATTGGACTTGATTAGGAAAGCCACACACCTGTCTATATAAGACCTTACAGCTCACAGTGCATGTCAGAGCAAATGAGAATCATGAGGTCAAAGGAACTGCCTGAAGAGCTCAGAGACAGAATTGTGGCAAGGCACAGATCTGGCCAAGGTTACAAAAAAATTTCTGCTGCACTTAAGGTTCCTAAGAGCACAGTGGCCTCCATAATCCTTAAATGGAAGACGTTTGGGACAACCAGAACCCTTCCTAGAGCTGGCCGTCCGGCCAAACTGAGCTATTGGGGGAGAAGAGCCTTGGTTGGCAGAAGAACCCAAAGATCACTGTGGCTGAGCTCCAGAGATGCAGTCGGGAGATGGGAGAAAGTTGTAGAAAGTCAACCATCACTGCAGCCCTCCACCAGTCGGGGCTTTATGGCAGAGTGGCCCGACGGAAGCCTCTCCTCAGTGCAAGACACGTGAAAGCCCGCATGAAGGACTCCAAGATGGTGAGAAATAAGATTCTCTGGTCTGATGACACCAAGATAGAACTTTTTGGCCTTAATTCTAAGCGGTATGTGTGGAGAAAACCAGGCACTGCTCATCACCTGTCCAATACAGTCCCAACAGTGAAGCATGGTGGTGGCAGCATCATACTGTCGGGGTGTTTTTCAGCTGCAGGGACAGGACGACTGGTTGCAATCGAGGGAAAGATGAATGCGGCCAAGTACAGGGATATCCTGGACGAAAACCTTCTCCAGAGAGCTCAAGACCTCAGACTGGGCCGAAGGTTTACCTTCCAACAAGACAATGACCCTAAGCACACAGCTAAAATAACGAAGGAGTGGCTTCACAACAACTCCGTGACTGTTCTTGAATGGCCCAGCCAGAGCCCTGACTTAAACCCAATTGAGCATCTCTGGAGAGACCTAAAAATGGCTGTCCACCAACGTTTACCATCCAACCTGACAGAACTGGAGAGGATCTGCAAGGAGGAATGGCAGAGGATCCCCAAATCCAGGTGTGAAAAACTTGTTGCATCTTTCCCAAAAAGACTCATGGCTGTATTAGATCAAAAGGGTGCTTCTACTAAATACTGAGCAAAGGGTCTGAATACTTAGGACCATGTGATATTTCAGTTTTTCTTTTTTAATAAATCTGCAAAAATGTCAACAATTCTGTGTTTTTCTGTCAATATGGGGTGCTGTGTGTACATTAATGAGGAAAAAAAATGAACTTAAATGATTTTAGCAAATGGCTGCAATATAACAAAGAGTGAAAAATTTAAGGGGGTCTGAATACTTTCCGTACCCACTGTATACGTTGATCAGTCCTCAATCCATCCATCCATCTCTCCAACTAAACCATCCATATGGATATATAATCCATATACAGTGTGTGACCACAAAACCAGTCATAAGAATCTTTTTTTATTATTTAGATTTATACGTCACATCATATTTGGCCGAGATACAACTATTTGAATATCTGAAATCTGAGGGTGAGGAAAAAAATCTAAATATAGAGAAAATCGCCTTTAAAATTGTCCAAATGAAGTTCTTAGCAGTGCATATTACTAATCAAAAATAAGGTTTTGATATATTTACAATAGGAAATTTACAAAATATCTTCATGGAACATGATCTTTACTTAAAATCCTAATGATTTTTGGCATAAAAGAAAAATCGATAATTTTGACCCATACAATGTATTTTTGGCTATTGCTACAAATATACCTGTGCTACTTAAAACTGGTTTTGTGGTCCAGGGTCACATATCCATTCAGCTGTCCACCTACAGATCCATCCATTCATGTATCCATCCACTCATCCATCTAGAGATCCATTCATTCATCCATCTACCAATTCATCCATCCACTTATTCATCTAGTGATCCATCCATTCATTCGTCCGTCCACTCATTCATCCGTCCATCCATCCATCCATCCAGCTGAACATTTCTGTCAATCCATCTACCCATCCATCTATCCGTCCATTTATCTTACTACACCTATCTGTCCTCATTTCATCCCTCCCAACTACATCAACTAATATCCACCTACCCCTCCATACATCCCTCCATCTAAACCAACCAAAATCCATCCATCCATCCCTCCATCCAACTAAACCAACTACAATCCATCCATCCCTCCATTCAACTAAACCAACTAAAATCTCAACTAAACTCCATCTATCCACCCCTTTATCCAACTAAACCAACTAAAATTCATCCATCCATCCATCAACCCCTCCATCCAACTAAACAAACTAAAATCCATTCATCCAACTAAACCAACTAAAATCCATCCAATTAAACCAACTAAAATCCATCTATCCACCCCTCCAACTAAACCAACTAAAATCTATATATCCCTCCAACTAAACCAGCTAAAATCCATCCATCCATCCCTCCATCCATCTAAACCAGCTAAAATCTGTCCATCCAACCATCCAACAGTTTGTCTGTCTTTGTTAGGTTCTAAGAAACTTTAATGGCCTGATGAACAAAGGTTTGTTTTAAACACACAGTAGGGATATTTAGTTACAGTTTGATTATCAGAATATCAGGTGCTATGTATATCCTTTTCATTAAGTATTTCATCTTAATGTAATGCGTACTGGTCACTGTTAGCTTAGTGGTTGTGTTCTGCTGTTAGTACTGTGCTCTCTAAAGTTTACTCTGGTGTCTGCAGGTGCAGTGAGTGAGTGAGTAAACAGTCTAAACAGCCTAACTGGCCACAGCTCTCAGTAAACACCCTGTGTTTGGCTTTGGGGGAAAACAGAGAGATTCTTTAAGCATCAGGAGAGTTGCAAGGCAGCTTGGATCCGAGTACTCCAGTGGGTGTTTAGCTCTCTGAGGATGCAAAAGTGAAAAGGAAATGCTTTCACTGAGGCCCGTCTGGGGCGGATACACGCGTGTGTATCACATCACAGGTCAAGGGTCAAATATGTAGAGGACAGAGGGAGTGAGGGAGACGTGGGTAGAGAGAAAGGACAGAGACCTTAATAGGAAATGTGGAAGACAGCAAGCCAAGAGAGAAGAGAAAAGGCTAAATGAAGTATTCAGAGAAATAAAAAAGGGTTTTATTAGAGGGTTGAACTTATCAAAATATCTTAACCACTCTAGAACATGCAGAAAAGAGCGTTCCAGACTAATATCCTCTCACTAGTCCGTTATTAGTTTTCACAGACTGTTTTTGATGGAGTTTTTGGTTCCTGTGGCTGTAAAGAGATCAGCGGGAATGCTCAGCCCATAGGAACTCATTAAAACAAATCAGGAAAAACATGAAGCTAAAGCAGGCCAGACCGGCCGCATCAGCCAAACCGCCAAACAGCTAAACAGCAATCAGCACACAAGCTTATAAACCTTCAGCTCTCCAGTGATCATCATTGCTCTGGGGTAAAAAGAGGGAAAAGGTGTTTACTAACATGTAAAACATTATGCTAATCACTTGTTTGCAACCAAGCTATATAAAAAGAGCAGCACTACCTAATGCATACTCCATCTCTGCTTTTATTAAAGGGATAGTTCACCCAAAAATTAATGGATGTCGTTTAAAACTTGTATGACCTTTTCTTCTGTGGAACACAAAAAAAGGGCTATTTTGTAAAGTCAGTGGGGTCAGAAAAATATTGGACTCTATTGACAATAAATCACTTTTGAAAACATTCTCAGAAGACAGAAAGCCATACAAGTTTGGAATGACATGAGTAAATGAATTTTGAATTAAGTAATAAAAGAATAGAATTGTAATTTTTAGGGAAGCTACAGTATCAGGTTTTTGTTTAAATTAATTTAGTTTAGAAAGGAGATAAAATGTGGCCTGTAGTGAACATGATTCAAAAGTTTGTGGAACTATTAATTTTTGATCAAATAAATACAGCCTTTGTGAGCATAAAAGACTTCTTGCATAGGCAAATAAATATTTCTTTATTAAGTTTTGAATGGAAGTTTGTCGTTTCTGTTTGCACTCTAAACATCGGCCGTAACGGGATCTCTGATTTTCCAGAGGTAATAAATAAAATGAGTTCTTTTTCTTCCTCTCTTCCCTTGTTTATTATATTTCAATTTAATTTCCATTTGATGTTTTTCCTCTGATATTTGCATGCTGGATTTCTGAAACCAGAGACTGAAATTGTTTTATTGAAAATACTGGCATGAGACAGGCTCATTCTTCAGGTCTATGGTTACCTCTCTCACCCTCCTGGGGTGCAGTACGGGAAAGCTGCATAGTGTTAATAAAGGCGCCCATCCAACTGGGCCTCACACTGCTGCACTGAGTCTGTAGCTCTGTTCCCAAAACTAGCGAGCTGTCTACTGCCTACACAGACAGCATGATCCCAACCATCATGGAAGCTCATAAGTGACAGATTTGGAGCACTATACATTGGCAAAAACAAACAAAAAAAGTGCTTCTCACAGTTGATTTCAACAGAGTTTGATGTTAGAATGTTGCTAAGCTTATAGCATGATGCTCTAATAAGAAAAAAACAAACAAACAAGCAAATATTAGTTATAATAATCTATCTTTAGTGTAGCTTTCACTATTTTTATCAGTATTTGTAGTGTACTCCTCATAGTTGATTTCAATACGTTTGATGTTAGCCTGTTGCTAAGCTAATGACATGATACTGTAATAAGAATAAAAATAAACATTAAACAAATATTGGTTGTTATAATCTATTTTAGCATAGTTTGAACTATTTTTATTGATACTTGCTGTAGGTACTCATAATGGTTGATTTTAACAGAGTTTGATGTTAGCTAAGCTAAGTTTACTGATCATCACTTCACTTTCCTTGGTCGCCATATTGGATTTATTTTATTTTGAAGGATAAAGTCCTTCAAAATAAAAAAGGAACGTGTTTATTTTATTTCAACATCCATCTTGTGTTCAGTGGAGAATCTATAGACTGGATCATATTTCTTTTAAAACAGGTGACTGTGTCCTTGCTAAAGCTATGGCCTTGGCTGTAGTTAATGACAGTAATGCACTTATTTGTTGACTGTGGCTGTAAGTTTTGACAGGTTGGGTTTCTTTGGCTTCTGCTTTCCCACTAAGATGGTTCCCACTAAGAAGAGCTTAGAGTTAATAAGCTGACACAAAGCTGAGGAAAGGTGGGCATCATGCCCTTGAGTCTGGTACGGCTGGTGTGCAGCCCTGGCAGGGGTATGCGTGTATGTGAGAGTGTGTTTGCTGTAGAGGGTGTTGTGGTCAAGAAGAGCTGTCAACGAGTACTCTCTTTCACCCATTCCCGTTACCCGCGTACAGAGTGTATAATTATATTCATACTAAATGCTATTTTTTTTTTCAAACACTCCCATTATGGTGTCAAACATGTTTTTAGGTAAAGGATAAGAGATATAACAGTACTGTATTATTTAAGTAGATTTTTAAATTTAGTGAAGAAAGTTGAATGATGCATGGCGACATGACTAAAAATATTATCTCAATATTTTTTTCTATATCAATCATGGTTGATATTTATCACAAATTACTCAAACGTTTGTTATGGATATTGTGAATGGCGATTTATTACCCAGTACTACTTTAACAACAAACAGACACACTGACAAGTGATGTATGTAGTAACAAAATCACAGACCCCTGGAAATCCGATCACAAGAAACGCATGTTACACGCAATTGTAAACAACAATCTGTCTTGTATGACCACTTGTGATCAGATTACCTGAGATGGATTTAAATGGCCCTTAAGTGTGAGTTATAGTAATAGTGATGCTTGTGTTGTCTATATGTATGTAGTGTAAGATGTTTTCAGATGGTCTAAGATGTTAAGGTCCTTCAGAGGACACTGGTGTGAGTGGCTGACTGAAGATTTGATTAATTGTGTGGTAAATGTGCTCCTAATACTGCAGTAGTGGACCTGTGACCTTTGACTTCCTCCACCCCACACACTATCAGGGATTCATTCTGCTTGAGCTCAGCTTGAATCCTGTTTACTTATCAGAAATCTACAAAGGCTTCAGCTCTGATCTCTTTCTTTCTTTTCTAAACCTTCTCCTTCTGCTCATCTTCAATATGGAGCTTAGGACTGGATGGTATGACAGTATGCTATCAATGTTAAAATACTTCAACTGGTGAAGACTCTGCAGTCACAAATGTTCATATTTATATTCATTATTTGAGTTATTCATTACATAAATATGCATTTTTGCACTGATGACAGGTTTAATAATATAAAAAAATTAAGTATTCAAATCAGTAGATTATTGACAAGGGGCAGTAATACATGATTATGTGATGCATAAAACATTTCAGGATTGGATTTCTTGCAAAAACAATTATTTATTTACATATACTGTTACTGTATAGCCACATAGACAATTTACTTCAACAGTGATATAAGATTTCAGTCATTCCACCAAGAGAATAAAGGTGGTGCAATGACATGACAATTTTATTGGTCCAGCTCTATTCATTAATAAAAACAACACATTAAAAAATACAGTTTGTACATATAATGACTTGAAAATATCTATTCTTTTAGAAAAATAAGCAGTATTTTGTTTAAATATTTAAAAAATTTGAAAAGGTTTGTCCACCAAATCAAAGTCACATCATGTGACCGACAAAGTCATGATGTTTTTGAATATAATGATTAAGAAATTTGAACACTCATGTGTTCAAGGTGCAAGGAAAATATGTTATTTCTTTTTATTTATTACTTGTAAATCTAACTAGGAGCAAAAAATTCCTTCTTTTTTTTTTTTTAAAAATCTTGGACACTGTTTGTTTTTTTGTTTTTTTTTCATTAAATTTTTAATTACATTAAATCCACAGACCAAACTAATTCTTCATACTGACACACCAGGAGCCGAAGACATCTTTTCTGTGTCTCTTTTTGTTTTTGAAAAAAGATGGATAATGCACATTTATGCACGCTGTTAAACTGCATCAGTGGCTCCAGGCCGTCATTAACACGCACACAGAAAAAGTTATGGCGCTTCACCTTTGACCTCTGAACCCATAACCCACCCTCAGGTCAACCCGCTCCCCTCTGCCTGGAGCCCACTGCCTTGTCCTGGATAATATCTAACTGTATGCACACTAACACACGCAGAGATGCTTTCTGGACAGTTTTGTGGCTTTCTGACCTCACTAACACAACAAGCTTGTTTTGCCTCCCTCATACACGTACGTGATCGCTGTGGGAGTAAACCGCGAGCCGTTATTCCAGCATGAATGTGCGTCTAGCTCATGTGTGCGTGGGCGCGAGTGTATTCATTTTTGACCCAGTGTCCAAACACCCTTGTTTTTCCTGCTGCCTGGTCTGACAGTCCTCGCAGATCTCTTAATAACATCTATGTAGACCCCTTCATCCGCCCCTCCACATGTGCCCTGGAGCCGATCCCAGTTTGCAAGAGTTACAATCTCTCTAGCTTTCTTTGTAAATCTGTCACTCTAATGTTTTAATTTGAAACGTTTAATCTCTCTGCTGCTTTGATCATTCATCTGTTGATTTCCTTCTCTATTTCCTCTCATCTCTCTTATCTTATCTTCAACACTCTCTAGCTGTGTCTGAATTCTCATATTGTCAGAGTATATACTACATTTGATGAACGACTTCTTGACCATTAATAAAATATTTTTTTAAGTATGCATGTGTATAATATGAATGCAGTCTGGACGAGCTACATCTGCCCTTTTGAATTTGTCATGTGACCTTAGACATCAGTTTCTGTTTTTTGCTCTCATGTCTCGAATATGACAATGACCTCATGGAATTGTACAGTTTTGTACATCCAAGAATGTATGTATACCAAGACTCTGAATGGCAGAAACTGCAGAAAACTCCCTCTTGGTGCGGTTCGTTTGGGCAGGTGTGAATGCAGCAATCGCACTCGGGTGCGCACCAAAAGCGGACCAAACCAGCGAACTGAGACCTTCCTGAAGAGGTGGTCTTGGCTCGATTGCAAACGGACTCTGGAGCGGTTCGCTCGTGGTGAGAAAGCAATCAAAGTAAAATTACGACTGAACCACTGATGTCACATGGACTATTTTAATGATGTCCTTACTATCTTTCTGGGCCTTGAACGTGGTAGTTGCGTTGCTGTCTATGGAGGGTCAGAAAGCTCTCGGATTCCATCAAAAATATCTTAATTTGTGTTCCGAAGATGAACAAAGGTCTTCCGGGTTTGGAACGACATGAGGGTGAGTAATTAATGACAGAATTTTCATTTTTGGTGAACTATACTATTGGTGAACTGCCCATAATGAACATAATTTCTTAACGGTTGCAAAGTAGGTTTCAAACCAAATGTAGTACCTACTAGACAGTATGCAATTTTGGGTGCAGTTTATCACAACATGGTGGATATAGTACATTCTGATATCATTTATACTACGCATATTCATACTATATAGAACTTATACACTTTTTTATGCTTTTTAAATGGTTGTGAACTTTGTTACTCATCAAATGTAGGTTTTTTTTTGTTGTTGTTGTTTTTTTCAAGTACCTACCAGTGGTTTTGGACTCTAGAATGACACCCGTCAGGCAGCAAAGACGGCAGTTTGTTTATCTTTTTTGTCGTTGCTTTTTGACAATTTTCTTTTCTATGTCATGCTACACACATCCATAATGGACAGTCTTTAATTCAATCTCATTGATTTTTTTAGTGCACTGTAGAAAGCAGTGAGACAGCTATTGATTGATTTTTGTTTTATCTGTTTTCATCTAGAATGACAGCACCTCATAATATACAGTACGAACAGTATTTGTGTTCAAGTGTTTGACAGATAGAGCACATCATATAAGACTCTGACAGGAGAAAACGTGTGAGAGAAGAGTTATGGCTGGAGTCCAGCCCGTGCTTTAGTGTGTGTGATATGACTTATTTAGCCTGTCTGCCTTCCTGTGTTTAGGACGAACGGATTACTGCTGGAAACAAGACACAACCCGTTTACTCCTCACAGGAAGTTCCAGTATCTCTCATACTCCCTCTCACCCTCCAGTGTAAACGCCCACTCTTACATATACACACGCACAACATATATCAACTGACCACACACTGACATCTATAAACCCCCACAAACACACAAGACACACACTCACGCGTGTCTTATGTCCTCCTCACACACCTGACCTCCTCTCACAGCTGTGTTTGTGCATGGATTTGTTTCTCAGTGCTTTTGCATATGACCTGCGCATATATGGCAGTCTTTTTGTGTGTGTTTGTATATCGGCAGTGTGTGTAAAAGCTTCATGTGCCTGCTAATACAACACAGCTTATTGAAGAAAGTGTTTGAAACAGTCACACACACACACACACACACACACACACACACACACACACACACATACACATATACATATATGGCTGCATTTATTTAATAGAGAAATACAGTAAAAATAGTACTATTGTGAAATATTAGTACATCTAAAATAGCTGTTTTCTATTTGAATGCATATTTTAAAATGTAATTTATTCCTGTAATGGCAAAGCTGAATTTTCAGCAGTCGTTACTCTAGTCTTCAGTGTCACACGATCCTTCAGAAATAATTCATAACATGCTAATTTGGTGCTCAGGAAACATTTCGGTCATACTTTCATTTTTGGACCAATTCTCACTGTTATCTAACAGTTTTGTCTTGGTAAACTCCTAATTTGCTGCTTATAAATACTTAGTAAGGTGGTTATTAAGTTTAGCTATAAATGTGGGATTAAGGGTCCTAAATATGGTCATGCAGAATAAGGCATTAATATGTGAATAAGGCATAATAATATATGTATTATGGCCTGGTCAACATCAGTCTGTCACTGTTTCTTAGCACTCATTGGCCTGTCAAACTGCATCCAGCTGTATGAGAGAGTCCAGCATCTCTGCAGTGAATGTGCTGACAGCTCTCTGGGGCTCACAGCTCATTGATTTAAAATGAAATGCCTCTCACAAGGTACTAAACCAAACTTGATCAGAACAGTTTCTCCTCAAATGCATTTAAAGCAGCCTTGGATGTCCATTATTCAGGTGTATATTTGTTTATGGAGCACTAACATTCAGGACTACTGATATAACCTTTCTAACCTTCTGTGAAGCCTGGATGTATAATGCATAATCTCAGTATGTAAGTCTTACTGAATGCAGCACTGAGGTGCAGCATAAGGATCAGACATATATGTCTGTACTGTATATGGTATGTGTGTATGCATTTTTGGCTGAGGTGTGAAAACATGCTGAATGGTGAATCAGGTCAGTGTTTTTTTTTTTTTTTTGCAGACAGAGACACTGACAGCCGTATGAGTGTGTGTGTCAATCTGTACCGCCACAACGTCTATGTGTCTGAATGTGTCAAGGTGGTCTGTGTCTTTTCACCTTTGTGTGTGCGTCTGCGGACAAGCTGGCGTCGAGCTGAAGTAAGTGTACTCTGGAGCTCCAGTCGGACACTGCTGACTTTTGGAAATCCCCCACAATGCAGCGCTTTCACCAAGCCGAGTGCCGTTAGACAGCGGCGACAGAGAGCTCTCATATAAAGCTGGTTTCAACTTCCAGAACTCGAATATTCAATTTCTCTGGTGATGTCTAAAGCAGCACGTACCATCCCTATGATTTTGTTGAACAATTTTGGTTTTCCATTAACGCTTAGTCACAAATAGTTTGGTCAAGCCACACACTCATACACACATTTTTAATTATTCCCAGATTCAAATTGTGACATCCACCTTCAATAATGTAACACAGTCCTCCTTTGTCCTGCCTCCACGTTTCTCTCAAGCGTTAGGCTGTGTGTGTGTGTGTGTGTGTGTGTGTGTGAGTGTTGTGTCATAGTAATGGGTTGTCCAGGGTCAGTTGTGGTCAATGAGACACCGGTTCAATTTTCTCATAGCAAAGCTTAGCCAGAGTCCTGAGCATCCTGGGAATTTTCTCCTCAGCGGTTGTAGTTCATTCTGCACTCTGATTGGCCCTGCAGCGGTTGAATAATGTAATTAATTCTGATTAGTTTCAGGGTACTGCGGCTTTAAGTCAGAGACCAGCTAAATGAAACAGCTCCAGGGGTCCAGATGTCTGAAGTTGTTTGTTGTTTTGTGTGTTTGAGTCTTGCAGGGAATAGTTCACCCAAAATTAATATTCTGTCATCATTTACTCACACTCATGTTGTTCCAAACCTGAATTACTGTTTTTTTATTTTTTTTTTTTTTTATTTTTTTTTTTATTTATTTATTTTTTTATTCATGGAGCACACTAGATATTTGAGTTTTCAGAGCTGTTGTTTTGTATTTAGGGATCCAACATGGAAAAAGATAGCAACCATAAAGTTGCAATGCTATATTCCATACAATGCTATATTCTAAGTGTTAAGAAACTATGTGATTACACTGAAGAGCAGAATGAAATATAAATTAAATTGGTTACACTTTAGTATAGGGAGCAATTCTCACTAGTTGCTGATTAGCATTCCTATTAATAACATATTGGCTGTTTATTATTACTTATAAAGCACATATTCTGCATCCCTAATCCTACTCAATACCTAAAGTACCTTAATAACTATTAATAATCAGCAAATTGGAAGTTTATTGAGGCAAAAGTCGTAGTTAATGGTTTGGTAATAGAGAGAATTGGACTTTAAAATAAAGTGTGATCAATATATCTTGCTCTCCACCAGAATTTTCTGTCGTTTAGTGAATTTTAAAAACATTGTCAGATAATTCAAAATAATTTGCACCATTTCGACAGAAAAAAAAAATATATATATTTTTATAATCTTTGTTAAATTGTCAGCTTTAAAGCATGAAAACCAAAGAATCCTGAAAAAAATGTATCACAGTTTGCACAAAAATATCATACGCCACAACAGTTTCACTACTGATAATAATCAGAAATGTTTCTTGAGTACCAAATCAGCATATTATAATGATTTCTGAAAGATCAAATAACACAGAAGACTGGAGTAATGATGCTGAAAATGTAGCTTTTCCATCACTGGAATAAATTTATTATAAAATATTATAAAATATAATATATTAAAAAATATATAACAGAAAATCATAATTTCAAATTCTAATAATTTCTACTCTTTTTACTGCATTTTTATCAAATAAATGCATTCTTGATGTGCATAAGAAACGATGTGCATAGTGTACATCTATGTAAATACAAAGATGGAAACTTTACAGTTCAGTTCTTCTCATTTTCATATGAGAGTATTTAACCCTGCCATGTTGCGTTCAGTCATAAGACACACAAGAACTTGTTGCGTTTGGTGTCATTGACATCTAACATCATGAATATTCTCCATAATTGACCTTTTTGTGTGTCTCAGAATAAAAAAAAGGTCATATAGGCATGAAAGACATCATGAGGGTGAGTAAATGATCTCAGAATTTTCACTTTTAGTTAATTGTTTCTTTTCACATTTGTCTGCATCTGTTCCAGTTTTGCTGCACCAGCAGTGCCACTTATGTTGTGTGTTTGTGTGTTTTGATTAACATTAATGGTGTCTGGTTTTCAGCTTGACGTGGTTTGTGGAGAAACATGAGTGCTGGAGAATGCACGCCACTTTCATGTTGTTTCTCTTTCGTTTCGGCCTTTGTTTACACTTATATTTGGACTGTGTTCATTTGAAGCTGAGAGAAAATCAAACTCATCTGATCTGAAGTTTTTTATGTTTTTGGCACTAGCTCTCAGCTTCACTCCTCCCACCCATCTTCCATCTCCACCCACACGCAGACACGTACAAACAGTGATTGACAGCGGGACGCAAAGGAGGTGGAGAGGCCTCAGGCTCTGTGCTGATGTGTCTGGAAGTATTTACATGTCTTCTCTCTGCTGCTGGTCTGCACTGAGCCTCTGTGCAGCGTCCCTCAAAACATCACCTTTTGTTAGCGAGCAGAGAAGTGCTGTCTACGTCATGTTTGTTCAGTTTAACTGCATGCTATGAACGGAATGCAGAAACATGTAACAATAGTGGAAATGTAATATACACAAATCATATTCATATTTAAAATCAGTCCCATGAAACATAATAGTTGAATAGTGCAGAGTAGACTAAGAAAGTAGCAAGCTGCTAATACAATAAGGAAGCTACTTGTAATATGTTTATAATGACAATTAAAGATGCAAGTGTGATTGCTTTATACAACAGCTCTATAAAAAAAGTTAATATTGTGTAGCTTACAATTTAGATGCTATATGACCAGATAAACTATTGTTCAAAAGTTTGGGGTTAGTAAGATTTTTTTGTTGTTGTTGAATGGTAAGAATGTTCACCAAGGCTGCATGTATTTGATACATGCAGCTTTAATACATTTTTTTTTTTTTTAAATACAGTAAAAACAGTAATATTTTGAAATATTATTACAATTTGAAATAGCTTGTTTTTATTTGAATATTTTTTAAAATGTAATTTATTCTTGTGATGGCAAAACTGAATTTTCAGCAGCCATTACTCCAGTCTTCATTGTCACATGATCTTTCAGAAATCAAAATATGCTGATTTGGTTATCAAGAAACATTACTTATTATCATTGTTGAAAACAGTTGTGTATTTAAGCGGAAACCATGATACTTTTTTCAGGATTCTTTAATACATAGAAAATTGAAAAGAACAGCATTTTTTTTCTCAAAATAGTATTATAGCATTTTAGAATTATAAATGTCTTTATTGTCGCTCTTGTTGCTGTCATTGTCACATCAGTTTAATGTGTCTTTGCAGAATAAAAGTTAATTATTAATTATAAATATTTATTTATTTATTTAGTTAGTTAGTTTCATTAGATATTTGAACAAGTTGAAACCCAATACTTGCATTCAAAAGTAAAATCTTGTATTTTCTCTCCAAAAAATCCTGTCGACACCAGATGATTTTGTTATAGTGTCAATTTTAATATTTTTATTATTTTCATGTTTAGAAGTGGAATTTAGACGTGATGAGCTTTATAATGTATGTTTATGACTAGCATTCTCAGAATATGCTTGAACTTTAAAAAAAAAAACTAATGATGGAACTTTAAAAAAAAAAAAACACACAATTCATTTAAATTTAGAACAATAATTATAAAACTGAAATGTGACTTCATATGCCAAAAATAAAAATAAATAAATGTCTCTCTTCCTCTGTCTTTGAATCTCATCCCTCTATCTCTCTCATGCAGCATATCTATCTCACCCCCTCCCTCGTTTCCACTTATCCATTATCTAATTGACCTCCGTAATTAGAGACACTCTTGCTCTTCCTGTGTGGTTTGAGCATGTGGTGTCTGTCTCTCAGAGTTAGGCTCAGCTCAGAGAGACTGTGTGCCATTTTGAGATGTTTTCGGGTTGGAGGCAGGCCTATGCGTCAGCACTGAACACGGGTCTAAAGCGCCACATGCTCGACGTGTCTGACATCAATTTGCTTTCCATTTGTGTGGCGTAGCTCCACGGCTAAACACAAATTTGAGTCTACACGTGGTTTTGATGGCTGAAGTTGCCAAGCGCCTTTTCCGCCCGTGAGACTCATGACGGCCGGATAGGGGAAGATGCGACTGAGGGAAAGATAAATTCAGAGGGAAGAATGTAACTTCAGATGTGTTTTGTCCCACACATGAGGCTAAGGGGACTCAAGTTCTCCTTGTTTCCCCCTTTCTCTCTCTCATTTAGGGAAGAACAGATGAGTAGTGACGTGTGTTTGCATGTGTTGTTGTTTTCCACGGAAAAGAGGGGAAAATAAAAGGAATGAAAGTAACCCAAACGAGGCCAGCACGCAACCGCTAATTATGAAGCTGTTTGTGGAGGGGGCAATGGGTCCAACACACACACACTCTTTCTTTCTTTCCTTCTTTCCTTCTTTCTTTCTTCTGTTTCTTTCTTTCTATCGTTAATTCCATTTTTGCTTTTTCTTTAGTTCTTTGGTTGGTTTTGTTAATTTCTTTGCATGCAATGGTTTGTTTGTTTGTTCTTTCATATTTTCATCCATTCATGAATGAGTTTTTTTTTCTTTTATGTATTTTGTCCACTCATTTGTTTGTACGTTCCTTCTTTCTTTGTTATTGTTTATTTGTTCACTCATTTTTTTTTCTGTTCATTTGGCAGTTTTACATGTATTTCTTCGTTCAGATAATTATTTTATTTTTCAGGTAATTATTTTCAATGAGTACTTTTTGAATCTTTGTTTCTGATTTATTATTCCTTTTTTACATTTCTTTGTTTGTTCATATTTTCTTCTGTTCATGTTATTCTCTAATTTGTCTGTATGTTCACTTTTGTCCGTTTATCAGTTCTTTCTCTTTTTTTCTTTGTGCCTGGTTTTTTTGTTTCTTCGTTTCATTTGTTATTTCTTTGTTAGTTTTTTTTCATTTATTCATCTGTTATTTTTTTCTTTTGTTCTTTCAGCCTTTTATGTTTTGTTCTTTTGTCAGTACTTTTGTCTCAGTACATTATACATTTGTTTGCTTGTTCTTTTATTTTGTCAGTTTTTATTTATGTGCTAGTTTCAGTTACTTGTCTTTTCATTTTTTCTTGTATTCATATGCAGTGTTGTCCAAATATTTCAGTGCTCAATGGGATAAAATCTCATTCCTCTGCCCTTAATGTTAGTTGTTCTCATCCTCATAAATTCTTACGAGCGACGGTCTCGACTCTTCCCGTAGGTGTCCTGAAGTGATGTGTGTGTGTGTGTTTTAGAGAAAGACAAAGACTTACTCACTCTTTTATCCAATCTGTGAGTTTGTTCTTGTAATTTGCTCTGCTGTGATAATGACTGTTAGTAATTGTTGCAGTGTGTGTGTGTGTATGAGCACATAATTTTAGTCTGGAATGGACACACACACACAGTCTAAAGCAATGTCTAAACCAAAGTTACTGCAGTATAGCATCCAGGTTAACATATTTTGTTTTCTGCACTCTGTCGTTTACTTCAAATAACTTTATCTGTCTGTTTTCCGTTATGTCTGTTATGTCTATCAGTTAATCAGGATGTGGGACAGACAAGATATTATAATGTGTGTTGTGGGACTTACTTTTTGCATGTTTATGTTTTAGAGCAAATTTGGTGATCTTAAATCATTACAGTGATTTCATGATAATATGGAGCATTTCAAAATAACTGAAATTCCAGTTATTCAGAAGGACAGGCGGGAGATGAGGTTACAGGAATATGTTGGCCGGAGGTCTGAATGAACTAATGTTAGTTGTTTGGATGAGGAAGAGGAATTTTAATGAAGATATAACAGCCAGTAATATGGAGAAACAGGAAAACAAAAGGTCAGAGTGAAAGAAATAAAGAGCGGGAGAGACAAATAAGGCTTAGAAAGTGGTTTGATGAGAAATGAAAACAACATCGTGTTTAATAAATCCTGTATTTTTCTCTTGCCATTTAACTGGCGTTGTTTTTCGCTGATCTGTTGTTTTTTGGCTCATGGGAATGTTGGTTTGTGTGCAACTCTGTTGATTTTGTTTCAAGTGCTGCATTGTCCCGCTGTCCTGACCGGTGCTCTCTCAGCCCATCAATACGTCACTTTCTCAGTCGCCCCTCCCCTAGCTTACCTGGCATCATGTTTAATGTGGGCGAAGTCTGTGCCTGCTGGACGCCGCTGATATAACAGAATGATGAATGATCAAGTTAATCCTAGCATTATTGTATTATTTACAGTACATCTTAGCGGAACAGCTTGGTTCCTCCGAGTCCTCTTCCATGGAATGCTGGATTCCCTTGGCGTGCTCACCGCAGCAGCTCCGTGTGTCAATCAAACGCCTCTGCTGACTCTGCACAGCAGAACAGATGGAAAGAGAGCACAACACACTCTGTACAGCCTTTCTGCCCTTCATCAGCCTTAAAAACACATCTCACTCACTCTAATCAGCACTGACACACAGGGTTTCATCCCATCACAGACAAACAATAGTGTAAGCAAATATTCAGGTTAGTTTAAGTTTAAGAATCAGTCACTGAAAAATCCCATATTAGTAGCCAGTACATGATCTTTACCTGATCAAAGCTTGTGACAATTTGTTGACATTTTTTCGAGATAAGCATAATCAGTGTAAGTTTTCTAAGAATATATCGTAAATTCAACTCCAAATTATATTTATTTGTTTGTTTGTTTTTTATTATTATTTTTAATTTTATTTATTTTTTTATTTTACTTTTTATTTCAACCCTGAATACTATTGGTTGGCCTGTTTTCTTCGCAGCAAAATAATAAAACTTCTCCATAAAAAAATGACAAGCAAACAAAAAAACAACTGTCACATTGACAGCATACAAATATTTGTGACGATCTGAACAGAAGCATTAACAGATGTTAATTCACATTAAAAAGTTGCACAGAATTTTTTTCTTGAATATCCATCTTAGTGTGAACATGCCAGATGTTTTCTCATTTTCTAGTTTAATATGCAGACACAACTTGTAAGCAGCCAGTGCATCTTTGCTAAGTTGACTCTGTTTTTTTGACCAATGGCAGACTGGTGTAATAGAATCATTATTTTTAAAGTTTCTTGACACAGTGGCACAGAAATTACACATTATACTGTTACAAAATTACTGAAAAACAAGCCAGAGATACTGATTAGGAATATAATTGCATTGTTGTACAGTGCTTGAATACGAATCTGCACTGTTTTCCATATCCAATCCATTGTTATTAAAGTATCATTGAGGTACTATTATAGTTTTTATTAATGTTTTAAATTACTATTTGATTTTTTACATTTTCTTTTCATTTTAATTTTAGTTATTTAGTTTGTCATTTTTTTTAAACATACCTGTATATATTTTTTATTTTTGTACATCAAGAAAGAAAATGAGAAATGTTGTCTTTTGCCTTTTTTCTTATTTTAAGTTAACATTTATTTCAAGCAACAAACATCTTTAAGTTGTCGTGCTTGTCAATCTTCCTCTCCTGCCGAATTAAAAACATAAAAGGCCCAAAGAATATTGCAGAGTTGCATATAGGCTGGTGTATTGATCTCCTCTCTAACCAAATTTGTTCTCATCTTGTCGTTGTGAGTTCAGATTGTTCAGATGCCGGATCTCATTCTGTGAATGTGTGGGAGATGAAGAGAAAGCAGAGAGAATGAAAACAGACAGACTGATTAACCACGACATGCTGATTTTGGCTTCTGTTTTCAGCTGCTCTCTCTCTCTTTCTAAATCATAGCAGAAGATGTCTGCACTTGTTTAGCTAACTAAGCCATACGATATACAGCATTTCAGCAGTTTGTTGTTTTGTTTATGCGTATGTGTGACAGAGAGGGTGTGCATTCCTCCGTTTGTCCTCCTTTAAGACTCTTGTTCTTCCCTGCTCAGTTTGAACCGTACATTGTTATAATAACAGCATTAAATATGAAGTGATCATAAAATAGCCCAATTCTGTTGTGACTCATCATCCAGCTGTGGTTGCCGGGAATAAATGACCAAATTTCCCTACCCCAGGAAGGATGTACAGTACCCCACGAGATATTTCTCTGATCACAGTGCTCTCCGCTGAGTAACGTCTTATTCATAAAGGTGCTTGTTTGCCTTCTTGCCCTAAAGACACAAATTAGCACAAAGTCAGAATTATGTTTCAAAGGATAAACTTTGTTTGACTCATTTCTATAGGAGATTCCCTCCATAAAAGCACACTGATGTGAGTGTGTGTGAGTTTACCGAGTAATTTGGCATTTCCTGTTTATACCTGAATCGACTGATTGTAAATGTTTGGACTGGTTAGTTTGTCTAGGTGCGCCAGGACGCGGTAAACAGATGCTGAAAAAGAGACACATATAAAGTTTAATCCTGCGCTGTGAGCCTTTTATTGACTAAAAAAAACATGCAAAACACAGAGTACATGCTCAGAAACACACACACACACACTTCTGAATGAACTCTAACTACATGGTATGTCGCTGCCACCTACAGACTGTAAGTATTTGCACTTCCATAGCCAGTTCATTTCAGTCAGTTCACATACTTGTGCAAACATGTCTTCAACATGTTCTTTTGATTACCATATATATCATTTAATTTAATTTTGTATGTATTTTTTTTTTTTTTGTTTTTTTTTCATCATTAAAGGTCTTCGCTGGAGGAGGGTGATTCATTGGCACATCACACTCAATAGTATAAAACTCTTATTTTGAAACCTGGTTTCTTCTCATTATGCATACACACACACACACACACACACACACCCACATTGAACTCAACCTTCTGACTGTGTGTTAGAGTCACAAACTAGAATCAGATGGTCAAGTTTAACCCCTTACATCGCAGACTTGTGTGTGTGTGTGTGTGTGTGTGTGTGTGTGTGTGTGTGTGTGTGTTTTCAAGAGTAATGTTTTGTTAGGTGTGTTTTGGTGTTTCAGTCTGACATTAATTATTAGGTCAAAGTCTATGGTTGGGTTGTAATAGAGCGAGAGAGAGAACTTTAGTTGAGTTGCAGCCATAGTGTGTTTTGTGTGTGTCAGACTTCTTTATATTCTACTTTCTTATGTAGCAAATTCAGCCAAAATGAATAACAAAATACGTTACACTTTCATGCAAATAACAACACACTCAAATTACATTTAATATATACAAAACTCTAAGTGGAAAATGTTTAGTTCTCTGTTGGAAGTTAGATATTGTCTTTGTTTTGAAATTGAGTTAAATAAATATTAAATGTTTTGAATGTGTTTTGTTACAGAAGCCCGTCAGAGTTAAACAATTTTACAGATAATTGAGATAAAGTTTAAAATAATAAATATATAATGGGGTATAAAGTCACAATTATATAAAAAAAAAAAAACCAATAGACACACAGTTGCAATTAGAGAGAATAACCTTGCAATTGTGAGAAATGAAGTCTCGATTTTGAGATTTAAAGTTGCAATTATAAGAAGAGTAAAATATAAAGTAAAAATTATGAAAAATTAAGTCACAATTACCTTTTTTTTTTTTTTTAAACTGAGGTGGAAACAGGCATATTTAGCATTTTAGTTGTAAATCCTGTGATAAGAGTAGGTGTGTGTGTTTGTTTTTGCATGTGTTTGGATGTGGTTTCAGAGTCGTGTCACAGTGGCCATGTTATGGTCAGCGGTGACACTGCGGGGAATGTGGCCTGTCAACTCTATGCGATTATGTGTGTGCGTCTGTAAACACTGTCTGAACTAAATGATACCGTTGACATAACCATACAATTACAGGGAAGAGAATGGGGGAATATACTGGTGCGTTCTGACTTTATTTATTTGTTCACTGTCTAAGAGAGAGAAGGAAGACACAAGTGTGTTTGCATACTGCAGCAAAAACAACATTACGCTGCGTTGATTATTTTACATACTGCATTGTTCTCATCCAACGGCAGAAAACACGTTGAAACCACTGCTACTCCGGTCTGTCTTTATCAGATCAGATCAGTCTGGCCTTGTTCAAAACCGCTGGACCTGTCAAACAGACAAGACTTGGCACATTGTTTGTTTTTGAGGTAAAGGACTATGGCTGTTATACAAACCTTAGCAAGCTGCCTCATTGTCTGCTGTCTACATAGGCAGATATGCTAAGCGAAAGATAGCTTTGTAAGTGACTAAATTGTCTGAAATGCCTCACAAACAATTTCATTGTACTGAACTAAAAACAGTCAGTTCAAATAAGTCTAATATCAGACCAGTGTTGTAAATGTTGCCTTGAAACAAGTTGAAGTAATAAATTTACTAAAACTGAACATGTGATAAATTAAAGCTAAACTGAACTATTGAAACAAAAAAAAAATAAAAATAAAAAGGACAAAAGCACATTAAAAAAAAAATCAAAATTGCAACTAAAATGAAAAAAAAAAATTAAGTCTAAAAATAAAAGATAATTATGAGTTCTATAATATGCATTCTAAAAGTCAATTAACAGCTAGCTTACTGCCTTATAGGTTTTGAAACACAAACTATATGTTTGTCCCTTTATTTATCATTGCTATGGTATACTCTGGTTTTGTATGAGTATATCAAGGTCACATGGCCTATGCTGCACTTACAACGCACATACACTCACACAGCGGAGGGCGGCTCATGTTTAAAAGAGAAGATTCATGAGGATGTTCTTACATAAACTTCCCTGATGCAGTCCAGACCATCTGCCTTTACCTTTAAGAGAACATCCATCAGCTGGATTATCTAACATTACCTTTAAGAGCATCTCATTAACTGTGCTGTTATCTCTCGGTCTGTGTAAACCACCTACGCCTCTCTCCATTCATCTCCCTACATTTCTTTAGTTTTCTTCTGCATACATTTCATTATCTCTCTATTTTTGCATTAAAATCTGCCTCTTCCTATTCTCTTTGTTTAATATTCATCCCATCTACTCATCCATCTGTTTTAGTCTTTCTCTGTAGACAGATTGAATTGTGTCCCAGTGTCAACCATGACAACCAAACACAACACAACTGATGCAAACAACATCCTATTATACATTCAACTGCTTTTTTTTTAATTCAGGGTATAAAGTTTGCTCAGTGTGTACAAACAAAATACATCATATGGGATAATGGGGATATTTTAATTATAAAATTATGTTTATTTCTGTTGTGGCAAAGCTGAACTTTCAGTATCATTACTCCAGTCTTCAATGTCACATGATACTTCGGAAATCAATCTAATATGCTAATTTGTTAAGAAACATTAATTATTATTAATAATGTTGAAAACAGTTGTGCTGCTTAATATTCTTGTCAAAACTGTGCTTTTTTGCAATATTTATGCACAGTTTTTGATGAGTAGAAAGTTTTGAAAAGAGCAGGTTTTTTTTTTGTAGTTTAAATATACTGTATATGGTATATTACAGATTTGCCATTTTGCTTTTTCTAAAGCCAGTGATCATTTGGATGATTTGCTCATCAAATGTTGATATTTAATTATTTGTATTAATTTTATTAATTTTATTAATTAATAGTCAAATTCATATCATCATGTTATTTCATAGTTTTTTTTTTCTACTTTTATAAATTACTGATTTATATAAAAAGCAGAATATAATCAGTAATACACAGCATTGAAATTATTGTTGTACAGCAGGGTCATTTTTTGCACACACATACACACGCACCGACCTGAGGCTGGTCTGGCATGTATGGACTGGGTTTCATCTCCATAAACTCCAGAGATCTGGACTCAGTGAGCTGAATGAAACTGCTTTGATCAGGTATAAGGAGGCCATTTCCAGGCTGATTGATGAAATGAGTGCTGTACTCCCAGACGGTCTACACCTCACTGCATTTCCCTCAGCCGCTCTGTATGTTCACCTACCACACTTAATCGCTGCCTTTACAGAATAAGACCAGGCTCTGTGGTCATAAACCACATCAGATCTAGGATCTGCCCTCAGCTTTATATATAATCCTGTTAATTAACAAAGTAAAGCCCTTACTCTGAGAAACTGGACAATTAGTTTTTGTTTTTTTTGTTTGTTTTTTTACAATTTTGACTGCGCAACTAGGAGAGTCCTAGTTTCTTTCAAGAGCCCCGACATTAACATTGGAAACCTGTATGGTGTTATGACGCGATCAAACAATGGTCCACATACCATCAAGATTCTGTAATGTTGAGGTTGAGTAGCCATTCTTGACAGCACACGTCTTTGTTTTGTCTTTCTTGCACAGAATTGTTTTTGGGATTTTTAATTGTTTTATTTTGTGGTTTGTCTTTCTGAGTTTTGTACTTTTAATTTTAATGACCTGCTATGGTGGAAAGCGGTGACCTGTGATATTCTTATTGAGTGTATTTCTGTCCTGATGAGTTATATGTTAGCCTACATCAATTGTGTGTTTGTGTTCATGAAATTTTACTGCCATCTGATTGTTTACACTCCTCCTTCCGCCTCGTCTCTAAATGTCCTCTTGCAGACTAAATGGATGACGGATGTCATTTTTCCATTTTTCAGGACTTTCGTCTGGTTTCTGTCTTTTTGCAAACTAATGGATTGCAATATTTAATTCTAGAGTTGTGTGTGTGTTTGTGTGTGTGTGTGTCTTTGTGAGTGTGCATTTAAAGGGATAGTTCATCTAAAAATCAAAGTTTTGTCCTCATTCACTCATTTATGACCTGTATGAGGAAAAAATTGAAGACTTCCTTGTTGCATTTATACTAAATATATATTATTATATACGTATGCAATTGTGTAATGAATGTGGACTGGAGATGTCATTCAAAAAGGACCCAAAACACCATTAAGATATCATAAAAATAGCTCATATGACTCATAGACTATATTCCAAGTGTTCTGAAGTCATACAATATCTTCGTGTGAGGAACAGATCGGGATTAATTCATTATTCACTAAAAGTCTTATCATACTCAATTCTTCTTGATACATTTGTGAGAGAAGTGATGTATGTTTCATGAATGAATCATTATTTTGAGTCATTTCTGTTCAATTATTAATATATCCAGTTCACAAAACTGGAATGAATGATTCATTCACGAATCAGATTGCTTTGGTTTTCAAGTTTCGAAAACTTACTGACTCAATGTGTAATAGTGGTTCTTGAGTTAATAGCTTATCCATCAATAATGGGTTAAATTTCATTGTCTTCTTGTTTCTCCCCTTTTATGATACTTTTATTGTGCTTTTCCTTCCTTTGATTCATTCATTGTGATTGTTCTGGTTTTTATTTTCATGCATTCTTTAAATTTCTCCATTATCTTTTAATTGAAGAAAGTAAGTCTCACAAGTTTTAAACGATGTGAGAGTGAGTACTATAAATAATGACATAATTGTACGTTTTTGGTGGCGAAACCAAAGAATGTACTATGAAGTTATAACTTTTATTACATAATTTTATTATAATTTCAATAGTAGTTTGAAAGAGCTTTACCTCCTGGCCTATTTCAGTGTAGTCCAGTCTTTCTTCACTTGCTGACATCATGCATTTATACACAGACCTTATTTTTGGCTGGTTGTAACCTTGTGACAGCGAAGGGTATTCTTAGGGCGCTCTGTTTTTACAGCCCTTCTTATAAAAGGCTTCAGGCATCAAACATACACACATCAACAATATTCCTGCAGCGGTGTGCCCACAACAACAGTGCCCCCTCCCCATAAAAGGCCCCGTCTCCCACTATCTTACCCCAGAGTCCCTGCTACCCTGAGGGCCGTAGAAGGGCTCCATTGTGTGGAGAGAGGCACCTGGTTTTGGTTAGTGCCAAACTTGGATACACACTCTCTCACACACTCACACAAACACACACACAGCAGGGTCAGCTCCCTCTAGAGGCCCATCTGGATTTCATTTCCTGTCAAGCCATTACAGGCGTGGCCTGGCAGCCTCTCTTGATTGGATGAGAGACAAAGGGTGGGGCACAACTGCACGGTCATTTCAATTATTGGCTTATGAGACCTTTTTTTCTTTCATTTTAGGAATTTTGTACAATTTTGAGTGTTTACATCACACATATTTTATAATTTGTAGTGAGTGAAAGAGTCGGGTTCTGGAAGTAAAACTCCCATCCATTTTTTTTTTTTCCATAGGGAAATAGATTTTGAACGACAACTTATAAACCTGTCTGTAAAAGACAGACTCAATGTGAGCTACGAGGTTGTTAATCGATGGTATATGGGCATTATTTCAACTTATTTTTCAGATAATTGTACTTAACAGCATCATTCCTGGTTTAGAACTACATTACCCATGATTCTGTATAGAACTCTCCACCAGCCAGAGAATCATGAGTAAATTGTTTATTTCTTTCTTTAAAGCCGTTAGGCACACAGTCTTGTACATTTGTGTTTTTTCCAATCTTCAAATACTTTTTGCTTCAAATCAAAATTTGTTGTTTTGATTCACCTCATTGCTAGTTGGTTTGGTTAATGGCTTATAAATCTTAAACAAAGGCTTTTTTAAAACTTCTATATGGGAAAAAATACTCCTGAAACCAAGGCCCCTGAAAAAGTCAACAGGAGCCATTAAAGTCGATTCTAAAATGGTCAATTTCCCCTCAGAAATCTGTGAATCTTTTGGGCTAAAATGATTACCGCTCAGACAAGTGATATCACTTGAATAATGCGCTGTTTGTTTCGTTTACATTGTTTACTAAAGCTTTAACAGTTCAGTGAAACAGAATTATGCTTAATGCTTAATGGCGACAGTGTGGTGATATGTCTAAGCTTAACTGTAACCCTGTTTATCAGTAATTGCAGCTAATGGTTATTGTAGCATGCAGCGACAATAGGGCTCCATTAGCTAATTGTGGTTAATAGCAGCAGTAATGTGTGGGCAGGCGTCTGCTTTCTTAATAATTGTTTCCTATGACTATAGTTATCAACCACACAGGCCTTTTCTAGAAAACAAGCCAAAAACTTGTACCTCACACTGACAGTTTTTTATATACTACACTTTAGCAAAACTAGCCGCTGTTTTACAGAAATACCACACCACATTTTATTGCTTAAACTTCTTGTTTTGGTTGATTTGGTTTTGAGTTTATTAAGACAGGAAAAGTGAGTTAAGGAGTGACAGTATTTTATTTAGGTTATTTTGAGCCTTAAGACTTTACTTAACACTACAAAGGTAAGCCAAGATGATTAGCGTTCAGCAATTTCTGTACTTTCTGTCTACATAATGTGTCAGCTTGTGTTCGTTTAATCTAAGGATGTCAAAAGTATCTGCACCTCAGTACCAAGTCAATATTAAAATAATCTTTTTACTGACATTATGTATTGAGTTCTGTATGTGTGTGCTGTCTAACTAACAAGTGGCTGCTTTCGAATACAATGTGTTGAAAGCTTCTCAAAATGCTTGTTTTTGTGAGGTAAACAGTCAAGTCAGTTACTTGAGTATTGCTATAAAAAGAAAACTACTTACTGCTTTTTGCTTAAAAACAAAAGATTTTTGTCTTAACAACACTACTTAGATATCAAACTCATGTTTGTGGGTTAAATATTTTTCATTTCATGTACATTTTCAGCAACCAGCAACTTGATTTCCTGTGCCACTACGACTGAAACAAATTTTACAGTGATCTTTTAGATCTTAAGTGGTGTTGAAAGTTATTGGCATCTTGATTTCAATGCATAACTGCATTGAGTATCAAAGTTTTTTTTGGAAGCCACATGTTACCAAACCCATGTTTTTGTGACCAAGTTCTTCTTTCAGCCATTTGGTTTTCAGATTTTTCTGCATACTTTGTGAATTGTTTAATCTGAAGGCTTCTAATGTTAGGATTGGGTGGAGAGATAAAATGTTTCTCTGAGGACTGAGAGTTTAGTTTTTCAACTTTCTTATATTCCTTACTCTACTTTGTCAAGGAAAACCCCTGGACACTATTAGGGGAAATAACATCTCAAATCACTACGTCAACAGCTGTAAATTTAAAATCTGTGCATTTTTCTCCTGTGTGTGTTCACATGCTTGTGTTTGTGTCTCAGCAGGTTACTTTACTACAGCCCAATTAGGTGAACATTACCCTCATGCAGATGTCAGGTGCTCTAAAGAACACAAACACAGATCATTAGGGCCCTGGACACAGAAGAAGAACTTTTAAAACATATCACACATACTTTACACTCAGATAAGTGTATATATATATATATATATACATATACACACCCATTCATTTAAGTGACAAAAGTGTTCACATAAATTTTTAAACACCTTCTAATCATCTTTTAAACAAGCCAAGTACCCTGTACTATCACATCTAATACTAATGTGAAGAATTAAGCAGTTCAAGGCTCAACAATAAGGATCTCGTTGGCCCAAGGTCAGTGAGAGAGAGTTTGGGTTCAATTACTGTGACTTGCATTATTGAGTCTCCATTATATGTACTTGTTTTATTTATTTATTTATTTTAATCATATACATGCATATTACTAAATGGACTTTATAACATTTGGATTTTTGTGACATTTGGTTGTAATTTTTTGAAGTTCCCTGTGTAATTGTAATGTCCATATATTTTCCAGATATTATTGAAAATTATTGCAAAAGAGCTTTTTTATGAAAATAATAATAATAAAACATCTTTATCAAATTATATACAAATATGAAATGAATGTAAAAATTATACATTAAAAATTGCAAAAATAAATAAATATATATATATATATATATATATATATATATATATATATATATATATATATATACAGTGGGTACGGAAAGTATTCAGACCCCCTTCACTTTTTTCAATTTTGTTATGTTGCAGCCTGATACTACAATTGTTTAAATTCATTTTTTTTCTCATTAATCTACACTCTGTACCTCATAATGATGAAGTGAAAACAGAATTTTAGAAATGTCTGTAAATTTATTAAAAAGAAAAAACTGAAATATCACATTTACATAAGTATTCAGACCCTTTGCAACAACACTTGAAATTTCGCTCAGGTGCCTTCCATGTCTCTTGATCATTGCAGAGATGTTTCTACACCTTGATTGGAGTCCGCCTGTGGTAAATTAAATTGATTGGACATGATTTGGAAAGGCACACACCTCTCTGTAAAAGGCCTCACAGCTGATAATGCATATCAGAGCGAAAACCAAGCCACGAGGTCAAAGGAACTGCCTGCAGAGCTCAGACACAGGATTGTATTGAGGCACAGATCTGAGAAAGGCTACAAAAAAAATTCTGCTGCACTGAAGGTTCCCAAGAGCACAGTGGCTTCCATAATTCTCAAATGGAAGAAGTTTAGCACAACCAGGACTCTTCCAAGAGCTGGTCCCCAGCCAAACTGAGCAATTGATGGAGAAGGGGCTTGTCTAGACTGGTGACCAAGAACCTGGTGGTCACTCTAGTTGAGCTCCATGATCATATATGCAGATGGGAGAAACCTACAGAAGGACAAACATCACTGCAACACTCCACCGATCTGAGCTTTATGGCAGTGTGGCCAAACTCAATCCTCTCCTCAGTGAAGACACATGAAAACACACTTGGAATTTGCAATAAAGCACCTAAAGGACCCTCAGACTCTGAGAAACAAGATTACCTGGTCTGATGAACCTCAATTCTAAGCATCGTGTTTGAAGGAAACCGGCTCTTCTCATCACCTGCAGAGTACCATCCCAAAAGTAAAGTGTGGTGGTAGCAGCCTCATGCTGTTGGGCTGTTTTTCAGCGGCAGGGACTGAGGAACTCATCAGAGTAGAAGAAAAGCTCAATGCACCAAAATATTGAGATAGCCTTAATGAAAACCCAGTCCAGGGCATTCAAAACCTCAGACTGGGCCGAAGGTTCACCTTCTAACATGACAATGACCCTAAGCACACAGCCAAAGCAACACAGGAGTGGCTTAGGGACAACTCTGTGAATGTCCTAGAGTGACCCAGCCAGAGCCCTGACTTGAACCCTATCGAACATCTCTGGAGAGACCTGAAAAAGGCTGTCAACAGACGGTCCCCATCCAACCTGACCGAGCTTGAGAGGATTTGCAAAGAAGAATGGCAGAAATTCCCCCAATCCAGTTGTGCAAAGCTTGTTGCGTCATACCCAAAAAGACTCGAGGCTGTAATTGCTGCCAAAGGTGCTTCAACTAAGTACTGAGTAAAGGGTCTGAATACTTATGTAAATGTGATATTTCAGTTTTTTCTTTTTAATAAATTTACAAACATTTCTAAAATTCTGTTTTCACTTTGTCATTATAAAAGGACAGAGTGTAGAGTAATGAGAAAAAAAAAATGAATTTAAACAAGTGTAGTATCAGACTGCAACATAACAAAATTGAAAAAAGTGAAGGGGGTCTGAATACTTTCCGTACCCACTGTATATATATATTCTTATACCACAAATTACAAATTCAAAATATAAATTAAAAATGTTTGTGTTAGTTCCAATGTGTTATTTGCCAAAATGTTAGCAGGGCAAATAGAAGTCTGAACTACAGAAGCTGAAAAAATCTGGATTTGAACTATCAGGTGTTTTTTCCCTCTTCCTCTGGTTGTGTCCTAGCTCAGTGTTTCCCAACCACGTTCCTGGAGGCCCCCCCAACACTGCATGTTTTCCATGTTTCTTTAATCAAACACACCTGATTCAGATCATCAGCTCATTAGTAGAGACTCCAAGACCTGAAAAGGGTGTGTCAGACAAAGGAGAGATGCAAAATGTGCCGTGTTGGGGGGCCTCCAGGATTGTGGTTGGGAACCACTGTCCTAGCTTACCTTGACTACCAAGTGAGGTAGTCAAAAAAACAAGTGAGGCAGTCAAAAAACAAATAGGTGCATGATAGCTGTCGCACTGTTTATGCTTTCTACCACACAGTCATAGTAAGCTAATGCATTTAAGTGTCCTTTTATGTAGTTTGTGAGGTCAGATGATGTTGCTATGGGCCATTATCAATCAAAGATGTTGTAGAATATCTCTTACCATCATGATGCAATGACAGCATCATAAAAGAATTCTCTTTTTCGCGCTCTCTTTCTCTGTATCTCCCTTCGCCAGTAAACGAAGTAGAAAGAGAATGCCTAAGCTCTGTTTCACAAATATTTGGGCTAAGTTCCGCATGTTTTAGATTTCACAATGTCAAAGGATAAAAATGTGTTTTGTGGTAGAGGCTGGTGTGAGTCACGCGCCTTTGTCTTGTTTCTCTTGAATTGCGCTCATTGTCGGATGCGGATCTGGGCTTTGATTCAGAAACAAGAACACGAGTGGATGCGGTGCTCCTGTTTGTTCATCTCCTTAACAAATTACAATGTCCATTGACAAAGTGTTTTGTCTTTTCGCACATTCTCAAGTTAAGTGAAGTGACGATTTATATATGTAATGCAATTTACTTTCACAGAAACTCTTTCATATGATGGTCTGTTCTCTTATATGCTCATCTTGTTGATGCCTGTGTATTTATTTCAAAATTTCAAGGATTTTCTGATCCTTCTTTACCATCTACTTCGCAGAGGTCTCAAATTTCCTGAGCAAATCTTTTAACCCGCATAATAAAAAGTGGCAGCCACACCATCATCGGAAGAATTTGACTGGTGGCTTACCAGACCCACTTCCATTTCTGACAGAATTGGGTTGTTTGTTATTAATGTCCTTTTTGCTAAAGGAAATTTATAGATTCACAATGGTTCCTCTCAAAGATCTGTTTCTTTTTAAATGTATATCCTTTCGTTCATGGATTGATGCATCACAGGTGTGACTCAATCCGATTCCAGTCAATGTCCTCCCTACATTTCCAGGCCTGATTTAGAATGATTATGTCCAATGGAGAAAGAGTCCCTCATATCCTGGCGCTCTGGCTGGGAGGTTACATGGTGCACAGATCTGAATTAGCCCGCTGAGGTTCGACTTCCTTCGGCTCTGAGTTCCCCCAGAAAACAGTCCAAAACTAGACAAAACAAAAAAAAGGACATTTTAAATATGTTAGTCTAAATTGTAATCTGATCAGAGATCCCCATTCTGTACACTATGGGGAATCTCATTTGCTAAAGCAGGTAATGGTGTGGAATTACATTTAATATGAGAGAATAACCTACAACGCACTCCATTTGTTCTCTTCTGACTGATAATGGTTACCTCATAAGATGATTCAGGTGGGCTGCTCATGTTCAGAAGGAAGGATGACACGCAGAGGCCTAGTGGGCTGAGACTTCGTGTTTCAGTGCTTTGGAATGTATTGTTTGGTTGTCATTGTACTCTCAGGCTCAGAGGGAGGATTTTGTAGTTTTCAGATATGAGATTCTGAAGCAAGGCCAGTTCAGCTCTCTCCAGAGAGAAACCATGTTTGTGTTAGGCAGAACAGCTCTGCTGAGCTCAATAGGGACGTTTTTTCATTGCAAATGAAATCCATCCTCAAGGTTATTAGATTTTGGAGGTTTCTAATACACACACGCTCTAACACAAGCACGCAATCATTCTCAGACACACACAAAAACACGTTGATGTGTATCTCAACAGTCTGTCCTCATATAAACCGAGCAGCTTTTCCAGTGAGCAGAGTTGAATTTGTTCTGATATCGCCTCCTGTAGACAGATGGCATAACAGAGATATCATTTGTGGAAACTTTTCAGGGTCGTCTGCAGTTAACCTTGGTTGGGCATAAATATTCCCATTCACAGGTTCCCTTTGTAGGGCAACTTGAAATACCTTTCAACTACTATATGCAGGTTAGGAGTTGATGGCATAATAAACTTAAATAAAATAATTATACTTTAAAAATAAATATAATATACAGCCTTACAGTAAATAATTGGTTAACACTTTACTTAAAGCATTTATGTATAATGCATTATAAAGGGTTATTAAAGGGTATAATGCATTGTAATTATTCATAATGTGCATTGTAATACATTATATATTTTCGTAAATAATTATAACTGAATTTAAAATGCATAGTGTAACAACGAATTGATAAGTGTTGTAATGTATTAACTGTGGTTACAGTTATTCATGAGATTTCACAATGCATTATAAGGTGCATTACAAGGCATAATTAATGCATTATAATTACTTTTATAATGCATTATACATAAAGGCTTTAAGTAAAGTGTTACCAATAATTGTGTTATCTATTGCGTTATGACACATTGTATTATTTTGAATATATTAAACAAACTACTGGTCAAAAATTTAGAGTTAGTAAGTATTATTATTATTATTATTATTATTATTATTATTTTAAAGAAATTATTACTTATTCAGTAATGATGCAATAAATTGTTCAAAAGTAATGGTAAAGACTTAAATTTGTTACAAAAATTTTCAAATAGTTACTTTTTTGTTTTCTATTATAAGAGAATTGAAAAAAAGTATCAGTTTCTACAAAATATTAAGCAGCAAAGCTGTTTTCAACATTGATAATTAAAATGAGAAATGTTAAGCACCAAATCAGTATATCAGAATGATTTCTGAAGGATCATGTGAAACTGACACACAATTACATATTAAAACATATTAATATTGCACACAATATTGCTATTTTCACTATATTTTTGATCAGAAAAATTCAGAAGATCAGTGATTGCAGTGTAAACTTAGTCCTACTTAAACTTGAGGTATAGTTTAATAAAAGGAACTTTTTTCTGTGCCGTTGCAAAAGGTTTTCCTTTCCCTGTCTTCTATTGGTCAGACAAAAAGATTTTATAGCACCTCAATGTTTACATTTTTTTCAGAGGCATCAGCCTACAAATGGCATACCTATACTTGTTGTATATTAAGCTGTGATATGAGAAAATATTTTAAGAAAAAAAAGTACAAACTTTATCTTTAAAAGATATTTTTGCGGATCTCATCCACAAATTTGCTCAGTAAACGAATTAGGTATTAGTTCATGGTCAAAACGAATAATTGCTCCCTTCAGACCTGATTTTCTAAAGAATTTAACACACGCAGAAGTGGAAAAGACTGCGGTGGAGGTCTTTGACATAAAGATTGATCGTGTCATGGAAATAACTATAACAGAACTTTATAATTCCTGCTGGATAAATGTCACAGCTGTAGTTTGATAAATGTGATGCTACATTTTTAAAAGTCTTAATAGTGCTGATGAATGTCTTGTCTCTGTACTGCAGGCCTTGGGAGATTCGGACCTGGCAGAGGTTCTGAAACAGCTTCTTCCCCTCATAAAGTCCAGTGAGTCTGGAACAGGTTCTGACTCTAGTGAGCTGAGTGTGGATGATCTTCTGGTGCTGCTGGTTTATGTGTACTCCATGGCCCAGGAAGCATGTCCAGGTGGTACTGAGGAGGAAAAATATGTTGAGAAGGTGGAAAATGAGTTGATTGGCGCATTGACACTCCGACTCACCCGGCAGACCTCGTTAAGCCCTCTGCTGCAGGAGATCACAGGTAAGTGGTGGAATACTAGTTCAACATGATCCTAGTACCCTTTTAATAAAGCAGTAATGTGTAGAGACAACTGTAAGTCGGTAATTTGTGGGTTGATGTGAAGGGTAGATTACTAATGATATACTGTCATATTATTGTCACTAAGTTTCCACATCACTGAGTGACTTTTCATGAAGCTGTCAAGCCCAATCTCAGTGTAGCACACTAGTGATGAGTGCCGAAACATTTAAACAACATTAAAACAACCACCAGCACAACCGCTGCCAGCTGCTCTGACCTCTCCACTTCACAACTACATACATCAGTGGAACAAGAACAGCACTGCTCACCTGTAATGAGACTCTGACAAACCAACACTATTCGCTTAACCGCTATAAGTTGGAATCACTGTGTCTCATGACACACAAATACACATGGGTAATAAATACTTTGGACATGAGGTGTGACATGCAGCATTTTGCTAATTCTTTTATAGTTATTATGCATGTAGCTTCTTTGAGCTCATATTATTGACTGTGTACATGTACATTTCGTCTAACGCCCACTTAAAGGTATAGTTCACACAAAAATGAATCAGTTGCTCACCCTTATGTCCTTCCAAACCCGTAAGACCTTCGTTCATCTTCTGAACAAATGTTTTGATGAAATCTGAGAGCTTTCTGACCCTCCATAGACAACAACACAACTGAAACGTTCAAGGCCCAGAAAGGTAGTAAAGACATCATTAAAATAGTCCATGTGACATCAGTGGCTCAACCGTAATTTTATGACGCTACGAGAATACTTTTTGTGCGCAAATAAAACAGAAATAACGACTTTATTCAACAATTTATTTTCTTCCGTGTCAGTCATTAGTCATTTTCACATAGTAATACCAGTAAATTGCCTTAAAATTACCGGAACGACTTTAGCGGTCAATTAAAAAATGCACACAGGCAACGACATTCCATCTTTTTTCTGGAAAAACACCGTTCACATATCGGTTTCAAATTCCTGGTAAATTCTGTGACATCATTAACCAGAAATGACCTCTAAACGTCTGCGCCTCTCGTGTTTGTAAACATGAAGGGGTATACGCGGTCAGTATTTTTGTTGATGTTTTCATTTTTCTGTCAAACGTTCACATTTATGCAGTGCTTTTGGTCCAGAGACATCGCATTACACAACTTCAAACTGAACTACACAACGCGGAGTAAATGCGTCATCTGCGTCAAAATGTTATGATTGGCCCAGAGCCTCTGAATTTTGAATTTCAATGGCTCTGGATTGGCCCAGAGTAGACGTCTTACGTCAGCGCGTTCTGAACTCGTACATGCTCATACCGGTAATCTTCATTCTGCTTTCTTACACATCATCATTCTGGCAATTTACTGGTAATGTTACAACTTCTCATACTGGTAAATTGCCGGAACAAATTTACCAGCATTTTTGAAAAGGTCCTGTTAATACATGATCTCTTTACTGTAATTTACCGGTAATTTTCCAGTGAAGTCTGTATCTGTCAAAGAGGCTTTTGACGAATGGTCAGGAGTACCACGGAATGCAGCTTTAAAATAAAAAAAGAAAAAACAAAAAGAAAAATAAATAATGGCTGCTTAAGATTCAGCTTTGCTGTCACAGGAATAAATACAATTTTAAACTATATTAAAAATGGAAAACAGACATTTTAAATTGCAATTATATTACACAATATTACTATATTTTTCACCAAATAAGACAAATAAAGTCTTAATAAAATGACAAATAAAATGTTAGCAACCGAAACTTTTAAATATTAGTGTACACATGCATTTATGTGATTGATTTTTTCCCTTAAAAAGTATTTCTGACATGGTGTGAGCTTTAGAATTTGTCTAAATAATTGGCTAAATAAAATGTTTGACATTGGAACATCAGTTGAGATTATGGCTGTGATACCATAAAATTCTCCCTCTGTAGGCAGCTCACTAGGTTTTGGAACACAGCATGTGTCAGGTTGCTCCAACAGGATTGTCCCTCATTTACTGTACTGTGTGTTACTTTGGACGGAGAGTGAGAGAAAAGATGAACGAGAACTGGGTCAGAGAGAAGTCAAGATTATATGAAATGGATGGAGACGGTAAAGTGATCGAGTGAAGATGAATGGAGGGAAACACCTCTGCCTCCTGTCTTCTTTTGTCCTCAGGAATACTCACTCACCACCCTCACACTCCATCAGTCACACACACGCACACTTACACACTGCTCGTTTTTAGGGTGGAATCCACTTCCAAAGGAAAAGATTAAAATCTTTGATTTACTTTTTCCTCAAACGTTCTCCTTTCCCTTTTTTCATGCTCTCGCTCTCGGTTTGGTGACAGCTGATGGAAGCCATCTGAATCTGTGGCCTATATGAGAGCCTGTAAACCTGGTTCGGCCTGATTTGTGATGGCAGGAATGAACTCTGTACACTCACTGCACTTCAAACCAACTCATTCCCGAGGCTTTAGTTTCTTAGTCATTTTTGTTTGCCGCCTACATAATGTTGTGTATTCAAGGTTACATGGAGGTTTCTTAAAAGAGTGTGTGCCATGCATCTTTTGAAACATGACTACAAGTTCAACTTTTCCAACCTTGAGGGCTTTGCTCTGTTTTTGTGTAAATAACTTCTGCGATGATTTGATGTTGTACTAAAGTGAAATTCAAAGTGCCTATTAGGCTGGTGGACACACCCTGAGAGAGTCGCCATCAGCGTGGCCTTCGAAAACGGGTAATAGATGCTTTGCCACAGTGGTCAGACTGGCGTGTGGTCCTCCATCTTTACCGTGTCATTTCAAATCTGTGTGTGTGTGTGTGTGTGTGTCAGTGTGGTTGGAATCAGGGTTTTTAAGTTTTATGAATGTTTCCGTACCTGTGGGGTTCAGAAAGGAACAATCTGGCATGTTGCAGCATTGCGATTGTTGGAAAATATGTTGTAACTTGAGTGTATGTGAGCATACGCTTTTCTAGAGCTGAAAGTTCCATTAAGAAATAAAACTATTATATTATATAGTATTTTTTATTTAATAGTAATTTTATTTCAAAAGATTGTGTGTGTGTAATAAAAATAAATTCTCTCTCTCGCTCTCTCTCTCTCTCTCTCTCTCTTTATTTATATATATATATATATATATATATATATATAAGAAAAAATAATATTTTTTTTTACATTTATATTGTTTGCTGTCATCCTAACACTTATATAATAATAATTATTTAGCAATAATAATTTAATAACATGATTTTAATCTTAAATATTGATTAAATATAAATTTTTCATGCTTTTTTCATGAATCTGAGATGTCTAAGTTCACTTCTAGCATTGAAAACTATCTTAATTTTGTGATATTTTTTTATTTATTTAGACACAGTTGTGTCTATTATATTATATTATATTATATTATATTGTATTATATTATCCATTAACGATATATATGCATTAACTTTTTCTCTCCTCCTTTCGTTCTTGTCTTTCTTTTCTTATTTTGCATTATTGAAGAATTCTTTGGTTCTATTACAATATTTTATGCATTAAAAGTTCATATTAAATATAATATTAAAATGTTATGTTTATTAACTTTCTTTCTCCATGTTCTTTTTTTCTTGTCTTTCTTTTCTTATCTTGTATTAATGAAGATTTAATTGGTCCTATTACAATATTTTATGCATTGAAAGTTAATATCAAATAATATTAAAATGAATATTAACTTTCTTCTCCTTGCTCTTTCGTTCTTGTCTTTCTGTTTTTCTCTTGCATTAATTAAGAATGCTTTGGCTCTTGCTAACTTCCTGCTCTGTTCGGCTGAGGGGCCCCTCATTCCCTCTCTCTGTCTTTTAAAGTATATGACTCTTTCATATAAACACAGGACTGCCAATTACAGTGCCAATGCACACCAGGTGTGTCCAGGAAAATGTAAGACCACTCATTGACAGTTATTTGTAGGTTTTAAAAGAGTTTCTGAGCGTATGAATGTTTACGTGTGTGCCTGGACGCACGTGTGATGAAACTTCTGCCATATGTTTTCATCATTGGTGTAACAATCAAATTATTTAACAATGAAGGAACGTGCAGCTGTGGCTGGTGTTCTTGTACCAGTGCCGTGCATATGTTCAGTGAAATATATATTGATTGTGACATTCGGCTCAATTAAATTGGTCAGAATGGAAAGCAGGCTCAACTTGAAACCTGGTCGCTATGGGAACGAGCCACTTACACACACACATGAACTCAGCCCTGGTCAGCATGGGAACCGCTCTGCTTGAACTCTCCTTTTAAATCCGCAGAAAATCAGCCGAGAAAAAAACACACACAGTCATAATGAAACTCACACATGAACGTATTCTCTCAGACTCACAGAGAGCTTGAATAACAGGACGTACACCCCAACACAAATACACAGCAGAGAAGCCTGTCTGAGCAAACACACATGCAGAGGGTGAGATAAGATGTGTTTGCCTCCTCAAGGGAGGTGGATTACAGAGCGTCACTGGATGGCGCAATTACAGACGGGCTGATGCTGTAAGTGCTAGTGTAACCTTCAAAGCTGTCTTTCATTATCTGTGCCGTCCTGTTTACCAACATCAGCTGCCCATTCTGTCTGTCATTCTATCATTGTGTCTGACTCTTTTTATCTGTCTATCTATCTATCTCAACCTGATCTCATGATGAAAACGTACCTGTGCTGAACTTTTTCGCAAGATGCGGAATACATATCGCCGTGTACGTTTTGGGACATATTCGATGTGAATACACATTAAAACATTAAATGTTGTACTATTAAATTTAAATATGTATTATTGTTAAATGATTATTGTATTAATATTATTTTATCTTGAAAATATATTCATTTTTCTAAATAAATATATAATTTTTCATTATTGCTACCAAAAAAAAAAAGAAGCTGTGCAGGGAATGAAATGAATAAATTAATAGTTTTTAGAACCAAACCACCTCATTCACTATAATGGTTGTCTGCTTATCCATCTATCCGTCTGTATAATTACATATTGTGCTTGAGATGGCAGTCTCTAGTTTGTCTCTTTGTGAGTTTGATCTACAGCAGTGCAGGGGTGTTTGCTGCGGCATGTTATTATGATGTTATTGGAGTTCAGCGCTGTCATCACTGAAGCCTTGTGGCTTTACAGAACAGCGGGTGGAGAGTCAGAGGTTAGGCTGTGAGTTCCTCCAAACAGAGAGAGGTTGAGGAGCAGATCAAAACTGAGGGAGAGATGAATTCACTAGAGGATGGGTAGAAAACGAGACAGAGGAGTGTTCTCACTCCTGTAGAATGTGAATGAGAATGTGTCTGACTCTAAATCTGGCTCTAATTGTTGTCAGTAACCTGTGTATATGTGTGAGTGGGTGTTTGTCTCTGCTTTTTCATGCTTTTAAAGCATGAGTCTGTTTATCTAGGAAAATGTTTCCATTTCAGTCTTACATCATAGGAAACAAGCTCTTTAGTGGAGTTATCCGCAGCCAACTCCACATGTGTTACCTGAACCATCACTACTGCTATGAAACAAGAAATATTATTGGATAAAAAGGCTCCCTGCTGGGCTGAAAAGGCAAATGTAATTGGATGGCCTCAGATGGTTTTGTGTGAAACAGAGAATGTTATTGGCGGAGGTGTTGACTTTCTGAAAACAGTGCGATGGTGTGCTACTGTGTCTGTTTATAGAACTGGACGAGCCCCATCACTTTGAAACTTTGAAGACTGTTTATAGAGCGGTATTGTCTGAATTAGGAGCTGATGGATAGCACATGAATCACAGACCTGATTTCAAAATGGCTCTGTGCTTTGAATGGTGAAGAGTAATAGAAATAGTCTGTTCTTTGTTATGGTTTATGATTTATGATATTGAATGACATTAATGTCTGCTGGCCACGTCAAGGTTTAAAGTCAGCATAAAGACGTGGTTGCAGACCGTATAGTTATTTCCAAGTGATACAGGATGTTTTATTTTATATCAGTGATTTTATCCATTCAGAACTCTTTTGGATTATGAAAATGTGTCTCTAAAAGGTGGTTGAAGGGGAGGGGTTGAAAAAAATTAATACTTATACAGCAAGATTCAATGAGCAATTTGTTTGTAAAAGAGTGGTACTGATAGGAAATTTTATTAAGAAAGTGATTAAAAATGGTCACTGTTAATAAAAATTAACCAAAAAAGGCTCAAAATGCAAAACAAAATGTTTTTTGTTGTTTTTTTTAGAGATTGCTTTCATTTATTCTTTTTAGTGCCACTGCTTACACTGCTGAAGGAAATTACTACATCCACTTGTAGCATTTAAAAGTATATATATATATTTTTTATTTTGTTTTATTTTATTATTTTATTTATTTATTTTTTGCTTTTTTATTGTTTTATTTAAAATGTATTTACACAAAATAATACTGGATTTTAATATCAGCTATTTTATCGGTTATTTTATTTTATCTGACCATAACATTAAAGTAATTACTGACATATCAGTATCTGCCTGAATTTTAATATTGCTGAATCTATGTTATAGCTTTTGTGTAGGACCATTTCCAATAATATAATTTATTCATCATTCATTATGAATGATTTTCTAGATATGTGCCAGCTTTATCTTTGTGCTATGAGGAGGCAGAGAAATAAAGTGCTGTATCTGTCAGCACTTATAAATACACACACATGCATAATTCATAATTATACAGACATATTTTGGAAAGCAGCCAAAACCTGCAGGAGTAAACATACATGCGCGCTCAACTGTTTACACACATGTACATGACCTGAATGTGTCCCAGCACATAAACACATGTACATAATCTCTCTTTCACAGTTTTTTAACTCTACATATATACAGGAAAAAAACTTAAATCCCACTTCATCCTCTAGGCCAGGAGTGTTTCATCCTTCACAAATACACGTTAAAACCAAATACACACACTAGTACAATTGCATCTGCACTAACACATTCACATAGTACATAACAGAAAAAACAATTGTTGAGATTAATTTTTTCTAAATCTTTCACTAATCATTGTGGGAACCATAGGCAGCAGGGATCATGTTGGGAGGTTTCTCTGGAGATGAGGGATATGAGGGTGTCTTGCTCTAAGTGTGACCTCATACAGTAGAGTGGATGTATAGGTTTGTTTTGGTGAGCTATCAGATATCATATCATCTAATGATGTGTTCCTTCTGTATTCATGTTCATCCCTTATGTGGGACAAAATTCAGAATTCATTGACATTAAAAAAAACAGCATTAACAACAAAATATTTATTTAATAATCATGCAGTGAAGACTAAGGCAGTAATAAAATTTATAGTTATTTAACATTTGATTACTATTGTAGTTTTTAACTAGGCCTATTTCTGAATATGCAGTACAATGAATTTTATTGCTTTTATTTATTTTGCTTCTCATTTGTTCTACTGGTTATAAATTGCAGCTATTTGTATTTTATTACCGAACATTTTCTTGAGAATTTCTTGAGAATTTTAATCAGTTTACATATTAAATACATATATGCTACATATTAACTGATTGAATTGTTTAAATATATATTATGGGCCAGATTTACTTACAGCTTGCACCAGTGCAAACCGTCTTTTGGCATTAAAATAGTACTGTCAGGATTTACTAAAGACGTGCAGTGAAGATTTAGTGCTGAAAAGGCATGGACACAGTTATTTTTGTGCCTGACCTTATTGAATATGCATTTGTAGGAGTTTCCCTTTCAGACTCTAAATTTATGGGAGGAGAGTATTAAAATGAATCACACAACACAATTTACTAACGTTTGCGCACGTCAAATTACTGCGCCATTATTTAACGGCCAAAAAAGGCATGTCTAAAAGCAGGCGGTAATTTGTGCTGCTCTTGGTAGATTGCGCTGGTCATTATGGAAATCATCTGGCTGTGTCTGTATTCTTTAATGTGCGCATTTTCAGTAAATCACACACAGAATTTTCCCCTTCCATCTGCGCTTTTATGGAATTGCGGTCTAATGCTAATTTGCCCTGTTTAGTAAATCTGGCCCTAAATATTATTTTTATATCGTGTTTTTGTTTTGTTTGTTTTTTAATGTTTTGTTGTTGTTGTTGTTGTTGTTTAACGACTTGTCATACTTTAAAATCCAGCATTTGGAAGAGAATAGTGTCAGAATTTAGCACTGGATTGCATAAAAGAGATATACACACACACACACACACACAAATTATATATAAGATGACAGTAGTAGTTTGTACAAACTGGTTTCTACAGAGGAAATTAGCAGTCATGCTTTAATTTGAGGGAAATTAAAAATCTCTTCTTTAATTAAAGGAAATGAAATACTCCTCAGCTCCAGGACAGGAAGCACAACCAGACGAGCTTACTGATTGGAGGATTTCACCACTCGTATCATCCAATCACAGTTTGCCTGCAGGATATTTCAGTAATGGTTTAACTCTGTGTGTGTGTTTGTGTATACTGTATGTTCATGAAGGAAGTAGAAGTCTAATAAATGCAGTTAGCACTTATTTGTGACAGGAAACCCTGCAGCTCATAAAGAGGCTTTAAACAGTAATCATAGCCGCAGGGGTCACTCGTACTCGACAGACAAACACGAGCGAGGGGACAGTCCCTGACGTCTTACATGCAGCCAAACACACGTCCACATTCTTTCTGGTCATATCACTCCTTTGGGAATGCTTGAAATTACTCACTCACAATCCAACACACTCTCTCTAGCTCCGTTTGTCCTCTCTTGGGGTCTGTCTTGCTTGCCCTTAACGCATGCTTGTGCATGTCTGTCTCTGTCTGGGTCACTGCAGAGATGCAGCTTTTTTCCCTCCCGTCCTCTCTCAATCTCTCTGCATGTTAACAATTGTGCTTTCAGACTCCGAAATATTGCATCTTCTTGAGTTCACGGAGTTCATTCTTATGCCTCTAATAGCTGTTTTGTTTTGTTTTTTGTTTTCATTTTGTTTTTTTGTGTTTTGTTTTGTTTTTGTTTTTATTTAGTTTTGCTTTTTGTTAGTTTTTGTGTGTTGTTTTGCTTTCTTTTGTTTTGTTTTGTCTCAATGATTTGCCTTTTTCTTTTGTTTTTTGCTCTGCTGTGTGCTTTGCTGTTTTTGATTTTGTTTTGCCCTTTGTTTTGTTAGTTTTGCATTATTTTGTTAATTTTTGTTTTGTGTTTTGTTTTTGTTTTAATGATTTGCTTTTTTTTCTTTTGTTTCAATTTTAAATAAGGAAAGATTCTTTGTGACATATTTATTAGTTGTTTTTTTTTTCCTACTAAAATCACTGAATAACATCAGAAACACTCAGCCTCTTCACGTAATACTGTTTACATTGTATCTTTTGTCTCTCTGCTTGTGGGATTGAATTCATTATCCATGGCAGGCATTTGTATACTGCTGTAATGAGTGGAATTAGCAGTGAAAATGGTGAGCTTTCTAAATCATTTTTGCTTTTGGTGAAATCAGTGTTGGTTTTTATCGCTCTTTTGTTCTGGTCGTTCAGATGTGTGTGTTCGAGTCTTACGCAGCGCTGGGCTCCAGATGGAAGACCTCCCGTTGCTTGACGTTGGACGGGTCATTTCCTGTTTGGAGGTCTGGTGTTAATCAAGGCCCGAGCCAGGCGGAACGGCCCCTATATTCAGCTCTTCACTCCACCACACTAACCCTGTCTTTCCTTTCTCAAGTCTTTTTGCTATCTCCTTCTTTCTCTCCCTGTCTTCTTTGTTTCTCTGCTCTGTTTCTACTTCCCCCAGGTTCTTCTCTACCATCAGCTCTTTCATCTTTTCTCTTGATCCTTCTTGTCTTATATTCTTTAACTTTGTTTGAGTTCCTGACGACTCTCTGTAATTGTGTATTGATGGTTAATGATTAGTTATCAACGGTCACTGGTTGATTAGTATTTAGTTGATAATTGCCATTTCGTGTTCACTAATAATGGTGTTATTGTTCATATTGAGTCTTATACTTCGCTACATACATCACATATTCCAGCAGAGATATATTGATGTACCCTGGGGAACGGGGACAGTTCCTGCAGCCTCTGGGTTCTGGCTACAGGCTTTTTTTTTAACCCTCTGATGCTCTTTTGGTGTCCTTTTTAATTATTCACTATGTGGTGTTACATCCAAACCATCTTCTGTTGTAATGTAGAGAGTCACGAGTATTAAAGTTCTGGCCAATATGGTCAAGCTGATATTAACTGTGGGGCTGACACTAAAGGTCTATACTGTATTCTCAAAACAAAACAAAATAAAATAAAATATTTTAAGTGCTACAATTGAATTTAGGTGTCACATTATTATATACAGTATGAAAAATTTTAATTAATTTTGCTAAAATCTTACATTTAACTGTTATTACATTGTTTTTGTTTTTTTAATACTTTAAGGCAAAGGTAATCTAAATTTAAAAATAGTGTAAATGAGCAGCACAAATAAATTTATAAGATCAGGCAAATCAATTAAAAAAATCCATTCATGGCCAGTAGCCAATATGGTAGTTATATTGTGCATCCCTATAAAGGACAGAAGTGTTAAAAAAATTTTTGGGGATTATTTATTTAGTTAAAAAAAAAAGAGAGAGAATAAACATTATGGTTTTGTGCATCATTTATGATTTTGTAATTCTAATAATTAATTAAGGGGTGATTTATCCATTTTCTGGCTTATTTGTTGCTGTTTTGTTTTTTGTTCTCATCGTTTGCCCCATAGGAATTATTTGGAAACTGTGTGAACTTCCCATATGTAATGGGTATGGATTAGGGCTGTCAAAAAAAAATCGAATTTCGAATATTCGTCGAATTTAAAAAAAAAAAAAAAATCCACATTCGAATGCAAACCGTTGCATTTGAATTTTAGGTGTGTGTCAGGCAGCCTTATCAGTGGCACACGAGATGCGACGACGATGTCGCTGTCATTGCATTTTAATGCTTTTGTTGGCCTATCCAGTTGAACCCACTAGATGCGGCGCTGCTACGTTGTTCATTCAAAATATTGCGGAAAACGAGAGCATCAGTGTGGAGATGATGTTGTTTATGGCGAAACTGAAACCAAGCCGTTCACACAGAACGCATATTTATCGCATTTTCTATAGGGACTTCTATCACCATTGCACTCGCGTCTCGCACAAGAGAGACGCATGTTTAGAAAGTCATGTAAAATTAATGTAAGTTCAACTTTTAAAAAACATGTCTTAAGAATTTATGGTGGGTTTTCCCCATCCCACTGCAAGTTTTTAAATGAAGAAAGTAGCCTACTCTTTGTGATTGGTTTTCGGTCCTTTGTATTAAACTATACATACATGCATGGTGCTATTTTTTTTTTTTTTCTAATTCTTGAAGCAACTTTATTAATTATATATGTTTTATAAACATTATTTTAAACATTATGCACTTTTTTCAAAGATAGTCGTGTTATTTTATTACGCTTTGAAGAAACAAAGAGAGAAACTCAGGAGAGAAGCCAAAAGCTTTTTTTCCCCCTAACTGAAATTATCCCTTTTAAATTCGAATTTAGCTTTTCAGTCATTTTGACAGCCCTAGTATGGATGTAGAAGCATGTCTATAATTTAGAATAATTGATATACCCTTGATTTCTGTGGTCATTTAATGGTGTTTCATATCTATGTTAGAGGCCTGTTCTGCCTCATTCTGGTGAACACATACAGTACTTGATGTGCATTTTTCCTGTTCTCCATCTCTATCTTTCCCTAGCTTCCTCTCTTCCTGTCTTTTTCTTTCTTTTCACAATATCTTTCATTCTTATCTTGAGCAAAATGTGGTCCACTGCCTTGCCTTCTTCATGCTCCTGACACACACACACACACACACACACACACACACACACACACACACACAAGGTCATCTTCACCCTTTGATGCACAGAGCTGCTTTCCATCAAGGGCCATGTGTGTGAGTTCACCACTTCAGCTCTGATAGTATGTATGTCTCCACATACAGACTTCTCTTTCTTCTGGGTGTCTTTAAAAATATAGCTTAAATACAGCATTTGTGTTAAGCTTGCACTAGTTGTGCAAGTCCATAACCAAGTAAAATTATCACTAATAAAAATGCATCAACTTTTCTACTCATATCTTATCACTTTTACAGTGTCAATTGATTTTTGTCTGATTGATTTTTGGTGTTTTGTAAGCAATCGCTCAGAACACCTTAGCAACCACTAGTTCAGTGATAGTTGAACTCCTCCACAGCTTTAAGGTACTCCTTCCCACCATATTCTTCCATCATCACAGACGTCTCATATAGGTGACCCCTTGACCTCTGCTCCACTAGGATAGGCTAAAATATCCAGCCTGAAACCTGTGTGTTTTATTTTGCTCTATTTTGAGCTCATTTTTTAATTTCCTCTGCATTCTTAGAGCTCCCTAATCCAGCCATACATCCACCTCATCCTTTCAGCCTCCTCAGCCTGCAAAATATGCTTCTCATTTACTCCTGTCCTGCTTTCTCTTCTCTCTCAATCACTCATCTACTGCTTTTCTTGTTCTCTGCCTTTCCTTATTACAACTCTTTTGTGCTCACTGTCCATTTTTCTCATTTCCTGTTGGATCGTTGAACTCTGAGCTAAATCTCCAGAATAAATATACACATGCTTGCTTGTAGTTTTTATTTTTTAATTTTTCTGTCCTCTTTGACACATACAAATTTACAGTCCTGTTTCTTACACATCTGTGGCTCAGGTGTGAATGCAGCGCCCTTCGAATGATTCCAGCGCTTAAGAGGCAAAACACACAAGATTCACTTTTTAAGTTTCTGTAAATGGTTGCACCATCTACCGTAGAAAAATCTGAAATGGTGCGATACCAATATTTACAGTGTGATATGAAACATAAGACCAACATTATTGTTTGAGTTAAATGCATCAATGCATAATTTGAGAATATAAACTTAATGCATTGATTGTGGCATTTGATAATCGATTATTGCATATTACATTTGCATATTAAAACTTCAGGCTGCTGAGTTTGCCTTTCTATGACTTTCTGTAAGCTAATTATTGTGATTTTCTTGCTCAGTTAAAATCTAAACCCAGTGTTTATAATCTGGAATATAGGAAGAATTTATTTGGAATTGCAACTGCTTAATATTTTTGTGAAACCGAGAAACATTTTTTGAGAATTTAATCATTTTAATTTAATTGTCACTTTTAATCAGTTTGATGCACCTTTGCTGAATAAAAGTAATTACTGTATGTCTTTAAAAAAATTTGAACTGTAGTCTACATTTATAGGCTACTATTATAAAACTTTAGTAGTCAATAGTCTGGACATACTCTCTCACTAAATACAAGTAGTTGTGTGTTTCCATTCAGCTCACTAACACAATCTAGAATACACATCCGCTGTCCAGATCGCTATCCAGATTCTCTCTGGCAGCACAGAGTCTGGGACAGTCCTCTATTTCCAGTATTGGCAGTAGAACTACTTTCCGAGGAGTGTGTGTGTGTGTGTGTACCTGTTTTTCTATTCAGGTGGGGACTTAAACATGAATACACACAGACTCATGGGGACTCGTGTCACGGTGGGGACCTAAATTGAGGTCCCCACGGGTAAAGAAGCTCATAAATCACACAGAATGAAGTTTTTTGAAAATCTAAAAATGCAAAAAGTCTCCTATGAGGACTAAGTTTAGGTGTAGGGTTGGTGTAGGGCAATAGAATATACGGTCTGTACAGTAGAAAAACCATTACGTCTATGGAAGTCCCCACAAGGATAGCGAAACAAGTGTGTGTGTGTGTGTGTGTTTTACCCACTTCACTAAACCTAACCACCTCAGGCTGCGGCTTAAACACTTTGTTGTGAGAGTTGAAAGTTTCACAATAGCACTCAGCAGAGCAGTCTACAAGATCATCATATATGACATGTTGTCATATGCATAACAGAACTGTGTGTTACATTACACATGATTCATAGGCAGGGATGGGCAGTATTTCAAATACATGTATTTAAAATACGTATTTGAAATACAAAATATTATTTTGTTTTTAAATACCTTTGAAAAAAATCTAATGTATTTTGTATTTAAATACATTTAATCTTAGTATTTTTGTATTTTCAAAATACATAAAATACTTTTTGCCAGTCAACCTCTTTATTAGACTGCTGATTTCCTATATTAACTAGTTCAAACCTCAAAAATGCCACTTTCATTCATGTGAGCTGCAGCTGTATGACTCCATCTGAAATTGGGTAATGAAATTTTCTGGATTCCTGAAAGGAAATAAGGAATAATACTGCCTTCGTGTGCTATCAAAATTTCCTACTTCCAATTTCAGAAGTCCTGATTATTACAAGCATGTCGCATTCAAGTGCTTTGCTGTTGGACTGAATAGGAATCGTGGAGGACGCCAGGTTTCCTGGGAAAATCTTATTAAAGCCAAAATCGTAGTTATTTAAGATATTTAATTTTGAATAAAATGTAGCATCCCATTTGTTGACAACTATATCATCATTCAGAGTGCTATCTTTATAGTTAGCTTGTTGATGATTCTGGATTTTCAGTCAAATACATGCTGTTTTGCTGTGTATAAACCATACAAAATGCTTGAAATGGTTATTGCCCTACTATGTGCATGACTTTAACATTAAAACAAGATGATCTTGCTTTTGTGGGAAATAAAGCATACCTGTCCCAGCAGGTAAAAAAAAAATAAAAAATAAAATAAAAATAAAAAAGCACTACCATGGGGAACATAGCATTAGCACTGTTAGCTAATGCTATGGAGCTATTGACAGGTCAGATCAATAAAGAAACATGGATAAATGAGTAATAAGCAGCTTTCTGTGTGTGTGTACCCCAAGACAAAGATACAGTGCCCTCCACTAATATTGGCACCCTTGATAAATATGAGCAAAGGCGGCTGTGAAAATAAATCTGCATTGTTTATCCTTTTGATCTTTCACTCAAAAAATTCACAAAATTCTAACCTATCATTGAAGTAAAACAATTGAAAGTGGGGAGAAAATCTCATGATGAAATAAATGTTTTTCTCCAATGAATGTTGGCCACAATTATTGGCACCACTAGAAATTCTTATGAGTAAAATATCTCTGAAGTATATTCCCATTCATATTTACATTTTTTAGCACACCAGGGTGACTAGGAACATGAAATTGTCCACCTATGACTTCCTGTTCCAAAGGATTATAAATATGAGGAACACAAAGGCCAATTCCCTTAATCATCCATCACAAGGAGTAAAACCTAAGAATATAGTTCTGATGTGTAGAACAAGATTGTTGAGCATCACAAAATAGAAAGTGGCTGTAAGAAAAGAGTTAAAGCATTGAAAATCCCAATTTCCACCATCAGGGGAATAATTAAGAGGTTCCAATCAACTAAAGATGTTAAAAATCTGCCTGGAAGAGGACGTGTGTCTATATCGTCCTAATGCACGCTGAGGAGGTGAGTTTGAGTGGCTAAAGACTCTCCAAGGATCACAGCTGGAGAATTGTAAAGATTAGTTGAGTCTCGGGGTCAGAAAACCTAAAAAATATATATCAATCATCCCCTACGTCACCACATGTTGTTCTGGAGGGTTTCAAGGAAAATTCTCCTCACTCACCCAAAAAAAAAATCCAGCAAATTCAGTTGTCAGACACGACTGGAACGTCAAATGACACTGGCTTCTATGGTCAGATGAAACTGAAAAAAAGAGCTTTTTGGCAGCAAACCCACCAGATGAGTTTAGTACAAATAGGGATTAAAAAAAAAAAGTACCCCATGCCCACGGTTAAATATACTGCTAGATCTTTAATGTTGTGGGCCTGTTTTTCTGCTGGAGGTCCTGAACATCTTGTTCAGAAGCATGGCATCATGGATTCTACCAAATACCAACAGATAAAAAATCAAAACCTGTCTGCCTCTGTTAGAAATCTTATAATGGGCCATGTTTGGATCTTCCACCAGGACAACAATCCAAAACAAACATCAAATTAAACATAAAAATGGGTCACTGAGCATAAAATGAATCTTTTACCATGGCTGTCCCAGTCCTCTGACCTGAACCCTAGAAAATGAGTGGAGTGAACTGAAGAGAAGTACTAACATGGAGCTGTGAATCTGAAGGGTCTGGAGAGATTCTGCATGAAGGAATGGTCTCTGATCTCTTATTAGGTGTTCTTCAAACTCTTCAGGCATTACAGGAGTAAACTCAGGGCTGCTATCTTGGGAAAAGGACGTTGCAATAATTGGGTGCCAATAATTGTGGCCAACATGAACTAGAGAAAGCATTTATTTCACAATGAGATTTTCCCCCCACTTTCAATTGTTTTACTTCAATGATAGGTTGGAATTTTGTGAATTTTTTCAATGAAAGATAAAAAGGATAAACAATGCAGATTTATTTTCACAGCCGCCTTTGCTCTTATTTATCAAAGGTGCCAATATTAATGGAGGGCACTGTAACTGTAATGTTAATAATAAAGATATAAATAAAAAATAATAAAAAAAAAAATTGTTCTAAGGGCATACTCACACTAGGCACAGCTGCCTTGTACTAAAGCCCAAGCGCGATTGTCCTTTCACTAACAGACAGATATCAGAGTATTATTACAGAGGCAACTGAGGTTAATAGTGGAATTTGCAGCTTTACTCACAAACTACAATACCTGTTCATCAATAAGATGAGAACCAAACCCATTATAAATCTAAATGTACTCAAAATTAAATTAATTGAAAAGTGTGATATCCTAGTAGTAATAAAGATTTTTGCTCTCATGATAACAATAGTGAGTACAGAAATAGTAAATTAACTGTTCCATGCTCCGGCGCGTTTAGCGTTCACACTACATGTGTACCGCACACGAGCCACCTCTTCAAGCGGGCCAGGGCATGGTTAAACTAACCGCACTGGACACGGTACAGAGCAGTCACACTTGTGAAATTAACTGGACTTTGAGGGTCAATTGTGCTCAAGCATGGATCAGATCCCCTAGTGTGCGTACATCCTAAATCTAAGTGAATAGCAGATAGCACACCATAGCTCTAACCATAACAGCACAAAAAATGATGAATGATAAAAACATTGACAGCCAGTCAGAATCATTTCTGCTTTAAAGAGCTTGAGCATTTAAAGTGACAGATGACACAACTTCATTGTATACTTAGAATGCACTAATATAGTTATCTTTATAATTATCGTTCTTGATGTAAACAGGCCCTTAATAGTGTTACTTTACTGGATGGCCAATTTCAAATGTATTTTCAAAATACAAAATACTGTATTTGTATTTAAATACATTTTCCCACACAGTATTTTGTATTTATATTTAAATACATTTTCCCACACAGTATTTTGTATTTATATTTAAATACATTTTTCCACACAGTATGTTGTATTTTTATTTTAAATACATTTTTGTTGAATTTGTGCCCATCTCTGTTCATAGGGGTGAGCATTCATCTAATTTTTTTCTCTGGTTATGAAATCTATTGCAATTTAAGGTCCTATGAATTGAAATTTCAAATGAAACACATTGATCACAGGAGATTTATGGCCTGGATTTGTGCATTTGTGCTTCCATTAAGCAGACGTTGAAGACACAGACCAGCACATGAATTACTAGAGTATTAATAATGTTTTGAGTGTACAATGGGGTCCAAAAGTCTGGGAACACTAGTATAATACTATAAACTTTTTCATTAGAAGTTACACCACTGTTCAAAAATTTGGGATTAGTAAGACTTAAAAAAATAAAATAAAATAAAAAAATTAAGAAATTAATACTTTCATTCAGCAAGGATGCATTAAACTGATTAAAAGTTACAATGAAGACATTTATGATGTTACAAAAGATTTCTATGTCAAATAAATGTTGTTCTTTTGAACTTTCTATTCATCAAAGAATCCTGGAAAAAAATCACAGTTTCCAAAAAATGTTAAGCATCAGCACAACTGTTTCAACACTAACAATAAGAAGAAATCTTTCTTAAGCAGCAAATCAGCATATTAGAATGATTTCTAAAGGATCATGCGACACTAAATACTGGAGTAATGATGCTGAAAATTCATTACATTTTAAAATATATTAAAATAGAAACGGTTAGTTTACATTTTAACAATATTTCACAGTACTACTAATTTTTTATGTATTTTTGATCAAATAAATGCAGTCATGGTGAGCAGAAGATACTTTTTTTTTTTCGAAATCATTACAAATTCCGTCTCCAAACTTTTGAACAGTACTGTATATTATGATCTTAACAATTTGACTGAAAGTTAAACAGTTTACCCTAGAATTTATCACTTTACTTTGAGCCGCCATGATTTGAGAATGATGCAGTGATGCTTCAGTGAGAGCAACAAAATGTTATATACATTTAAAATATTTATTTTTCTTTTTTTTTTTTCAGAGATGGGTCGTTTTGTTTTACAGTCTTCTGTTATTAACATTAAATGTATAAATGCTGTGTTTATGTACAAATATTCTGTTCTGCCAACATTTAGTTTGGAATCCCATGAGGGTGAGTAAATTTTAATTTTTGGGTCAACAACATTAAATGCACTGTATTTGACTCTGTTAATATTATGTAACATGGAGGCCTATATCGTTCGATTTACATAACCATGAACATATACTCGTTATGTTTCTTCGATTCTCTCAAACACATACACACAGAGGAAAGATCAAAGTTTAATCATGTCTTTTCATCAATCAGGCCTCATGGGTCTCTGTCTGTCCTCCCTGAGCTCATGGATTAATGACTCTCGTCTGAATATGCTGCTAAAGCTCCATGAATCATTTGCTATGTGCTGCTGACGCTCACAAAGGCATTTTCACACATTTTCCTAAGAAAATAGATCTTGTGGTTGCCCTCTTATTTTCATCTGCTCTTTCCATCTTTCTATTTCCCTCCTGTGGAATGTGTGTCTCCCTCACCATAAAGATTTACCACCAGCTCTCCTCGTAAAACTCCCCATTGATTTGACAAACACTTGTATGAGGCTCAATTCAATACTTTTGTTTCTGTAATAACTCATGGCGTGTGTTGAAATGCTGATTGCAGATGCCATATTTATGAAAAAGTAAATAAAAGCAGCCAATTAGTTCCCTTTTTGACTTTTAGGAATTCTTTCCACGATATTTTATGCAGAGAATAAAATGATGGGGATTGTTGTGCATTCTCAGAGGTTGTGTTCAGTAAATAATATTTAAAAAGGAAATGGTATTTCACCCATTTGGTGTAGGTCTCTGAGCAGCCTCTCTCACTGCATTCTGAATGGGTGGAGAGAATAGTGTTTATGAGAGATGCACTTACCTGAGGTGAGATGGATCCTGTAATTCATGGGTTTGTGAACTGTGCGACAAAAAGTGCAATGAACATAGTAGAAGATTATGAAAAGCATGAAGGATTGAACACTCACACTGCTGCAAAAAACGATTAGATTATATCCATAAGTTCACCTTCTGGTTATGAGCTGTTGTGTGTTTGAAATTAGTTGTTTTATTATTAAATAATTTTCTCTTTTTTCTTTTCTTTTTTTTTTTTTGTACACTACCTTTCAAAAGTTTAGTAGATTCAGTAAGATTTTTTTAATGTTTTTGAAAAATCTCTTGTGTTCACCAAGGCTGCATTTATTTGATCAAAACAATAATATTGTAATATTGTATTACAATTTAAAACAGCAGGTTTCTATTTTAATATGTTTGAAATTGTAATTTATTCTTACTATGGCAAAGCTGAATTTTCAGCAGTCATTACTACAGTCTCAAAGTCACATGATCCTTCAGATATCATTCTAATCTGCTGATTTGGTGCTCAAGAAACTTTTTATATTATTATCTATACTGAAAACAGTTGTGCTGCTTAATATTTTTGTGGAAACGTTGATACTTTTTTGGTGTTCTTTCATAAATAAAAAGTTGAAAAATTTAACGTGTCCTTGCAGAATAAAATTAATTTATTTTGGAATTCAAAATCTTGCTGACCATACATTTTTGAATGGTAGTGTTATGTACAAAAATGAACTAATATAACAAGATTAGCAATTAATTACTTTTAGTGAGCTTTAAAGACAATTGTTTTGCATTTGAAATCAAAATTGACACTTTGCAGATGTATTAATGTTTTGACTTTTTTGTGTACTTTTAACTATTAAGCACACTTATTCTGAATAAAAATTTAGATTACCTTTTATTTAAATACCTACTATTTAGATTAAATAGTTAACTGTATGTACTTAATATATGGTTAGGGTTAGGATTAGGATTTGGTTTAGGGTTACTTGAATGTAATTATGCATAATTTAATGTTATTTTAATAGTAAGTACATGTAACAAGGACACCTTGAAAAGGAAGTGTTACCAAAAATTACTTTCATTAAAATGCAATAAATTTCTTCACTTCTGAACATTTCTGTTCTGCTGACATGAGCAATGCTACGCAGCTGGAAAAAATATATTAATCAATGAAATCATAGTCTCATTTTCTTGATCATATGATGTCTTGGTGGATAAATTCTACTGAATATGCTGTTTCAGTCTGAATTATTTCAGTTGTTTAGTGAAGTTAAAAGTAAATACAGTTTCATGTTGTCTTTTTAATACTAATGTGGATTTATGTGTTCATTTGATCTTCAGTAATCGATATGACTAATCCATATGGTAATATATTCACACACACTCACTAACACTCATGCTCAAGGGTCCATCTCTTGTGGACTGAGGGTTTGTGTGTGGTTTGGTTTGGCAGCACAGCAGAATTTCATGCTGGATCATTGGTGAAATAACTGTAAGTCATGCCAGAGGCTCATCCTACAGAACAGCCCTGTGAAATACTGATGACAGCTCACTAAATACACTTCATTTCTTACTCCAGAATACACACGCGCACACTTTATATAATATTTTATTATACTATTTTAATTTAATTAAATTTTTTCATTAATACTTTTTCCAGTTAAGGACGGCCCTGTATGTCCCCACAGCGAGGTTTTGTCAGCTTCAGCTAACTTCTGGAGACAATTTTGTCCCCTAAACTAAGTAAACACAAACACACAGACCCATGCTCTTGTTCATATATCATTTGAGCTAGCAGAGGTCATCGTAGCATACACATTCATATGCACACATATCGCTTATGAAAACTCAAGTGCGGTTCAAGTTTCACTCAGGAACATTACGCTCAGAGCCAAGCCAGAGGTTTCGGCCTCAGATCACATTACACACACTCACTTCATTGCCCTCATCGTCTAATTAGTACATCATGTCTGATTAAACACGTACACTCACTTTACTGATGTGTGCTGCCATGATGTCTTGAAATAGGTCAACAGTGTGCCAACTCAAGTTTCATACTTTGTTTTTAGTCATTAAACTCAAAACTAACATTCTCTCATTCTTTTTGCCATTATTCTAAAACAAAATGATTCCATGCTTTAGATCCTCAGCTGGGTTTTATATAGCTCAGTCTGAGTGTTTTTGTCTGCTTGACAAGTTTAGACTATTGTGGATAAGGGTTTAGTTCAATGATATAGAACGAGAGCCAGAAATATATCAGATACATACAGTGGGTACGGAAAGTATTCAGACCCCCTTAAATTTTTCACTCTTTGTTATATTGCAGCCATTTGCTAAAATCATTTGTTCATTTTTTTTCCTCATTAATGTACACACAGCACCCCATATTGACAGAAAAACACAGAATTGTTGACATTTTTGAAGATTTATTAAAAAAGAAAAACTGAAATATCACATGGTCCTATGTATTCAGACCCTTTGCTCAGTATTTAGTAGAAGCACCCTTTTGATCTAATACAGCCATGAGTCTTTTTGGGAAAGATGCAACAAGTTTTTCACACCTGGATTTGGGGATCCTCTGCCATTCCTCCTTGCAGATCCTCTCCAGTTCTGTCAGGTTGGTTGGTAAACGTTGGTGGACAGCCATTTTTAGGTCTCTCCAGAGATGCTCAATTGGGTTTAAGTCAGGGCTCTGGCTGGGCCATTCAAGAACAGTCACGGAGTTGTTGTGAAGCCACTCCTTCGTTATTTTAGCTGTGTGCTTAGGGTCATTGTCTTGTTGGAAGGTAAACCTTCGGCCCAGTCTGAGGTCCTGAGCACTCTGGAGAAGGTTTTCTTCCAGGATATCCCTGTACTTGGCCGCATCCATCTTTCTCTCGATTGCAACCAGTCATCCTGTCCCTGCAGCTGAAAAACACCCCCACAGCATGATGCTGCCACCACCATGCTTCACTGTTGGGACTGTATTGGACAGGTGATGAGCAATGCCTGGTTTTCTCCACACATACCGCTTAGAATTAAGGCCAAAAAGTTCTATCTTGGTCTCATCAGACCAGAGAATCTTATTTCTCACCATCTTGGAGTCCTTCATGCGGGCTTTCACGTGTCTTGCACTGAGGAGAGGCTTCCGTCGGGCCATTCTGCCATAAAGCCCCGACTGGTGGAGGGCTGCTGTGATGGTTGACTTTCTACAACTTTCTCCCATCTCCCGACTGCATCTCTGGAGCTCAGCCACAGTGATCTTTGGGTTCTTCTTTACCTCTCTCACCAAGGCACTTCTCCCTCGATAGCTCAGTTTGGCCAGACGGCCAGCTCTAGGAAGGGTTCTGGTCGTCCCAAACGTCTTCCATTTAAGGATTATGGAGGCCACTGTGCTCTTAGGAACCTTAAGTGCAGCAGAAATTTTTTTGTAACCTTGGCCAGATCTGTGCCTTGCCACAATTCTGTCTCTAAGCTCTTCAGGCAGTTCCTTTGACCTCATGATTCTCATTTGCTCTGACATGCACTGTGAGCTGTAAGGTCTTATATAGACAGGTGTGTGGCTTTCCTAATCAAGTCCAATCAGTATAATCAAACACAGCTGGACTCAAATGAAGGTGTAGAACCATCTCAAGGATGATCAGAAGAAATGGACAGCACCTGAGTTAAATATATGAGTGTCACAGCAAAGGGTCTGAATACTTAGGACCATGTGATATTTCAGTTTTTCTTTTTTAATAAATCTGCAAAAATGTCAACAATTCTGTGTTTTTCTGTCAATATGGGGTGCTGTGTGTACATTGAGGAAAAAAAATAAACTTAAATGATTTTAGCAAATGGCTGCAATATAACAAAGAGTAAAAAATTTAAGGGGGTCTGAATACTTTCCGTACCCACTGTATAAACTGACCTTTAGTAAGAGAATATACTGTATGTAACATTTCCATTAAGAATGCACTGATATTAAAATTCTATACAGCTTTGTCTAAATAAATAATACAAAACATTTAAAATTGAAAATGAACTAAAATCAATTCACTTGTATGTAAAAATGAACATTAATTCTTAGATTTGCTAAAGATTACATATACATAATTTTAAGAAAATGGTAACCTAGATGTTAGAATTTGGGAATATATAATTAAATATAGAGTACAACAATTAGTTCTGGAAGTAAAAATCCCAAACATTTACTCCTTTTACTCCTGAGGGGATCATTTTTAAACCTTCAAAGATGAACCTACTGTGAGCTATGAGGTTGAAAATTAAAGAGTATTTTTAGTTCTTTTCGCGGTCATCAAGAAAATATGAGACAGACCTCACCGGTGCGGGCTTCGACCCCAGGGGGTTAATCAATGGTATATGCTTTAGCTGAAGACATCAGTCCACATTATTTCAGCTTATTTTTTAAATAATTGTGATTAGCCGCAAAATTGCTTGTGGAAAACTACATTACCCATGATCCTGCATTGAAATTTCCACCAATAAGAGAACTGTGAAAAGCAAATTATGCCAAAAGAACATTTTAGCACTCATCCACTCCCATGGAGCACTGCTTCATGATGCTCAATTTTAAATCGGTTAAGGCTAGATGGTATACAAATTCAACTACTAGACATGAGCACATCAATATAGCATAATATTTGTCACATTGTACAAGTACTGTTTTTGCATTATTGTAAGGGGTATTTTTTAAGGTTAGGGTAGGTGTAGACGTTAATAAAACACAATCTAATTGGTAGAAAACTTAATTTATTGTTAGCTTCCAGTTTTAGCTGTATCCCTTCTAGCCACAACCCTTTAAATTTGTTTTACATTTCTCTGTAATTGACAGTGCTTCATGGGATTGTAGTTCTTTCCCTCATTAGAGCTGTGAAGTACACATTGTTGTATCTTTGTCTATTTGTCCGCTTTTCAAATACTTTTTTGCTTGAGTTTGCAATATTGATTTGGTATCTAGTTGCTTTGGTTCATAGGTTATAACTATTTAACTAAGACTAATGCACTCTAAAAAAAAAAATTAAAAAAAAATGCTGGGTTAAATACAACCCAGCGCTAGGTAAAATATGGACAAACCCAGCGATTGGGTTGTTTTCAACCAACAGTTGTTTAACCCAACCTTCTGGGTAGTAACCCAACCGCTGGGTCAAAACAACCCAATCACTGCGTTTGTCCATATTTTACCCAGCGCTGGGATGTATTTAACCCAGCATTTTTTAGAGTGTGGGAAAAATACTTCCAGGCGCTCTTGCTCTCTATATCGACCAATATTGTACAGTACAGTCTCAGTAAAGGATGTCATATTGCAGTAGATCGCTGCATCACTGCAATATGCCACTCAAAACTGGCCTGCAAAATGCGTTATTTTAGGCATTTTTTTGCATCTTACTTCATTTTCATAATTCCATTACTGAATTGGGCGCTAAGATAAAACCAAAATAAGCAGCACTATCATTTGCTTTCAATCTGAGTCAATTCCCTCCTCAGACGTCAGTGTGTCATTTCTCACACTTTCTTCAGTTAAATAAACACCAACATGTATCTCAAAGTGTGAGAACAATGTAACCAAGTTTGTTTGTGTTGAAATCAAGACAGAAAGTATTGAGAAATAGCACAACAGAGCATTTTCTCAGGCTTTCCCAGTGTTTCATGGGACCACTCTCATGAGAAGAAGGGACCAGTTTTCAAACGAGGGATGATGGGAAGAAAGGAAGGTAAGAGAAGGAAGGAAATAGAGAGATGGAGGGAGAAACAGAAGAAATCGAGAAGAAGAGGGCATGCGTCTAGAGAGGCACATCTGGGCTGCATAGTGCTGGTGCTTTTTTCTTGTCTTTTTTTGTTATAAAAAGAGAGAAGTTGGACGAAGCGAGACTGACGCTAATCTCCCGGAGGAAAATTAAATAAAACAGCCAAGTTTTACTACAGGGTGAATGTGTGTGTGTATGTGAGGGTGGGTGTGTGCCTCTGGCTTATATTGCATGTTTCTGTGGGGGTGGACAGAATGAAATTTACCAGCAGTTGGACCCACCCGATTCTCGGAGCCACAGTGACCCCTTGTGGTTTAATAAAACCTCACAGACACAATCCCATGAAGTCACTATCCCACACTGCCCTTGAATGTTAAGTTGGTGTTCTCATATACTTTTATTTGTGTATTTTATTGCGTGTACATGCATCTTTTTCTGGGTGAATGACTAAGTCGCTTACATTCCTTGCTTTTTTATGTTTAGTTGAAGTTTTCAAGTAGTTTTACAGTATGTAAATGGTCAAGTGTCAGTTTCACTGTTGCATGTTTACAGGCAGCCCTGTATATGATACATATGTCTCATTTCAACAGTGCTGACTGTACCATTTTAAACCAGCAGGGGGAAATGAATTTTAAACTTATGTCTGTAGAAAAAAAAATATCTAAATCAGATGTGGAATCGGACCAGAATCTAATTAGCATTTTTTCTTCCTCCAAAATAGTGAGAATGACTTCTGAAAGTGCCGAATGTATCGGTAAGAAAAAGCTGACAACTACAAAGCAATCATATTTTGCGTCATAATGCATCATTTTACAGCAAAATTAATCTATGGAGGTACATTTTAGCTGTATAAATTCTAGTAATTGAAGAAATGGAAATTTGCTTTGCATTTTTGCAAAGAAAAAAAATATTTTTGTAAAGGACAAAAATAAAATTACACTGAGCTATTTACAAAAAACTAAAAAAAAAACAAAAAACAAAGGGAGAACAATGCGCATACACACCAAAGCATTGCTGCTTCATTTTCAATTCATGCATGTTTTTACACACATTGAGAACAGATAGGATTGAATAAGAAATGTAGTCACTGCAGATGGATGGCTGAATGGACAAAGAAGAGGAGAGCTCTCTAGTTATGAAACAGGGTGAAACAAGACAGGATGTCATAAACATGTCTTTCAGGGTTTGTCTCAGTGGACACACACTGTGTTCATTGTGGACTTCAACACCCATTTCTCTGACACTCACTCTTACAGTGTGTGCGCGCACGTGCGGAGATATGCCTGTTGTACGCCAGAACCATATGTTTGTTTTTCAGATTTGTAATGGGAATGCCAGGTGTCATTTAACCCAGAGGGAGAAGGAGCATTTCCCCCAAAACACTCATACACACACTGATTCATGCAGTGCACACAAACGCACAGCAGTTACCTCTTCATTCTTGATACCTAATCGCTTCACAGCAGGCTGCACAGGAAACTTCACTTAAGACTCAAGTTCTTCTTATGCTGCTGAAAATATCAACACTCACTCTGAAGAGACAAGAAGTGACAAAAGACGTAAATTGCTAATTAGTAATTCATTTCCTTTATATTTATGCAAATATTAATACAGGCTACCACTATATTATTTATTTACATTTTATAATTTATTTAGAAATATATATATATATATATATATATATATATATATATATATAGTAGTTAGTTAATAAATAAATTAGAAAATGTAAATAAATATTCTTGTGTTGTCTTGGCTCTTTTATGGAGTTGAGTATATTGGACACTAGTTGTATTTCTGCAGGCTGAAGCCAGAGTGCAGTGTTTCATGGTTTATTATAGTGAATGCCCAACAGACTTCAAGCAGGTGATCAATCACAGTACCTTTCATTCTCTCTTTATGGGTTCTTTATTCCTGATTATTCTTTACACATAGTGATATCTAGATATTTCCAAATCTATCTGCTCTGACACAGGCCACCGATGTCTTTGATTTTTGTGTATCATAAAAAACAGCTTTGTGTAAAAAGGACGATCAGTGCAGTTTGAGATGATGGCCACTAGTTGGCTCAGTTCTCGGTAGCGTATGGTTGTTTGTTCCTGTACTTTTTAGTTTGATTAGTTGTTTCCTTTCTCTGTCATCATTTACTCACGCTCAAGTAGTTCCAAACCTGTATGAATGTCTTTGTTCATTCAGAAAGGAAGATATTCTGAAGAATGTGGTAAACAGAGCAGTTCTGGGGCACCATTGACTACCATAGTATTGTTTTTCCTACTATGTAAGTCAATGGTGCCCCAAACCAGTCTGGTTACAAACTTTCTTCAAAATATCTTCCTTTGTGTTCAGCAGAACAAAGACATTCATACAGGTTTGGAACTACTTGAGCGTGAGTAAATGATGACAGAATTTTCATTTTTGGGTGAACTATCACTTTAAGAGTCATCCTCAAGTCAATGATTATTCTATTTACCTGTATATGTTTGTGAAAGGAAAATGTGCATATGACTGCAGTTGTCAAGACAGAGACAAATCCCAGATATCATAGCTACCCATTCATTTACTATGAAGAAAAACGGGAAAGGGCAGAGATTATTTTTTGAGTCACAAATAGGAAATGTGAATTGTGAAACGTGAATATGCATTTAATCCTGATTAAGCTATCAACTTCATACCAAACAATGTTACTGATTTATTAGTAATATATGTTTTCCTAGAATGCACTGCAGCATGAATAAACACTAAGAATACTTAGGTGTTTTGTTTTGTTTTATTGTTCGGAGACTTTGTTAATTAGCTGTTTTCAGGGTTTATGTGTGTTTTATTCAGTATTTTCTCCAATAGGGGGTGATAGAGCTACAGGACATTATAAAACCTCAAGCTCTTGTACTTCATTAGCAAAAACAGCTCAAATGCTGTTCAAATACTTCACATAGTGTTTGTAAAAGTGGTCTTTTTTTCCCTTTATTTTGTGATCTGACAAAATCGTGATGTTCGTAAGTCTGCGATATAAAATACACTAAAATCCTCACTCAGGTCCTAAACCTTGAGCATGTTTGTCACTGTTTCATAGCCATAATAGGATCTCAGTTTCAAAATGTGACTCTGGGCTTTCCATGTATTTAAACTTCAGCTAAAAGGGGTTTCACTAGGCCTCTTTAATCAAGAAAGTGTTTGTGTGTGGCCCAGATTAATATTTATTGTGTCATATACTTATGGGACTAGATATCTATGTAGATAATTGCCACTTACATTATAATTCGCACTGGCAACTAAGCAGCTGTTGGAAAGATAAATATTAATGTACATGGAACGGGCTACAGTGGGTCCAGTCTTTGTTAATGTGATATAATTAACTCATACATATGTCGCTCACTCACATTATTTAAACACACATGCTCACTCTGTTTAAATGACTGTTAGATGAATGGATTTACCCTGAATATTGCAACAGCTCTGTTGAATCATAATTTCTACTGAATTTGCTTGTGTATTTATTGCTCTTCCACACACTCACAAACACTTCATTGTGATTCTGTGAAAGTACTGTATCACTGACCTGCAGGCCCACTGAGATGATAAAATGACATTATTAAACTGCAGCTCCTCTGGCTAGCTGTAGTCTATAGTAGAAACTCTCATAGCTGAGGAATTCACTTTGTCTGTCTGTGTTTTAAAAGAGTTATAAGCATTTTAAACATACCACAATGACATGTTGCTGTGATCTGTCGTATGGTAGATGTGTGTGTGTGTGTGTGTGTGTGTGTGTGTGTGTGTGTGTGTGTGTCCAGGATACATAAGAAACTTGCCTGATATCATCCAGTGTTTGTAAAAAAAAAAAAAAACACTGTATATTACTGCACTCACATACTTTAAAAATGCAACTGTCATTATTTTGATTCAAGTTGCTAAACTTGAATCAAATGACTTTCTGTCTTCTAGAGCAGGCATCCTCAAATATGCATCACGGTCCGGTTTCGGACCCCGACTGGGTTCCAACCAAACAGCAAAACATAATGGCACTGCACCATTTTAACGTTTCTACAGTTTAAAGTGAGGAATGCATCAAAAAAAAAAGAGAGCTGTACGCACCACAAGTTCTCAGGGTCATTTGTGACCCTGGACCACAAAACCAGTCTTAAGTGTCAATTTTTCGAAATTGAGATTTATAGATCATCTGAAAGCTGAATAAATAAGCTTTCCATTGATGTATGGTTTGTTAGGATCGGACAATATTTGGCCGAGATACAACTATTTGAAAATCTGGAATCTGAGGCTGCAAAAAAAATCTAAATATTGAGAAAATCGCCTTTAAAGTTGTCGAAATGAATTCTTAGCAATGCATATTACTAATCAAAAATGACGTTTTGATATATACAGTAGTAAATTTATAAAATATCTTCATGGAATATGATCTTTACTTAATATACTAATGATTTTTGGCATAAAAGAAAAATCGATAATTTTGACCCATACAGTGTATTTTTGGCTAAATTGAAATCATTGTTCAGTCAGATATTTGATTCAGTGAGATGACCTCGAGAACTGGATCAGGCCAATTTGTAAACAAATCATTCATTCAGACCAGTTTTGTGAATGTGACTCAAATTGAAAAGTTCTGACTCGCAAAAAAAAAAAAATACTTTATATATATATATATATATATATATATATATATATATATATATACATACAGTAGGGCAAAAAAGTATTTAGTCAGCCACCAATTGTGCAAGTTCTCCCACTTAAAAAGATGAGAGAGGCCTGTAATTTTCATCATAGGTATACCTCAACTATGAGAGACAAAATGAGAAAAAAAAAATCCAGAAAATCACATTGTAGGATTTTTAAAGAATTTATTTGCAAATTATGGTGGAAAATAAGTATTTGGTCAATAACAAAATTTCATCTCAATACTTTGTTATATACCCTTTGTTGGCAATGACAGAGGTCAAACGTTTTCTGTAAGTCTTCACAAGGTTTTCACACACTGTTGCTGGTATTTTGGCCCATTCCTCCATGCAGATCTCCTCTAGAGCAGTAATGTTTTGGGGCTGTCGCTGGGCAACACGGACTTTCAACTCCCTCCAAAGATTTTCGATGGGGTTGAGATCTGGAGACTGGCTAGGCCACTCCAGGACCTTGAAATGCTTCTTACGAAGCCACTCCTTCGTTACCCGGGCGGTGTGTTTGGGATCATTGTCATGCTGAAAGACCCAGCCACGTTTCATCTTCAATGCCCTTGCTGATGGAAGGAGGTTTTCACTCAAAATCTCACGATACATGGCCCCATTCATTCTTTCGTTTACACGGATCAGTCGTCCTGGTCCCTTTGCAGAAAAACAGCCCCAAAGCATGATGTTTCCACCCCCATGCTTCACAGTAGGTATGGTGTTCTTTGGATGCAACTCAGCATTCTTTCTCCTCCAAACACGACAAGTTGAGTTTTTACCGAAAAGTTCTATTTTGGTTTCATCATTCTCCCAATCCTCTTCTGGATCATCCAATTGCTCTCTAGCAAACTTCAGTCGGGCCCGGACATGTACTGGCTTAAGCAGGGGGACACGTCTGGCACTGCAGGATTTGAGTCCCTGGCGGCGCAGTGTGTTACTGATGGTAGCCTTTGTTACTTTGGTCCCAGCTCTCTGCATGTCATTCACTAGGTCCCCGCGTGTGGTTCTGGGATTTTTGCTCACAGTTCTTGTGATCATTTTGACCCCACGGGGTGAGATCTTGCGTGGAGCCCCAGATCGAGGGAGATTATCAGTGGTCTTGTATGTCTTCCATTTTCTAATAATTGCTCCCACAGTTGATTTCTTCACACCAAGCTGCTTACCTATTGCAGATTCAGTCTTCCCAGCCTGGTGCAGGTCTACAATTTTGTTTCTGGTGTCCTTTGACAGCTCTTTGGTCTTGGCCATGGTGGAGTTTGGAGTTGGACTGTTTGAGGTTGTGGACAAGTGTCTTTTATACTGATATCGAGTTCAAACAGATGCCATTAATACAGGTAACGAGTGGAGGACAGAGGAGCCTCTTAAAGATGACGTTACAGGTCTGTGAGAGCCAGAAATCTTGCTTGTTTGTAGGTGACCAAATACTTATTTTACCAAGGAATTTACCAATTAATTCTTTAAAAATCCTACAATGTGATTTTCTGGATTTTTTTTCCTCATTTTGTCTCTCATAGTTGAGGTTTACCTATGATGAAAATTACGGGCCTCTCTCATCTTTTTAAGTGGGAGAACTTGCACAATTGGTGGCTGACTAAATACTTTTTTGCCCCACTGTACATATATATATATATATATATATATATATACACACACATATATATTTGTATACTGAAGTACACTGAATATCTAACTACAGTACATATACTGTATGCAGTGGAACACCAAATAATCTGCAGAATTTACTTCAAGTACACTAATCCAGTCTTATGGCATCATAACCAAGCAATCTGTGGCTTTTGCATAAAGTAAACTTTCCATCTACTAATCCATAATTACCCAACAACAAATGGCTTGTACCTCAAGTACACTAAATGTCTACACATGCGCAGTGGAATCGACACCAAAACACTCTGCAGCATTCACCTCAGGTACACTACATTTCTAGCTACACGTGCCGTATCGTCACCAGACAATTTGTGTATTTTTTCTCAAGTACACTAAACATTTAGGTACATGTGCACAGTGGCATCATTACCAAGCTTTTACCTTAAGTGCCGCTAAATGTCAAACCTCCCATGCCCTTTGGCACCATCACCAAACAATTTGCAGTAAGCTTTTTCTCAAGTGAAATAAATGCCGTGCTCTGCACAGAAGGTGGAATCAACAGTAAACAATCCGCAGCTTTTTTGTCAAGTGTTTTTAAGTGGTACGTTTGTGCAGTGGAATACAGACCAGAAAATGTGCTGCATTTACCTGAAGTTCACTACACGTCCAGCCACATCAAGCATCCTAAATGTCTAGCTACATATGCACACCAAGTTGACATATGTGATTAAAGTGGAGCTACAGTCTTCATCTGCCTGTCTAAAATGTGTACTTATGAAAAGAGTAAATGTCTATTTTTTTTTCTGAAAATGCTGAGGCACAGCGCTAAGTACATATACTGACATACTATCCTTGATCAATCCTGTGGTAAATTTACCTCTCTGACCCACAGAAAGCTGCTTGGTTTGAAATGACTTCTATGCTTCATGCATTGCTAATTTCCAGCTTCACAGGTCCTGTGCAGAATAATATCTCTCATATAGACTTTAGTTTCTAATCATTAGTGATTCTTGCCCTTTCACTGATAGTGCAGAATAATAACAGAGGAATATTAATATATTCTGGAGACTACCATGACCCACTTTTTCTAACATGTCAGTGGAGACCATGCAATTTCTGAAAAATATGACATTTATATTCCTGACGCATCGTTCCATTTTGATGATAATTAAAGCTGTAGAACTGCTTATTTCCTAAGAGATTTCTTTTGTATCTTGAACATTGACAGTCCTGTGAAGTTTGTTTTATTGTAGATCTCAAAGGAAGAATCTAAATTAAAATGCAGTTCATAGTCTTAATTTATAAACTGTGATTATTTTATAAATATTTTAAAGAATGGGACATAATATTGATGACAGTTAATCCAGACAACCTTTTTATAATTCAGATCTTCAGTGTAACAGTGTTGTTTATGCATGTGTTTTAGTGTTATTTATGTAGTTTTTATTATTTTGATTTAGCTGTTATTTTATTTTATATTTGTTATTTTCATTTTCCATTTTCCTTATTTCATTTAAGTTAGTGGTCAAGGCAACAAGTTTTTTTTTTATTATTCATATTTATATTTTATTTTATTTCAGCTTTATTTCACTAATAATAATTTTATGTCAGGTTAACCATAACACTGATCTATTTCCACATTCTTACATGCAGTGTACGAAAATCTGGTACATTTATACAGTATTCATGCATTTGTCAGGCTTTCTATCCCAAGCGACTGATATTGCTTTCAAGATAGATGTTTTATCAATTCATGTGTTTCTTGGAATCAAATCCATGACCTCTGTGTTGTTCAAGCTAGCGATTTGAACGCAGCAGCATAAATATGGTTTGTGCCTTTTAGATCCTTTACTAATATCATTGCCACTTTGTAATGCTGTATGAGATATTGAACACACACACAGCCTCCTGAGAACTGATGGCACATGCTGTGCGTCTTTATTTGATGAGAACAGTGAAATGGATTTTGTTATAGCTCATGCCTTCTACTTTAGTCATAGAGCGGGTAAAGGGGCAGAGATGGAACGTTGGTTTGTGAGGTTTGTGATTGTGTGTGTGTGTGTGTGTGTGTGTGTGTGTAGTTTGTATAGCAGCTCCATAGCGTGAGCTGCCATAATTGAGGCTCATTGCTAAAAATACTATGTACTGCCTTCAATCTATACTTCCTATCAAACGTAATCACCTTGAAATAATACAACTGCTGAAATCACATAGTCACATCGCACGCAACTCTGCATGGAGGAAACAAACCATCTGAAGCCTGTGGAGAACTGGCAGCCAAGGCAATCTAGCAGCATGTTGGAACCAATTAGACTGGTTGTTTGGTATGCGTTTATGTTTTCAAGTCAGAGAGATTGTGTATTATTAGTGGCCAAGAACTGAATGTGCGTAGGCATGAGTTGTGTTAGTTTTCTTGTTCTTAGGAGTCTAGGCAGTCCGTGGAACCATATGGTCAGGCTTAACGAGTGTGCAGAAGTTCTGAACATCAATCTGACCATCTTTAGTATCTCCCGCTGGAACCCTTTTAGTGCCATCATACACTCAAATTTGGCTTTTTGTCAGCGTGTAACATCTGGCCTAGAAACATAGTTATGTCACCTAATTCCTTGGCTCATGCCAAACTCAACAAAACCAATTTGACTGTGTTGAACATGGTGGCCAAAAGATATTAAAATATCGTTTACAATGAATTGTTTACTAGAGAAGAGGCCAAACAGAAGTGAGGATGTATCTCAGTAATTGGCAGTGTTGGGGGTAACGCATTACAAGTAATGTGAGTTATGTAATCAGATTACTTTTTCAAGTAACTAGTAAAGTAACGCATTAATTTTTTATGTTCAATGCCCAGAAAGGTAGTAAGGACATTTGTTAAAATTGTCTGAACGAAATAGTAAAAAAAATATGTAATAATCATGTTCATTTTTGAGTGAACTATCCCTTTAAATTAGTGCTGTCAATCGATTAAAAAAAATTGTGTAAAAAATGGACTGTGATTAATCACGATTAATCGCAAATTTAAAATACTAGGATTTACCTGTGAATGTGTTGAAATAAAGAAATCCATGACAAACTAGTTTAAGGAAACAGAACCTTTCACACCTCCACCAGGTATGAGATATAATCCTTATTATTCTTTTATCATTATTCTTCCGTTTTTATTCAGCCATTATCAGCCTTTATACTGGCAATACAACGTTTACCAAGCCACATCGCTTCAGTCCCAGTATACATTTACACAACTATTATCAAAAGTATTAAATAAATACAACAAAACATTTTCTTGCGACCTTACGTGAAGTATTATGACAAAATGCATTATGAAGAAGAATTGGACCTGTTCTGCAGCTGCATTAGAGCTAACATTAGCATCATGCTACATAAGACAATTTATGAGATTAATTGTACACTTTTACTTAAAACTCACTTTAAACCACCATCGAGTGTTTGTAATAATTTTCTTTTGCGATCACATGTGGAATTTGGTTGTTTACTGTTGTTAAAATATGCTATTTATAGCCCTTTTTTATCACTGTACAAATTAGCATTTCAGATGTACATGTTCATTATTGTTATGAAAATATCCAAATCTCAAGAAAATCACATACAAACCATATCCTATTGTGTTTATTGTCTTATATAATCTATAGTGGCTGTTGTCATGTTTATTTCTGCTGTGTAAAAGCCTTAACATGTATGTTCTGGCTGAAACTCACATTGTTTGTGATGTTACAACCGCCTCTCCATTCTTAAGTTGCCAGGTATACATTCCAAGTATAATACACTTTAGTAAAAGGATCTATTTTCATTTTTATTTGTCTATATACACTTTGGGCGGCCGCGGTACATTATAGAAGTAGCCCAAAAAAACGCAACCCACTGCTCTGTAATTTTTCCCGCGACTGCATTTTCAAAATAGCCCAATTGTGCGGGAAAACCATGACCCTGGCAACACTGGTTCGCTGTATCCTTATCACACAAAGCTAGATAACCTTCCGCGCCACGATGACGGCAAGAAGTTGGGGTCAAACCTTATCAAACGATTAATTTGCGTTAAAAAAATATTAACGCGTTAAAATTTTTAGATTAATCTCATGCGTTAACTTGTTAACGCTGACAGCCCTACTTTAAATGTAAAGTTCCCCAACACTGGTAATTGGCATGTAAGTAACTTTTTTTTTTTTTTTTTTTTTTTTTTTTTTTGCCACTATTTCTGAAAGTACTTCAGAAGTTTCGTATATAGAGCGTTTCATCAGGCGCACACACCTGGCCCTAAGTTAACTTCCGGTCTGTTTTTGTTTATCGATCTGGCTAGTGGCACCGGCTAAAAACGCAGTTAAAGTTAAAGTGATGAGTAATGAAGTTGGGCTCAGGTTGTTGTGCTGTGGGATGTTTCCCCCATACATTTATTTATTTTTGTGGCGACCAGCCACGATACTCACAGATTTTCCAAAAGGCTTCGTTGAATAAACATGAACACGTATTGCATGTTTAAAAATCAAAACAAGGCGCGAGTCTTTTTAAATCACTGTATTTCTGAAGGAAGACTGTCTTTAGAAAATTTTCAATGTCATTTTCATTTCATCTTGCATGTTATATGCCTGATAAAGCAGCATTTGTAAGCTCAGCGCTGCTTTGTGTACAGCGTTACCGGGGAAACCTCTATCTCTCCTGCTTTAAAGCACCTCCTGCTGCAAGAGAATGAATTTGCATTTTCAATAAATTCGTCTGATTTACGCAGCAAACATATTTTGCTTATCAAAAAATGATCTACTCTAGAGGGACTTGACTGTTGTTATTGATTCTATTTGGAAGTCTACCGGAAGTTAAGTTAGGGCCACAAAAGCGCGCATGTGCAGTAACGTTTGTTTATGTTGTTGCTGTTGAAATCGTCTATAGAAATAAAAAAAAAAATGCTATTTAGACTTTTAAATTGGTCTAAAGTCTGAAGCCTGAATGAGTTTCTTTTGCTAGAGTCCAATGATAAATTTTTTGTCTGTCTGCAGTTAAATTTGGACATAAATTACTGTATCTCACTGACATTTTGATGTGTCAAAACAAAGTAGATAGCCATCACTGAGAGTTTTGACATTTAGTGACCAAAACCTACTGCAAAATATTTTTAAAATTAGTATGTTAGTCTGCCATTTTGAATTTAATTGGAATGTTTGAACTCATTCTACATTTTTAATCTGATCATCCCCAAATTTTAGTCATATCCTCCAGGCAAAAAGTTGTTGTCTTATTCAAAACAATTTTCCTGTAACATGCCAAGAAAACTGACTCTGAAAATGCTAGACATGCCAATCAAGAAAAGTTTTATCTTGTCAACACTTTGGTTCTCACCAAATTTGGCTCTGATATTTTCAGATATGCCTGACAAACTGCCATGTCTCACCTTGTTCTGCTTGACAAGAGGTATGTATGTCTGTTTGGCCACACACCAAAACTAAATTCATGCCTCTGTTTTTGTACCTGTTGGCGTTGCCTCATGCAGAGTACAATGTAGGTCAAGCTTATAGTGCTTTTCACGACTGGCCCGTGTAATTGTTTGCAGCTTTATGATTATGATGGGTTTGTGCTTCAAGATGTTCTGATATTCACGGGCACTAGGATGTGTCTGGGTTCAGTCTTCATAAAAAAAAAAAAACAATAATAAGTTCAGACTTATTCAAGCCATCTGTGTGTATTTTTCTTATGTAAGTGGAATGAAACACTTGTCCTACATCTTGACCCAAATTCAGAACAGCAAGTTCCATAGCATGTACTTCATGTGCGTAAGTGTGCATTTAGGCTCTATTTTCTATACAGTTTCCATGTATATGGTAAATAAGTATACAGGCAGGTCTTTGTGATCATGTGTGTGTGGATACCTGAACTATATCATTGTCTTGGTGTATTGTTTAGCTCTCACTAAATAGATGGCCTCTTCACATACTAGTTCACATACAGTAGACCTGGGCTAATAATGCTTTTTTCTTTGGCTCTCTTTTCATGTTTTTAATCAATTTAAAACTTCAGATGTGGGATTTGAACAAAAAAAGCTGAAAAGAATCCATTAATGTACAAACTCATACATGCTCAGACTCTTTGATCTCTAAATGAAACTTCCTTTCTACATGACTTGGTATTTTTGGTAGGTCACATACTGTAACTCTTGCTCTTCTTCCTCTTTGTTTTTCATTCTCTCTCCCTCACTTATTCTCTCTCGTTCTCTCTCATCCAGCCATGATTTAAAAGGATTATTATGAGTCTCACATCAGGGCCAAACGGTTATGGTTTAACGGATTAGAGTAGCAGAGGTAAAGAGGGTTGAAGTGTTCCTGCCGGAATTCTCCTCTTTCCTGGATAACAGTTTAGCTTCAGAGATCAACATCAATTTCCTGCCTTTATCCTTTGTTCTGGATCTCGAGACCTTTCAGATGTATACAAAAGTGAACTTAGGTCTTGACCTTGTCCTGAACTTTGTGTTCATCAAAGAATCCTGGAAATACATTGCCACTTCCACATATATATATATATATATATATATATATATATATATTATATATATATGTGTATATATATATATATATATATATATATATGTATATTAAGCGGCACAACTTACTTTAACATTAATAATAAGAAATGTTTCTGGAGCACCAAATCAGCACAGTATCATGTGAACTTGAAGACTGGATTAATAGCTGCTTCATAAAAACTTTTAGGTTGCTTAAGCTGTGCATACCTTAATACTTTTTTTAGATACTGTCAGTACATCCATATTGTGCATTTCAATGCATATACAAACATACAAAATAGTTTCGTAGTCTTGACCGCAACTGGTGTTGTGGCCTTGAAAGACTTGGCTTGTGTTTTGTTCTTTGCTAGAGTTTTGATCTCACTTTCAATCTTGAGCTGTATGGTCTGTATGGCATGTACAGATAAGGTCAGTCGGGTTGGAAATATGGGTGCCAAGCAGGCTGTGATTCATTTTCCGTTTAGCTGATCGGGTGATTGAACAGATGGTGGTGCGGCCACAGCCTCCTGGAGCGAAACCCATTGACGACAGTACAGATAATTGTGAACCAAGAGAGGATATCAAGAATGTTAATCTTTCCCAGGCGTAAAAGCCCAGTTTTATACAACTGTCACTAAGTCCATCCTCACCTCAGTCATACACGTATATAGGTAGATCACCAAATACACTTTCAGTCTTTCAGTGGAAAGTAATAAGTAGCTGCAAGTTGCCCAATCAGATCCAGTCGAGGTTCAGGAAGCAGTTAGGTGAAATTGTAAGTGAAACCACACCTTCTAGTAATCCCACTTATCCAGCATTGCATTTCCAATAAAAAATTCAGAGCTGTTGTGGAAAAATAGCCAGGTACAAAATGTTTTTTTTTTTTCTTCTATTGTACATGCTGTTGGAATGCAGGTATTTAATACTTTCCACCGAAAGATATATATATTTTAGGGTTGACCCCGAATAGTCGATTATTCGATGCTTCGACGGGAGGAGCCTGATTCGACTACCAATCTCACAGTCGAATATTCGCGGGGTGTTATGATCATGCCATTTTGGCTATATGGGGGTGCTCAAATGTCTGATTTCAAATAGAACTACCGGTTTTCTCCCAGTAAGTTAATATACAGCCTATTGAGATAATGCTGTAAATAAGAATCTGAAAAGAAAGAAGCTTTAAATAAATATTTTAACGTGCATGAATAAATCCAGCCGCCCCTATAGATTTAAGTTTCACTTTCCGTGATCCGTGATCGACAGAGGAGCATCTTGGCGGCAGGGATTTAAATCTTTAATAAGACTCAAACTGACACAGGTCAGTGTCAGTCGATCAGGTAGGGTACAAGTGATTTCAAAACATTTCACCCGGTTTATACATATCGTGTATATATTATTTATCTCGTATAGGATGCATTTGGTTGAGTTGCGCTGCAGTAAAGCGCTTCGTTGTAGTAGCTTACTACGGTGATTATCTCTTCAGCACGCAGAGCGAGGAGTACAAACAACAAAGCAGAATATTAATAACTATGACTGGGACTGTCATATACATAACATTATAATGAGAACACTATTATAATAAAACGCTGTGAATTTTTAGAGTTTAGTTGCCGTGTTTCTGCACATTGTTGCGTGAAGAACACGTCCACAAAAGGAGTTCATTCAGAGCCGCGTAGACACGTTCGCATTCGGGGCATTTTGTGCAGTTGGCCTAGAAGTCGTAACGTTAACGTTATGTTGTATAAATAACGAAGCGTATTCTATATGCGATAAATGATGAGTTGATTAAAAACCTGCTATCAAATGCTTCATTCTACTGGCCATCTTCAGCGTGCGCAGCTCAAAACAGAAATGCAGGACATTAATAACTACTGTCATATACATAACATTATAATAAGAGCATTATTGTAAAAAATGTTGTGAATTTTTAGGGTTTCACTGACCTTTAATGTTAACTATCTTTTAATTAAAACATAAAACATTTTTTGTATCTGCGAGGCGTCCGTTACACATTTTCCCTATGTGTTAACGTCAGTATTTATGACTGTTGAACGTCTGACTTGACTCTCGGTAATTTAATTTGGCCCGCTCCCAAACATCTGATTCGACTATCAGTCGACTATCAGCAAGATTCGAAAATTCCGATTCGACTATGAAAATCCTTAGTCGAGGACACCCCTAATATATTTCCTATAGGATATCTTTTGCAGTAAGTCTTTCTGCAGGTCACATTGATATGCCAGTATGCGGTCAGGCATTATGAACTGATTTGTTCAAACACACTGATGCAGTCAAGAACGAAACACTTGGCTGTTTATTACCATCTTATTAACATCTTGTTTATTGAAATTGCTGGTGTGAATATAAGCATGGCACTCTGCTTTATTGTTAGATTCACTCCAGCCAATGTGTAATATGCCAAAATAGTCCATATGTTGCACCATTTCAACAATATTTACTCTATTTTACATTTTCATTACCTTCATATTACCTCACATCCTCTAGGTTAATGAGTTTAATGATATATTTTGTGTTTATTGTGGCTTTGGGACTCGCCAGGCCATATAACTCAGTAACTTGGTCAATTAACTATTTTTTTTGATTTTACTTTTCCCAGTCTCCTCTCAGTTTTCAAGGCTTGAGATTTGGTCCTGCTACCCACTTCTCCTCCAGGGAGAAACTATGGAAAACCTCCCTAAAACAAGACCCTTGGTGCTGGCGAAGCGTAAAGTATGGAATGTTGGAATATTGTTTGCTGTTTCTGGAATGCCGAATGTGAGCCAACAGTGCTGTTGATTATTTGAAGGTGTTGAAGACTCCTCAAACTGCTGACAGAGCTGGTTGAATAATGTTAGGCTGCTGCCAACCTGATGGAATTCCATTGGCATTATTTTTGGCATCTGTCAAACTATAATGATTTTTGAAGTGTTTTCTAAGGACATGATGCAGGAGGGTCTCTCCAGGTCCCTGAAGAGCACTTAGTGATTTGTGTGATGAGGAAGTTTTGCAGTTTTTAAAAAGTCAAGTGTCACTTTTCATTGACTAGATGCCTCATTTTCGCCTTTACAAAACTTCTCTCAATCCCCTTGCTTTTTCTCTCTTACATGGTTTCTACAACAGTTCTTTCTTAAACACGAGTGTTTATCTGAATAGCATTACTGAGTTATATAATGTTCTGTTAGAGATTAGCTGCAAGAATGCTGTGCTGAGAGAGTGGAAGTAAGACTCCGCATCAGTCTGTTGTTACAATGGGAATGTGTGGCATTTTTCTGTCATTTAAACAATGAGCCAGGCTTACAGTAGATTAGTCTCCTGTTTTCCGCTGGACCTTGATAAGGGGATCAGCTGTCAAATGTGGAATTTTTGTTTCAGATTATAAACATTTTAATCTCTCATATCTTTAATTCTCATAGCTATGGCTTTCAACAGCTTGTGGACTCTGCTAAATAGAGTATTTAAGATTCTTAACCTCTGTCACTAACAAAAAGAACCATGTTATTTGGGGTATGTATGTACTATGGTATTCTTTAAAGTACATTTGCACACCATGTAAATACCCATTGTAAATGAATATGGGAATCACTCACTAAGGTAGATATCAAAGTACCATGGTATTACCATGGCATCGTTTCAGCATAATCTTCAGCGCAACATCAAAATAAATCATATTTTATCTGAGTTATCAGTGTGAGTTTGCAGCCTGCTTTGAAATTCATGCAATAATGTGTGCTATGAAATAAAGACAAGAAACGTCTCAGGTTACGCATGTAACCATGGTTCTCCGAGAGGGAACGAGACGATGCGCCCCCTAGGGGGCACTATGGGGGAATGCAGTCTGCATGACCGATGTCTGAAGCACGTGTGAAACAACGCCAATCTGTTGGCCCACATGGCCCATGACATCATAGGCGGGGTGCCCGGAAGTATAAGAGGGCACCTGCTGAATACGTCATCCACTTAGCTGTCTGAAGTAGACAGGCAGCCTGTCCTGATGGGAGAGCACCAAGGAAGCGACATACATACACCTAAGCCTAGCCTTAGAAAGGGGCCATGCCACTGACGCAACAGGCTGCTCACACAAGTTGACAGAAACAGGGGAACCTGAATAGATCAAGTGGAACATCCTACCCAAGTTAAGAGCACAGCTATCCTCAGATAGCTATGCTATGTGAGCAGAACTAGCCTGGATACACAAGACCACTAAAGAGTCTAACTAGAAAGCCTCAGAGGAGCTCAAGAGATCGCTACTTAAATCCCAGGTAAAGAGTAGCTACTGAACTAGAACACAGCTATCCTCAGATCAGATCAGATCAGGTCTTATGAAGGCTTGTGGACCAGAATAATATAGCTGATATAGCCTTCCTACAGAGCTGCCTAGACCACAGAGAGTGGGCCATCTACTTGCAACCCTAGCAGGGGAGATAGCATTGTATAGGCAAAGGCTCAAGGAGACCGCTACTTAAAGACTGTAGAAGGGGAGCAGTCACTGAGCTAGCACATAGATATCCTCAGATAGCTATGTTCCTAGGAAGGGCGACCGGAAGGGGACTGACTGAAACTACCCAAACCACAAAGAGTGGGCTGTCTACTTATGACCCAAGAGGTGAGACAGCACTGTGTAGGTAAGGGCTCAAGAGACAGCTACTTAAAACCCTAAACAGGGGAACAATTACTGAGCTAGCACATAGCTATCCTCAGATAGCTAGGCTCTAGGAAAGGGGACCACTCTATAAGAGGGCTCACCGCAAATGCAGTAGAAGACAGCTAACCACAGATAGCTGTACTCAGGTAAGCCCGTCCTGCCATAACAATGGCTGGAATATAATCACCTACAGATGGCTATACTAAGGAGGGCCCCAATCCTTGTCAGTCCTAGCGTAGATAGCCCACTCTCTGTGGTCTGGGCAGCTTGCAGGAAGGCTATCTACTTACAACCCTAGCAGGGGAGATAGCATTGTGTAGGTAAGGGCTCAAGAGACAGCTACTTAAAACCCTAAACAGGGGAACAATTACTGAGCTAGCACATAGCTATCCTCAGATAGCTAGGCTCTAGGAAAGGGGGCCACTCCATAGGAAGACTCACCGTAACTGCAGTAGAAGACAGCTAGCCTCAGATAGCTGTATTCAAGTAAGCCTGACCTGCCATAATGGCTGGAATATAACCACCCTCAGATGGTCATACTGAGGAGGTCCCCAGTCCATGCCAGTCCCACATTAGGCTAGCTAAGCACCGTATTATTGACCAGGAGCTCACAAAAGGGAGATCCGGACCCTCCGTAAATGATTCGCTAAAGAGCGAACACATAAACATCATAGTCAGTGATCAAAGCCTGATGTAAGCTGAGGCCATAACACTAGAGGGCTGGACACAGCTATAGTGGGGCAAAAAAGTATTTAGTCAGCCACCAATTGTGCAAGTTCTCCCACTTAAAAAGATGAGAGAGGCCTGTAATTTTCATCATAGGTATACCTCAACTATGAGAGACAAAATGAGAAAAATAAATCCAGAAAATCACATTGTAGGATTTTTAAAGAATTTATTTGCAAATTATGGTGGAAAATAAGTATTTGGTCAATAACAAACTTTCATCTCAATACTTTGTTATATACCCTTTGTTGGCAATGACAGAGGTCATGACAGGTTTTCACACACTGTTGCTGGTATTTTGGCCCATTCCTCCATGCAGATCTCCTCTAGAGCAGTAATGTTTTGGGGCTGTCGCTGGGCAACACAGACTTTCAACTCCCTCCAAAGATTTTCGATGGGGTTGAGATCTGGAGACTGGCTAGGCCACTCCAGGACCTTGAAATGCTTCTTACGAAGCCACTCCTTCATTGCCCGGGCGGTGTGTTTGGGATCATTGTCAAGCTGAAAGACCCAGCCACGTTTCATCTTCAATGCCCTTGCTGATGGAAGGAGGTTTTCACTCAAAATCTCACGATACATGGCCCCATTCATTCTTTCGTTTACACGGATCAGTCGTCCTGGTCCCTTTGCAGAAAAACAGCCCCAAAGCATGATGTTTCCACCCCCATGCTTCACAGTAGGTATGGTGTTCTTTGGATGCAACTCAGCATTCTTTCTCCTCCAAACACGACAAGTTGAGTTTTTACCAAAAAGTTCTATTTTGGTTTCATCTGACATTCTCCCAATCCTCTTCTGGATCATCCAAATGCTCTTTAGCAAACTTCAGTCGGGCCCGGACATGTACTGGCTTAAGCAGGGGACACGTCTGGCACTGCAGGATTTGAGTCCCTGGCGGCGCAGTGTGTTACTGATGGTAGCCTTTGTTACTTTGGTCCCAGCTCTCTGCAGGTCATTCACTAGGTCCCCCCATGTGGTTCTGGGATTTTTGCTCACAGTTCTTGTGATCATTTTGACCCCATGGAGTGAGATCTTGCGTGGAGCCCCAGATCGAAGGAGATTATCAGTGGTCTTGTATGTCTTCCATTTTCTAATAATTGCTCCCACAGTTGATTTCTTCACACCAAGCTGCTTACCTATTGCAGATTCAGTCTTCCCAGCCTGGTGCAGGTCTACAATTTTGTTTCTGGTGTCCTTTGACAGCTCTTTGGTCTTGGCCATGGTGGAGTTTGGAGTTGGACTGTTTGAGGTTGTGGACAGGTGTCTTTTATACTGATAACGAGTTCAAACAGATGCCATTAATACAGGTAACGAGTGGAGGACAGAGGAGGCTCTTAAAGATGACGTTACAGGTCTGTGAGAGCCAGAAATCTTGCTTGTTTGTAGGTGACCAAATACTTATTTTACCGAGGAATTTACCAATTAATTCTTTAAAAATCCTACAATGTGATTTTCTGGATTTTTTTTTCTCATTTTGTCTCTCATAGTTGAGGTATACCTATGATGAAAATTACAGGCCTCTCTCATCTTTTTAAGTGGGAGAACTTGAACAATTGGTGGCTGACTAAATACTTTTTTTCCCCACTGGTATCCCCAGATTGCAGTTCACTCAGATAAGGCTGAAGATAGCCCAGACCACGGAAGTGGACCATCTACGTAAAACCCTGAAGGGGAGACAGCACAGTCCATGCAGTCCAAAGTAAGCCGGGCTGGAGCATAACCATCCGTAGACAGCTACACTCTGGCTTAACACAGGAAGAGACATTCCCCATAACCATTCAAGGTGCTGAAAACCCTGGGAGAGAAAACTCGCAAGTCTGTCTCCACAGAACATAAAAATATATTCATGCCCAGCGAGACTCTCCACACAAAAACATGCATATTAGAGAGGCACAGCCGAGCTGAATATAGCTCCGCCCACGATCCCGCAGTATCAGGGCTGAAACGACTCCGTGCTCACACTTCATTGTCATAACAACCCAGTAGTATCGGTGATATCCAACAACCAGTTTAGAGAGGGTGTGTGGATCTCGCAGATCATGACTGAGAAACTGTGCCGCGGCAATGGCGGAACCACGCCGCGAGACACAAACTCTTTGTTCCACATCCCTCGGGAATAGGAACGAACGCGAGGGGAGCCTAGACACCGTGACTCATCACGATGCGCGCATAACTCTGAACGCGTGTGCTCTTCGCCGAGACAAACGCGAAAGCAGAACATACCCTCGAGTGTTAGCATCCAAACATGGAGGCACACATCCCCTAAAGCGCCGCTCGACTCAAGAGCTATCCGCGGGATCCGATAACCCAAAAAGAGCGTCTAAAACCCGCGAATCCCGCGATCCGAGTCTTCGCCGTGCCTGGGCAACAGCGGGACCCCAACCACGAGACGCAAAAACTGGTCAGTCATCTCTCGAGAAGAGGGGCAAACGCGAATAGAGCTTCTCATTGGACAACACTCACAATGAGTGCGTCCTTCAGCGCCCTCAAGCACTGAACAGGCAAGCTCCTGACCAAGACACATGACAGATAGATCGTGCATGTCCTCAAGTGTCACACGCCCTTCAAACAGATGGCTCCTGAAGACATCAAAAGTGGATGACGTATTCAGCAGGTGCCCTCTTATACTTACGGGCACCCCGTCTATGATGTCATGGGCCATGTGGGCCAATAGATTAGAGTGCTTCAGACACCGGTCATGCAGACTGCATTCCCCCATAGTGCCCCCTAGGGGGCGCAGCGTGGAGTTCCCTAGAAGGGGAACATAGTTGTCATTGCAGTGAACAGTGTAGATTAAATCACAAACAATATATGTTTTAGTGAAGTAAAAACATACAGCATGAGCAGTGTAGTCTGATTCCTGACCAAATGACTCACATGAGCTGGTTCATTTAGTAGATAACAAACATACAGCGTGACTAGTGTAGCCTGATTCCCAAACACATGATTCTTATTAACCGATTCTTTTAGTAAATCAAAAACACATACGGTTCTTGGAAGAATGTAGTCTGACTTTTGAACAAATGACTCTTATGAACCGGTTCTTTTAATGAATTGTTCAAAAAGATAAGTTACTATTTTGAATTAGTCTGATGAATACTTCACTGAACTGAATCTGTGACTCTCTTACTTATCATTATTTTCCAGTGATGTCAAATTGAATTGTGTCAGTATCCTTACTACTATATTGTTAAAGTATTTTTAATGGAGTTAATGGAATAATTACATAATATATTATAAAATACTTTTCAAAGAGTGTCCACCTCAGCATACTTGTCATTCAGTCTCTGCTCTGACCACTGCATTCTTACTCTCTCCTTCACTTTCTTACAGTGCGGTGTTTGAATTCCATTAGAATATGCAACAGCATTTTTAGGTCTGAGCCAGAATTCCGTTGCGGATTGACATTATACAGAGATGTTCTTCTTTTGTTCCCAGGCCAAGAAGACAGTGCTTTGATTCACAGACTCATAAACACAATGCATGAATGCACACACGCATATCCTGCTCTTCACCACCTTTTTAGTCCTATTACTAAATCAAGCATTGCTATTAATAGTACCAGTGACTGAATTCCTCTAAAAGGGGCCTGAGACTAAAGCTGGTGTGACTATGTGAAGGAGGAAAAACGACAGGGATGGAGAAAAGAAGGAAGTTTTTTAAGGTGTCTACATTCCTTTGAGGATGGAACCATTTTCAGTTGTTAGGAAGATGGCTCTGTTTAGTCCAGTTTAGTAGACTTTATTGCATTCAGGAGATTATGTTATTGTCTATGGGGGTAATGAAGTAAAGGAATGTTCTTTTGTTCTGTCAGACTCTTTCAACCTGCATTGATTACAGGGTTTATGATTCACCATTGTGCTATTTGAATAGACAGCAATGGACAAGCAGGTACATGTAATCAGTGGAATAAATATCAGTCCTACTAAAGCAAGTTATACTAATGGAGCTTTGATTTTATTTTAAGTTTTAGTAATTTTGCTATTTGACTTTTTCATTTTAAATAGTTTTTGCTTTTTAAAACTATTCATGTTTAGCTTTAATTAAAGTCAAATTCATGATTCATGGGGATGAATTTACATATGTTCACTGTTGTTCACTGTTACTGTTCGTGCCATATTTGTGTTGTCCCTCAGCTGATACATACTAGCATGCTGATACAAAGTTAGCTGATAAGGAGGCCATCTTTCCATCCCCCAGAATGATTATTGTTAGTGTGGACAGTCTGGAAGCCATTTTTGGAAATGGTCACATGTTGTTATTTTTTGTGTTTTAGGAGATTGTTCACAGAATCCCTCATTGTTTGGTTTCCAGGAATTTGTATCTGCCATTTTCCATGGCTGGACTACGGTCACAAGGTTGTATTTGGTCACAAATAACAGACACTTTCCAGTTTCCACATTATTAAGGACTGGACTGATGCTTTGCTGCATGTGTGTTAGTGAGTGCTGTTGTTCAAAAGCAAAATGCTACACAATGTGCCAAAATTGAATCGCATTGCAATGGAAGAAGCAACTGATAATTACGTATTGTGATCTTAGTGAAATGGTTGCTACAAATAATTTTACACACTCTTTTATTCAGTGATGTTACCACTTTAACAGCAAACTCCATTAAGCACATCTTGGTGTGCAATTTTTCAGTAGAGTGAGTTCTGAGTAGGTGACTAACCTTGCTCACCTCTGTCTCGTTAAATTTCATTAAGAGTGAACAAGGCCATATTTTCCACACATATTCATTTGACAGATTGTGCTTGTTTCAGTCACACGTGCACCTTTTGTTCTCTGCTATGTCTGGTATCTTTCTAATCAACTGTCCTCTTTCTGGGGATCTTGTACCCTGTTGTTTGGTCAAAGTAGGCGGACACACAAAAGAAGATCTAGGGTGTTTGTTTGGGTGTTTATGAAGTTAATCTTCTGTTCTCCTCTTTGCTATAGATCAGTATACAAACATTTGAGGCTGTTACGCACACACTGTCTGCATTTCAAAGGAAAGGGCTTGCGTGAGAGGAGAATGTGGGGGATAGGCACACATGTATGTGTGTGACTCCCGTCTGTTCTCACACCAGCACCTGGCTGGCTCTCAGGATTTGGTGTTGTGATCACCATTACCATCTAAACCGCAGCCAACACCCCATCGCACAACCGCACTGTTTCTCTTGGCACACGGTCAAACGACCGTCTGTGGCTACATAAAAACACACACACATTACACATGAACTGTCTTCTGCAGATCTCTTGCAGTTTCTTAGTCAGGGACAACTGTTGATGGAAGGATATGCTTATGTGGAGATATATTTATATGTATTATACCCTATATTTTTGATTATTAGAATTTTTTTAAGCTTCATTGTAGCGAGTCAGGTATGCAGATAAAAGACTATTTCCACCTCAGAGTAAAAAAAAAAAGTAGTAATAGTGACTTAATTTCTCATACTTTTGACTTTATCGCAATTGCGACTTCTGATTTATTAGTAGTAATTGCGATTGTATAGCTCACTGTCTTTATATCTCCTATGACGACTTTATTTCTTATTTTTGGCCTTTTTCTTTTTTACTCTGAAACAGAAATGGGTTTCCAAGGGATGATTTGTTTCAGTAAATTGACAGAAAGTTACAAGTTATCTTTTTAATACAGTTTCTCTTCCCAAACCGTTTTCAATGCAGTTGCTGGCTGTGTGTAGCACCTACAACTCTGCACTATTTTTTTACAGTTACATTTACATTTAATCATTTAGCAGGCGCTTTTATCCAAAGCGACTTACAAATGAGGAGAACAATAGAAGCAATCAGACCAATGAGAGAGCAACAGTAAACAAGTGCCACGACAAGTCTCAGTTAGTCTAGCACAGTACACGTAGATAGTTTTTGTTGTTGTTGTTGTTGTTGTTGTTGTTGTTTTGTTTTTTAATGTGAATAGAATAGAATAGAATAGAATAGGTAAGTGCTAGTATGAGTTGGTCAGGTGCTGGCGAAAAAGATGTCTTTTAAATGTTTTTTGAAAATGGCTAAAGCCTTTTCAAAATAGTTTAAGCATTGCTTTTTTGTGAACGTCACATTGTAATTCAGTCTTAGCAAAGGGACATTTATTGAAAGATAAAGCAGTTATTTTGAACTTGTTATTAAAAATTGTGCAAAGTTCTGTATCTCATTGCACATGTGAAGAGGATGTTTACATAGTGCTGTTTAAGACACAGCAGCAAAAAAAAAAAATAATAATATTAATAATAAAATTTAATGTAGCCTAATTTATTTTCTTTTAGCTTGTCATAAAAACTAACATAGTACTAGTTTTTGCCAGATTAAGGGAAAAAATTAACTATAAAGAGCTGTATGAAATGAATTACCTCTTTGACAGATTCTATGTTTTATGAAATGGTTTATAGCTGTACAATCTTAAAAGTTAACTTTTACTAAAGCACACTTCTTTTAGTTACTAGTTGTTTTACCTCCCTAGATGCCTTGATTTTCTTCAGGCATGTTATATTTGCCATGCCTTTCCATCTTCCGGAAAAACAAACATTCACATCCGAATCTGCCTGCATCCCTCTATCCTTATCTCCCACCGAGCTGTCAGGAGTGACAGAGCAAGAGAAAAGAGCAGAGGCAGAAGAGGCTAAATAGCACGCATTTGGGGAGAAAACAAGCAACTCAAAACAAACAGCCAGCAGGCTAAATATGAAACCAGTTATATTTGGTCTGACATTAAATACGGTCGTAATAAACAGATAGAAGAGAAGCTGACTCATGCACTCACTCCCTGTTATTTGTGATATGTTTTGATATCAAGCTTTAAAGCAGAATTTCTGGAACCATCTAGAAGGGAAAAAAAAAAAACACTTGTTGCAGTCAGAGGCTTTCAGAACCCAAGAAAGACATCTTTGGGCAGTTTAAACAGCTTCTTCTCAGGCAGAATTAACATGCTTATCCTTATAAATATTTATACCGAATGCAGATTATAGCTTAACACAAACACACACATGCACAACTGTTTGTGTTGGGTTTCCACCAATACGTTTTTTTTTTTTTGTGTGTGTGTGTGTGTGTGTGCAGCAAGTTATATAACTGCAAACACACACAGTGCAGGCACAAAGGGTTCACAGAGCAATATTTTACTTAGGAAGAGCATCCATCCACACTAAGAAAGTCTTTATGTCCTATATGTCTTGCCGCAGTGAACACAGTGACATGTTACAGTAAACATCTCAAGTGAGTGTTTGCAGACCAGACTGATGCCTACAGCCACAGAAGCTTAAACTGATAGTTAGTGCTAGTCTCAGAAAGAATTGCATAACCGCTGTGCATGGATTTATAAAAACAGAAATGTTAATGATGGGACCATGCGGAGTCAAAATTATAAGTGAGCTGCTTGTAAATGATTGAGTGAATGTCAAAAGGACTTAGGGACTGAAATGTATACTCCTCACCTCATTTTTGCAATGGGTTTTCTTGATTTTTCATTCTGACATCTAAAGTAATTTCAGTTTTATAATTTTGCACTTATCTGGAGAGCGGATGATATAGTTTGTCCTAGTGAGACTCTTTTGTCAACTGAGATATCACAATCCTGGGCATTTTTTCCCATTACATAAGACCTAAATTATGTTGAATATGTTAGATATGTAATTTTTTTAATTTATTTTGTTTGTAATTTTCATATGCATTTAAAAGTTTGAGGTCTGTAGATTTTTTAATTGAAATGAATACTTTTATTCAGCAAGGATGCATTAAATTGATCAAAGTTGAGATTAAAGACATTTATTTGAAATAGAAAACTTTTATAAATGCTGTTCTTTTGAACTTTCTATTCATCAGTGAATCCTCACAGTAACTTATCACAGTTTCCACAAAATATTAAACTGTTTTCAACATTGACAATATTAAGAAATGTTTCTTGAGCAGCGAATCAGCATACTGCAATGATTTCTGAAGGATCAGCATATTACAATGATTTCTCACTGAAGACTGGAGTAATGGCTGCTGAAAATTCAGCAATTTCACAAGTTTTTTTGAAAGATATAGGTTGCATGACTGAAACGTACAAAATACTGTTTGTTTTTGCAATCTTTAGTAGTGCACATGATTTTTCTTTCTTTTTCACCCCTCAAAAGTCAAGAAAGATTATACATTTAATGAAACCCATGTCTGTGGCACATTAGCTCACAAATATTCTGAAGTTGAATTACAGTGCCATAAAACCGAAGCCATTTTGAAACATTTAAATCATACTGTGATCCAATAGTCAATATCATATGTTGCATTTGAACTGTGATTTTTGGGGGGATTTTATGAATATTAGCTACAGTATTAGCATTGGTAGACATCCATCTCTTGTCTTATTTTACCAAATGCACCTGAGCTGATGCATCTGAACATAAAGTCTTTTTCATCCTGTAGTCTTACGTAAGTGTACTGCTCCGCTCTAGCCATGTGTCTGCGGGTTTGGCAGGTCCAAAGGGGTTTAACTGGCACAGCGGAATGTCTTCTTTCTCAGGTGTGAGATTGTTTGTTTAGATCTGGTTGAAGGATGGGCGACTTTCTCATTACCCAGCCCTTGCATTCCACAGCTGGCGTAGGATGGTGTGCCAGCTTCACCCACCCATGTTGCTGTTCCGTCCTCCATTTGTCTTCTCAGAGTCTCTCTTCGCTTTCAGCACCATCAGTGCTGCTGGAATGACAACAAAGTTTGTTTTTGTCGAACACCTTTGTTCACGCTTTCTCCCCTAAATTCTCTTTCTCAGTCTCTTGCTCTCTCATTCCCCAGCGTCTGAGTTTAGTGAGTGCATATTAAATTCTGATTAACTCACGGCTGTTGCCTTCTAATGAAAAGAGCTTTTGTCCTCTGATTTCCTTACAGCAATACAACTCAATCTAATAAATACAGTACATACTTACAACATTGCATATAATATATTTAAAATAACTCTTTTCTATTTTAATATAATTTAAAATCTAATTTATTCCTGTGATAGCAAAGCTGAATTTTCAGCAGCCATTGCTCCAGTATTCAGTGTCACATGATCTTTCAGAAATCATTCTAATATGCTGATTTGCTGCTCAAGTAACATTTCTTATTATTATCAATGCTGAAAACAGTTGTGCTGCTCAATATTTTTGTGGAAACTGTGATACATTTTATTTCTGGATTCTTTGATGAATAGAACATTTAAAAGAACATCACCTATTTGAATCAGAGATCGTATGTAACAGTAGAAATGTCAATTTTAATCAATTTTATGTCTTTGTTGAAAAAAAGTATTTCTTCTTTACTGTGTTTGATGCTGCTTTAGAATTCAAAAATAAGAGTTGTACCATTGTAACGTGCAAATTTCTACATGTGAAGAAAGCCAGAAAGAGTGATTATTCCATGAACATTGATGTAATGTTTAGACACTCATCTGTATGTGTGTCTGTAGGAGTCTCAGGCCCTGAGGAGCTGACAGTGGAGCGAGCTCACTCTGCCCTGGAGAACATGTTTGAGACTCTGAGGGGAGTCAGTCACGCCCGAGACCACCTGAAGAACTTCAGATCTGTGTACACTCCCAGTGATGGAGCACACCAGGTCAGTGACCCTTAAGTAACGTGTAGATAACATGCAATTTACATTTCTCAAACACGTAATGCCACATATTAACATTCAGCTGGCCTCCCTAAAACATAAAAGTAAAAAAGTCTCAAAGTTAAAAAATACTTGTATTGAGGGTCCAAAAATGTACTTGCTAAGCCTCAAATGACAGTTTATCATATATAGATATGTATGTACACTACCAGTCAAAAGTTTTTGAAAAAGAAAGATTTTTAATGTTTTTTAAAGAAGTCTCTTCTGCTCACCATGCCTGCATTTATTTGATCCAAAGTACAGCAAAAACAGTACAATTTTGTAATACTTTTACTATTTGAAATAACTGTTTTATATTTGAATATATTTTAAAATGTAATTTATTCCTGTGATTTCAAATCAGAATTTTTAGCACCATTACTCCAGTCTTCAGTTTCGCATGATCATTCAGAAATCATTCTAATATTCTGATTTGCTGCTCAAAAAACATTTATTATTATTATTATTATTATTATTATTATTATTATTATGTTGGAAGCAGCTGAGTAGAATTTTTTTCAGGATTCTTTGATGAATAGAAAGTTCAAAAGAACAGCATTTATCTGAAATAGAAATCTTTTGTAACATTATAAATGTCTTTATCATCACTTTTGATCAATTTAAAGCATCCTTGCTAAAAAATTATACTAACTCCATGCTTTTGAATAGTATAGTGTATAATGTTACAAAAGCTTTTTATTTCAGATAAATGATGATCATTTGATCTTTCTATTCATCAAAGAATCCTGAAAAAAAAAAAACATGTTCCTTAAACAGCAAATCAGCATATTAGAATGATTTCTGAAGGATCATGTGACACTGAAGACTGGAGTAATAATGCTGAAAATTTAGATTTTATCACAGGAATAAATTACGTTTTAAAATATATTTAAATAGAAAGCTAGAATTTTAAATAGTAAAAATATGTCAGAATTCTACTGCAAAATGCAGGCTTGGTGAGCAAAAGAGACGTCTTTAAAAACATTAAAATCTTACTGTTCAAAAACGTATGGCAGTAACTCAGAAATCAGTAAAAACGAAAATAATAAATTAAAGGACAATGGAATAAATAATAAATAAATCAAAATATGAAAGATGAAAATATGCATAAATCATATGTCAACATTTTATATCTCTTGTATTTTTATTTATTATTTATACTTTTTTTCTGGATAGTGACTTCTGATTCTTTACTTTAAATGATAATCTGATCTTGCTAATTTAAGTGAAGTGAATGATTCAAATGAAAGAACGTCTAAAAAAAACATCTGTCGCAATTTGTTATGTCTGCTAACTTCTACCTTCATGGAAAAAGTTACCAGAATGCAGACACATTTTTCTCAGAACTCCATTTGGCAACGCATATGTGGAATACTCTCACCTTAACAAACCTATGAAGAACAAAATCAGAAATCATCATGTTTTATTGAGAGACAGAAACTGGTTAGTCTTATGTATGATGCTGTGAGAGACTCATCACAAATACACATGGTAAAACAGCTAAATAATTCTATGTACAAAATTGCATTTTTAATAAGTAATGAATGTACAGTGTCCACAGATGGCAATATTTTTTTAGTTAACAGTTCGTTTTGGACCCTGTGCATATCTTATGAATACAGAGCATACAGGTATTGTAATAATTCTCTGTCTTGTTTCTTGATAAATAGTATATATCATGCTTTTAGCTCACAGTATTCATGCAGGACCTGTGACAGACTGTGTGTGACTGTCTTTGACTACTGGAAGCTGGAGTGCGTCACAGCCTTTTAACCATACTGTATGACAGAACTGAACATCCACTCTTGTACCTCTGAGAGCGTTTCATACACTCTTGTGTGCGTTTGTGTGACAGACAGTGAAAGAGAAAGAGCCAGACTAAGGGACAGAGAGAAAAGAGCTGATTATGTAACACATTATGTCTTCTTTTCCTAAGCAGAGAGCACTTGCAATACAGTCATTCAGAGATGTTCTCTGCTGGTTCAGTAGTTTTTAGTAGTTTTATTCATCAGTGTTGGGGAATAATTAGCTAAAAGTAGTGATGCTCGTAACTCATTGCTTTTTTGTGAAGTAACCATCAGTGTCCACTACACAACCTGACAACAGCTCATCTGTCTTAAAAATAGTGTTGCTTTTTCTGTAATATGCTTTTTCTATCAGTGTATCACAGTGCATTGCTGTTTTTAGTGTTATATTGTAGCACAAATAAATTTACAGCCAGGCAAAATGAGATGATTTTCAGCCACACTCCCTTGAACTGACATTTCTGCCAGTTTTAGTGAAATGTTTCATGTTTCATATTGAAGTGAGTTTAGTTTGTTGTTTACATTAGCTATATGGTTTGTTAGTTATCTGGTCAAGTTTAATGCTGATTCAAATAATTTATATCAGGAAGTTAGGGTCAAATAATTTATGTTCATAAGGCTGGGGTCAGTTAGATTTTTTATATATTTCTTAAAGAAATGAATAGTTTTATTCAACAAAGATGCATTAAAATGATTAAACCTGAAAATAAAACATTGTTACAAAAAATTCTTACAAAATTCTGTTTCGAATAAATGTTTAATCATTTAATCAAGAAAATGTTTCTTCTTCTTTCTTTTCTTTTTGCTGTTCTTTTAAACTTCATCAAAGAAACCTGAAAAATATGTCACAGTTTTCACAAAAATATTAAGCAGCACAACTGTTTGTACTGTTAAATTACATTTGAAATTTTAAAATATAAAATATTTTTTAAAATGTATAACAATAGTAATGATATTTCACAATATTACTTTTTTACTGTATTTTTGATCAAATAAATGCAGCCTTGGTGAATTCAATTCAATTCAATTCAATTCAATTCAGTTCAATTAAAACAAAACATATTGCTAACCCCAAAATTTTGACCATGAATTGTATATTTTTACTGAACCCTAGCTTCTGTTAGTTAGTATTTTGTAGGGTAGCTAACTACTTTTTCAAGAGAGTAGCTTCACAAGTTGAGCTGTTTTAAATTATCACAAGCCTGTAACTCAGCAATCTACTGTTTCACTGACGTTTGATGAATATTTCATTCAATTGCATTTTAGTTCTAGTCAAAATACTGTCTTTTGAAGCTTGTTAGTTTTAGGCTATAGCTTTAAAACAGCCTTAATCATATTGGCTTTGTTGATCTGTAGAGTTTAATCCACTCTGTTCCTGGAGTTGTTTTTCACAGATGGAGTGTTATGAAACCATAAGTGAGCCCTCACATCAAAAACTCTGCACTCCTGCGTTCATGATGGGATTGAAAAGCATATCCTTATTTATCAGCAGTGGACTGCATCTAATTTTTGCTTTATCTCTTTTGTTTTTGATAATGCAAGAACATATTGTCCTAGTATTTTGCCATCAAAAATCAATTTTTGATTTGTTATCTTGATTTTGCTTTGGAAATACATCAACAAATCACACTGCTCTGCTAGAATGAGTTCTTGGGAGAAACACAGTTGGGAAGAAAAGCTGTAGGCCTCATTACCTCTGTAGATATGCGGAGCTTCAATGGCTTTGAACCGAAGTAAATGATAAGTATGTAAAGCCGACAGTGAAAAATATCGACACTGGAAAAATGTTAAATAAATGGAGCACAGAAAATATTGCTGGCAGAGAAATGTCTGAATGTATGTATGCATTAAGTTGTTGCAGGAACATTTTTGTTGTTTCTCCATCTCATTTCCCCTCTCGCTCCTCTCTAGTTCCCTCTCGGTCTTCACTAATATTCACTACCATTCAAAAAAGTCTCTTATACACCAAAGCTGTATATATTTGATCAGAAATACAGTAAAAACAGTAATATTGTGAAACATTATTACAATTTAACAGCAGTTTTCTCTATAAAATATTTTCAGCAACCATTACTCCAGGCTTCAGTGTCACATGATCCTTCAGAAATCACTCTAAAATGCTGATTTGAAACATTTCTTATTATTATCATTCTCGAAAACAATTGTGCTGCTTAATATTTTGGTGGAAACCATAATACATTTGTCAGGATTGTTTAATGAATAAAAAATTCAAAAGAACAGCATTTATTTAAAATATAAATCTTTAGTAACATTATAAATTTCTTTACTGTCACTTTTGATCAATTTAAGGAATCCTTGTTGAATTAACGTATTATTTCTTGAAATAAAAATCTTACTGACCCTAGACTTTTGTTAATTATAGTGTCAATTATTAATAAAAAGCCCAATGGAGGTTATATTTAAAATAAATTTATAATATAAAGAAAAACTGCTCCTTTTATCTTTTTAGACCAGAAATATTTTGATGGAACATTTGCGTGACAGTAAAGAAAAGCTAAGATAGAAGGAACAGTCAGACACGAAAGAACATCATCTTTTAATGTGTTACTGTTTGTGTCTTTTCCCTGGTGGGCAGATTTCTGTTTGATACACATCAGCTGTAAAGAGCTCACGTTACGTACTTAAAAGAGCTAAAAAGTACTAAGAGTGTCGTACTAAGGGCTGTAAGACACAGACTTAACTCATGTACACAAAGACACACATCAACATTAAAACATCTAATCTGGAATATTTACACCAATACACGCGTACCTCTGTGTCTGACGTTTTAGATGCTAAACAGATGAGTTATGTCAGTGAGGTTTGGTACATAGCGTGACTTTGGCGAGACTCACAGTCCAGGAATGTTCCTTGCTAATGAATTATGTCATCGTACCTTTTGTGTGTGTGTGTGTGTGTGTGTTTGGTTTTTCATTTTCATAAACCTACCTTCTACATAAACGCACAAGCTCAGGTTCAAGTACTCGTATCCAGTTTCATCTCGTACTCATCTCCATATGACAGCTAATCACTAATGTAGTCATTTTAGGTAGAATGTAGGTCAACAACATGGAGATACACATATAAATGTACCCAAAATAAAGCATATTCCACAGAATTGTACATACTGCACATACATGTTTGAAATAGCATACAATCAATTATCTTTACATTTTATGCAGTATGTAGTACGTATAGTGTGCATAGTATGCATATTTTCTTTATGGATGTTGTACTTACATACTAGTTGCCACACTGTGCTAGATTTGTATCCCACAATGCATAGCTAAATAACCAATAACTTGATGCAATGTGACAGTTATGGTTAGGGCATGTGGACAGTTATGTAACATACTACTAGTGTGTAGTACATACTGCACAGTATGCAGTAGGCATTACATTAGCATCCTATTACAAACTCAAAACCACAGAGATTTTACAGGTTCTACATGTTCCTCACCGCTTGTATATTTATTTAGTAGATATTTTGGCCAGTTTAACTGTTTTTAGCTCTGTTTAACATAACTGCCATGTTTAGATCTATCTATTTGACTCAAAATCCTGCAGATTTTGTTTCATAATCAATGCAGAAAATGTACAGAAATGCTGCTGTAAGACTCAGATTCTCCTTGGGCTTGATGATGGGGATTCATGCAACCATATCAGATTCTGTGTTGGTCAGAGCAGCAGGACTGGTTTTTAAAAAACACTCACTGCTGGCCTTTCTCTCTCAGCTACCCATAATTCACCTGCAGACAACGGTACAATCCAGGAAAACGCATGAGTCACTCAATTCAAGAATAATAAGCCTTTTTGATATCCTTTTTTGTGTCTTTTTTTAGCATACTAGTTTAGCATACTGACTAATCTTCATCTAGCAATTAGAGGTTTATTTTGGAGGTACGATCTAACTGTGGCTATGTCATTAATAGGCTATTTTTATCTAAGCAATGGGTGCATGTTATTTTTGGAGGTTCAGTGGAAGTTTTATAACAAACCAGTGAATGAAACCTCTTGACTAAACTCAAGTTCTTTTGACTTGCAATGCAGCATTTATATTGAGCTATATATACAGGATTGGTGATTTAATTCTGAAATATAGTTTCTTGTCAACACCTATTTGGTAGGAACCCATTTGCTAAAAGATCTTTATTTGTTTCGCTGTCAATTTCTGACACCATTTCATCATATACACCAATAACACACATAAATATCAAATAAAATTTATAAGGTCAGTAATAATACTGAACTAAAATTCTAAATATTTTTTTTTCTTACAAAACTTGGAATATTTAAAAAAAAAATGTGTGTATGTATATATATATATATATATATATATATATATATATATATATATATATATATAAAAGCAAGTAATAAAAATATTAAGCAGCACAACTGTATTCAACATGGATAGTAATAAGAAATATTTCTTCAGCAGCAAATCAGCATATTAGAATGATTTCTGAGGATCATGTGACACTAAAGACTGGAGTAATGACTCCAGAAAATTCAACTTTGCCACCACAGGAATAAATGACATTTTAAAATATATTAAAAATATATATATTTTAAGCTGTAATAATATTTCATAATGGTACTGTTTTACTGTGATTAAATCAATACAGCCTTAGTTCAATTCAATTCAATTCAAGTTTATTTGTATAGTGCTTTTCACAATACAAATCGTTGCTGTACAGTGCTGTACAGAAAATTAAGTTTCTACAATATATTTAGTAGTAGCTTATCATTGGTGACTATGTCAGTTAATGTACATATGGCAGAAATGTACGGAAAAATCAATTAAAGACGTAATCAAACAGACGATGAACACTATTAACAGCAATTATTATATGCTGAAATCAAGCTTATAGCAAGATTTGGTAATTCTGTATGTTGTTTCAGGGTTGGCATCGTCTGAGGTCCTCTGAGGGGTTGGCATCATCTCTTCTCAGGTGTTCTGGATCCAGACTGAAGCTTGTGTCAATCCAGTGGCAGAAACAGAGAAACAAATAGAGACATAATTAGCGTAGCTGCTCTTCCAACCAAGCAAAATTGATTTGTTTAACCCAAGCTAAAGAATAATAATGTGCATTTGATCAGATATAACTGCAGTACAAGATTAATGAGATGCATTATTTGAAAGCTTGGCCAAAGAGATGTGTCTTTAATCTAGATTTAAACAGAGAGAGTGTGTCTGAACCCCGAACATTATCAGGAAGGTTATTCCAGAGTTTGGGAGCCAAGTGTGAAAAAGCTGTACCTCCTTTAGTGGACTTTGCTGTCCTACGTACTACCAAAAGTCCAGAGTTTTGCGACCTTAGGGAGCGTGATGGATTGTAGCGTGGTAGAAGACTAGTTAGGTACGCAGGAGCTAACCCATTAAGGGTCTTAAAGGTAAGTAATAATATTTTGTAACTGATACGGAACTTAACAGGTAGCCAGTGCAGAGACTGTAAATTTGGGGTAATATGATCATATTTTCTTGATCTGGTAAGGACTCTAGCCGCTGCATTTTGGACTACCTGTAGCTTGTTTATTGAAGATGCAGGATAACCAGCTAGCAGTGCATTACAATAGTCCAGTCTAGAGGTCATGAATGCATGAACTAGCTTTTCTGCATCAGAAACAGGTAATATGTTTCGTTGCTTGGCAATGTTTCTAAGATGGAAGAATGCTGTTTTTGTAACATGGGAAATATGATTTTCAAAAGACAAGTTTCTGTCTAATATAACACCCAGATTTTTGACTGTAGATGAAGTAACAGTACATCCGTCTAGTTGAAAATTGTAATCTAAGAGATTCTGTATACTGTTTTTGGTCCAATAAGTAATATCTCTGTCTTATCTGAATTTAATAGGAGAAAATTATTGGCCATCCAATCTTTTACATTTTTAACTTAGTTAAAAAGTTAGCTTAGATAATTTAAAAGTTTCATCTGGTCTTGTTGAGATATATAGTTGAGTATCATCAGCATAACAGTGGAAACTAATCCCGTATTTTCTAATAATATTACCAAGGGGCAACATGTATATTGAAAATAGCAGAGGACCTAGGACAGATCCTTGTAGTACTCCATATTAACTGGTGGTAATTGAGATGACTCCCCATTTAAATAAACACGGATGGTTTAGATCCGACAGGTAGGATCTAAACCATCTTAAAGCCTGCCACTGAATACCCGTATAGTTTTGTAATCAATCTATGAGTATGTCATGATCTATGGTGTCGAACGCAGCACTAAGATCAAGTGAAACTAGCAATGAGATGCAGCCTTGGTCTGCAAGTCATTTGTAATTTTAACAAGTGCGGTTTCTGTGCTACGATGGGACCTGAAACCTGACTGAAATTCTTCATAGAGATCATTTGAAAGTGAAAAAAAAGTGAAAGTCGTGAGGTATTGTCAAGTATGGTGACTCATACTCGAAATTGGTGCTCTGCATTTAACCCATCCAAGTGCACACACACAGCAGTGAATAGTGAACAAACGCGCGCGCACACACACCGTGAACACACACCCGGAGCAGTGGGCAGCCATTGCTCCAGCGCCCGGGGAGCAATTGGGGGTTCGGTGCCTTGCTCAAGGGCACCTCAGTCATGGTATCGAAGGCAGAGAGAGTGCTGTTCATTCACAATCCCCACCTTCAATTCCTGCCGGTGCGAGAATCGAACCGGCAACCTTCAGGTTACAAGCCCAACTCCCTAACCATTAGGCCACGACTTCCCGAATTTTTTTTGCAAGAAGGAGTACAATTGAGCAGACACAACTTTTTCTAGAATTTTAGACATAAACGGTTCACTAGGATCTAGTTGTGGTTTCTTAATAAGAGGCTTAATAACCGCTAGCTTTAATGGTTTTGGGACGTGACCTAAAGATAACGATGAGTTAATAATATTGAGAAGCAGTTCTTCTGCTATAGGTGACAACTCTTTCAGTAATTTAGTGAGCATAAGGGACTTCTTTCAAAAGCATAAAAAAGTACTGACTTTTGAGATTTTTGAACGGTAGTGTACACATTGCAGCAAATTTTACAGTATTTGTTCTTTTTTTGAGGTATGTTGTGCATCTCCAACTCACATGTAGTGATCTTAATACATTAAAATCATGGAAAGGTTCAGACATTTTCTACATGTCAAAGTCTCTTTATAATTCATGAAATCATATTTTTAAGTTTGAAAAATATCTGACCTTGAGCAGATATATTAAGAGCGTGTAATGGTGTAGTGAAATTTCATTGATAAATGAATCATATATTTTAATCTCATAAATAACATTATATACTCAAATATTTTTAATGGTAAAATTTCTTATTACGGAATGTGTGTATGAGTTGAGGCATGATTAGTTATGTTTATTTTCTATATATTTTTCATAATTAATCACCTTCAATTAATGGGATTTTTCTTTGTTTGTTTATAGTTTAATTGCAAATATTGAGCTTGAGAGACTGACTCAGTATAGCTCATCTTCCCCTCCGCACGCCATTTATGTTCATCTGTTGACGAATACGCTACAGGCGTGTCACTGCGACCTAGAAAGGCAAATAATTGTTGTGTTGGCATAAATGTAATTAATTAAATTGTTTTGAGCGTGTAATAATGGTGGTTCCGAAATGACTCATTAGATGACTAAACGTGACACAGTGCATATTTGCTTATTGGAAATGTGGGCGTTTTCCATTCAGTTTGCATATTGTAACTGATGGTACATGTGTGTGCTTATCCTTTGTTGTTTTCTCTTCCTCATCAGTTGGCCAGATGTGAATTAATTTATCATTTGTATGAACGCAAAGTGTCTCCTTTCATTTCTGCCCTTATATGGACACATCCAGAAAAGGAGGGGCTGAGATTCATCACTCATTTATGGTGAAAGCAGAATTGTGACAGAGATTTTCAATCAACTCCTTTAGTGATGCCAGGTAGTGCTGTTTCTACAGGTACACACATGTGAGAGGTAGATTGCATAGTCACATCTAAGTTAGGAAGATGCTGAAACCTGCAAGACAGACTTAAGGCAGCACAGGTGAATCTTGAAAGCCCATTAATAAAGGTGTGTCTCTGTGTAGGGGAGTTTGCATGTGTGGCACCTGGCATCATGGCCAGGTATGAAATCTCTAGCCCCAGGTGCAGATTTCAGGGAAAGATTCATGAAATTAACACATACTTGAGGTGTGTGTGTGTGTGTCTGTGTATGATTACTGGAAATCTGCATCTGGATGTGTGAGGTTGAGCAGGTCAGGTCATGTCAACCTTCTGGAATGCTGAAGTATTTCATTTGAATTAATGTCTATGCTGGAATTTAAAAATTAGGGCTGTCAATTTAACACATTCAATCTGGGCAAAATAGAATTGTGTTAAAATGGTTCACATTTAATAATTGTTTTTCGAAGCTGAACACCACTGTTATTTAGGTATTTTTGAGATGCTATTATAATTAGTTTTTAATAGTAGTTTGAATTTGTTTTTATTTTTATATTTCATATTTTCAGTTTGTAATTTTTGTTATAGTTTTTATAATTTTAATCAATTTTTATATTAATTTTATTTTAAAATATCAACAATAGTTTTATTAATTTTTAATTCAGTTTTAGTTATTTTAGTACATCAAGGTAAATTAAATGAAAATGAGAAATGTTTCCTTGGCAACTAGCTGAAATAAAATGTCTATATTTTTATATATATATATATATATATATATATATTTTTTTTTTTTTTCAGTTAATTCATTTAAGTCATTTCAAGTAACCAAAAAAAATATATTATGGTTTTAGTTAACTATAATAACCCTGCTTAACACAGAGAAACGCAATAGACAAATATGTCTTTAGGATGTTCAAATTTAAACCAAACATAATAAATATAAATAAAAAAATATATTGCGGACAGAGTATAAGAATTAATAGTTTAAAACACAAAATGACCACGAATTATTTCCGTATTCACAAATACGGAAATAAACAATATTTTGACTACTAAAGTCACTTTTTAATGATTATTCTGTGTTTTACTCCTCTGCCACATTTTGAATTGTGGTCTTTTTCCAGCAAATATTTAATATATGCAATATATTGTGAATGAGACAGTTAGATAATCAGCATATTGTGTAGTGAATTCTATTAAAACACTGAATCCATTGACAGCCCTAGGAAAACTAGGGGCTCAGGAGAGCTGCTACTTTTGCACCCTTTTAAACTCACTTATAAACACCCACGTATATTCACATATAAACATGCATCTGCTAAACTTGTATTCACCACCTTTTTGTAACACACATTTTCATAAACAAATACCCAAACAGTTTAAGTAGCTTAGGCTGTTAGATCAGGATCCGTGTTGAACCTAACAATGACGCTATTTCAGTGCAGCGGCAATGTAAGTTAAACAGTAGGGGTGGATTAAAGTGGCCCGGGGCTGTACGTTCATATTCAGGGAAGCCGTGAATCATCACATTACTGAGTCGTCAGCTTTACTGGCCCCCGCTGATGCTGTATCTGCCACAGATAATAACTGTCCTAAGCAACCCTTATTTTTAAACCAGCTCCTACACTCAATTGCCACACAGCAAACAGAACATTACAGGAACACCACAATGGGAAAAACGTAATTGAAAATGGAAAATATAATTTTTCATTTTTCAAGAATGGCTGCCCACATTATTGTTCCTCTTTCTTTGTATCATCTTGCTATGTTCTTTTTCTAGCAAAGTAAATTGCTTGTGAATGATTATGAGTTTCACCAAACAAAGAAAAATAACAGGACAGCACGGATTTTGTTTTTGACTGCTGTTGCTTTTTTGGTCCAAAATAAGTTCATTATATACATTCAGCACACACATGCTTTGAGGGCTCAGTTTAAAGTAAACTATTGTTTTTATTCTTACCCACAATCCCTTCTGTCATAGTAGTCACTTTGGTGTACCTCAAGGTTCAGTACTGGGTCATCTCTTGTTTTCTTGTTTTATATATAAGACACATTGCTCTGTGAAGAGAACAGTGTTTAGCAAGTCTATTTTAAATGTGTCTTCATGTTTGTCACTTTGAATGATGCTTATATGCTTAGTTGCACTTTTGTCTCATTGTTATTCTTTGTAATTATGTACCTCTTGGGGTTCTCTTGAATCAGGCTTTTGTTTTTCTTGGAAAAGAAATATTGTGCTTTTTGCATACTAATAGGCCAATTTGAAATCAATGTACACTGCAGGGTACCTGAAAAGTGTTTGTGAGTAAAGGAAACAAGCTTTCCTTCTCAGTATTTTCTTTTATATAATTCCTCAAATTTTAGAGTTTGTAGAGGAATTTTATCTGACACACATACAATAAGATATGTTTTTGTTGTTTTTGTGTATAGGCAACATACCGGCCATTGCTTAAGCAGGTGCTAGAGGAGCTCTTCCATCCAGACAGACGTGAATGCCCTGATGTCGAGCACATGTCGGGGGGACTCACTCACCTTCTCAAGACTGGCTTCAGCATGTTCATGAAGGTAACTCACACTCACCTCCAGTTTTTCATTTTTCATCTCATTTAGTAAGTTTTATTAACAGTTCAATGTTGCTGGGGTGTGTGTTGCTAAAGGATGGGTTAGTTTGAGTTCCAAGAAATCCCTTATATGGATAAAAGTATCCAACTGTATACATTTTGACTGATGACACATGAAAACAATAAACACATGGTTGCAACAGTATGTATTCTGTGTTCTTAAAGCCATCTCATGTATTTTCATAAGAATATAATGCAATGCTAATCGCCATAGTCTTTATCAAATACTATAAAATAAATTTTTGCCTCATTCTACATTAGATCACAGAATCAAGTTATTTTAAACGTTATATAGTTATAATAATGAGTTTGGAGCAAAAACATGGTATTAATCTCAGAAATTTTCATGTTTTGATGCTATGCTAAGCTGCCTAGCCCTTATTCACCTGTTGCCAGGAGTGATTGTTTAATGACTAATTTTGAAATGAAAAGATGATTGGAATGTTTTTTTTTAAGAAGAGTATTTGATAGAAAGGCAAAGAAAGTGATGTGTGTGAGTTTGATCAAAGAAATGTGGGATTAAAGCAGGGTGAAGAGAAGGTCACAGTAAATATAATACACATGTAAGCCTTTATAACTATTTCTTCTCATGATTGTAATTAATTCTGATTTGATGACAGAAAAAACCCAAGTGTACACTTTCAAATGAGAAAACAATTATGCTTGTAGTCCAAAGGCTTCATGAACTGTATCTATTTTAGTGTAGGTTACCATTTCTTGGGTTTGGGTTCAAAAGCGGGGCACATGTTAACAGGATATCTTAACTCATTGCTATGATCTTATGCTTCTGTGAGTTATGTTGAGCCCAGTCAACCAGGAGGCTCATGTGTAAGATCTTATATATTTAATAAGTGATAATGTCAGTAAAGCACCAAACCGTTCTAAACTTCTAACTGGCACATTACACACCTAATTATGTACGCTTGTGTGAGTGTGTGTACTGAATATGTGCTTATATTTAAAGCTCTGTTTAAATCACAGTGTCTATATATAAGTATACCAGCAATATAAGATGAAATGTGATGGAAATTTGTTCTGAACAGAGATTGTTAGCTGAGATAAAAGGAGGAATGAGGGGGAATTAATGGAGAAGATGGGAGTATTAGTAAAAATGTGTCAATATTATCTTTAATATATGGTTTATATATGGTCAAATTATATATTTATATATGGTTCAGTTCACATTAACGATTTTGTATGTATGCATACAATATGTCTATGCATACCTGATTAGTAGGGTTTCTTCTTTCATTTACTTGTTTTTTTTATTACCACTCTTTATAGCTTGTTCACTGGGGGTTGTAAGGTGGTATTCTTTTGCGAAGCTGCTTTGGCACAAATATCTATCAAGAAAAGTACTATAAATATGCATTAAATTAAATGCAATGACCATTTTAAAATTTACTGTTATTCCTTGTAAGACACAATATTTTTTCTTACTTTAGAAAATAATGGTTACTTTTCTGAAAAGAGCCTTATACGTCTGACATATATTAAGTCTGATATATAAGTGTAAGGCAGTAAGATTTTATAAACATTAACATGATTTTCTGTAAATCTGCTTTGAAACAAGGTGTATTGTGAAAAGCGCAATACAAATAAAATTGACTTAATTTTTAGGCAACTTCTTTCTGTCCATTCACCGCTTTGGAAATCTGTGAATATTCTGTGTCACTGTTTGCATTATTTAATTTTCCTAAATGTGTTTAAGAGCTATGAGACTTCATTTGGATGATTAATAATATGTTAATCAGAACATTTCTCCTGAAAATCGTCCTCTAGCTCTCTTTGCTCTCTATAAAATGTGAGCAGACACGTTTATACTGATACACATGGCCTGCTGTGTGCTTGCCCCCTCTGGGATACGTGTGTGAGGCTGTCCTTGTGTTTTCATGCTGTTGTTATTCACTTTGCAAGTGTATGTAGTATGTATTACCTGGTAACATGAGTATGTATGATATTGTATGATATTGCCTAATAATGCACATGTGTATGTACAGCCACACACATGGCTTGACATACTCTTCACCTAATTCACATGCTGGTGTTGTCCATTTAACACACGTGCGTCTGGAGTGTGTGGATAGATGACAAAATAGTTAAATTAAATGAAAGGTTGAAGAATCCTCCAAGAATTAACAAGGTCTCTCTTTTTATCTTTTCTATGCACACATTTATAATGAAACCTCTCTCTCATTCACATGTGTGCCAATCACGCTTGCATACTATCCCAAAGGAACAGCCTAACAAATGCATTTTCTTTTAAATCTGTTCATCCTTCTGTCTCTGTCTCTGTTACACATGTTTGTCCATGCGGGTTTAGGGTCCAGAGTTGCACGTGGCTGCACAGCCCCACTCCTGAGATCCACCTTCCTGGATGTCCATCCAGGAGGGTTATTATTATTATTCACAACTGGCTTTTTCTTGCAGCCAATCGAAGGCTAGCACTCTGTCCACTTGATCAGGCATGTACAGCAGTACGCCATGTGCCTGAGTGACTCAAACAGAACATCCGCATGTGTGCAACAGCGTGCTTGTGTCCATATAAAAGTGTGTGCAGGTTCTGTGTGTGTGTGTGTGTGTGTGTGTGTGTGTGTGTGTGTGTGTGTCTTCTGAATGTTATGCTCCTGCTGTGATTGTCAAAGTGTTCAGCCTTGACCCAGACCCCCAGCTGAACTCTGAATTACACAATACATACACACATTTACCAGGGATGTGCAGAATTGTATAATTGACTTGTCTGACTTAGGGAAGCCCCATGTAATTACGATGGATTACTGTCATCACATGTTTCTTAGAGGACATTCACATGAGACATGTTACTGTGTTAAAAAAATAAATAAAAAAACACACCGCATAACAGTAGGCAATACAATGGGCCAGAACACAATGTCTTATCTATTTTTAACTTGACATGCCATCTTAAAAATGCAGCAATCATAGTGTTAGATGCTGAAAAATAGCTTTGGGAGACAAGGCGACAGCCATAAACCTTTATCTGCACATGTGCATAGACCAATTTGAAAAAAAAAAAAAAAAAAAAAAAGGGGTCACTGACAGATATTCAACAAATAGGCTTTTTTATTTTATTTTATTTTATTTCATTTTGACATACTGCTCATGTATAGTAACTAGGACATTGCTCGCAGTTTCCTGGCAGTAATTGTCTTAATTTGTGTTGTTGAAGTCAATGAATGTGCTACAAAATCAGCTTTAAAAAATCGGATCACTGACTGATATTCATCAGATGAGCTTATTTTATTTTATTTTAACATACTGATTATGTATAGTAACTGGGACATTGCACACAGCAGACTTTTTCCTGATAGTAATTGTCTTGAATTAAATTATTGAAGGCAGTGAATTTGTTACAAAACCAGAGTTTTGATGGCTGTAGCTGCGGTGCTTTCAAAGAGATGAATTTAGAGAAACAGCTTCACAGAAGGGTTTTACTGTGCTGACAGTCTCACACGCTAAAGCACACCACACAGCCAGTATGCCAAAATACTTTCTGAGACATTGTGTCTCTAAATTCACCCCATTTTATGCAGCACCACCAAAAATATTGTAGGGAAAAAAATAATTTTGAAAAAAAAGACTAAATAGACCAGTCAGGCTCAAATGGACTTTAAATTATAGAGAGTATGATTAATGATAGAGGTGTCTGATCTGATCATTGCATGCTAATTAATATCCTGAATCCCAAAAATCTTTAACCTCTTTATGCTCAACAATTAAAGCTTGACCCAAAGCCTTTGAGACCCTTAAATTTTTTTATACCAAGCAGTCAGATTTGCAAATCCGCAGCTTAATTAAATCTGCAGCTGAAAACAAAAAGCAAAGTGAAACTGGGGTTATTGGCTAGTTTCTGCATATGTTCCCTGTTTATCTCCTTTTGATGTTTCTTTTTCCCTGCAGGTCACCCGACCACACCCAAGTGATCATCCACTCTTGTTTCTCTTCCTGGTGGGCGGAGTCACACCATCAGAGCTCCGCCTCATCCGTGAAGTTGTCTCCACCCATCAGGTGGGATGTCACACCCCTTTCTTGATAATTCTTTATCTATTACACTATCGTTTAAAAAAAATAGGATGTGACAGTGACAGTAAAGACATTTCTAATGTTACAAAACATTTCTATTTCAACTAAATTAAAGTACCCCACCTCTCTCTTTCTCCTTTTGTTTTTCTCTGTGGCTCTCTCCTTTTTTTTATATCATTTACTCAGACATGATAGGAGTGTGTGTGCGTATCTGCACTTGTGTTTGCGAGTGAATAGAGATGTAACTGGGTCGATTCAGAATAAAAGGAGTGTTGTTGATCAAAGTTTCATGTCATGAATAAATCAAACATAATGAAAGCACAGAGTGGACCGTTATAGAATAGAAAGCCCACACATAGCCTGACCTAAACCCACAGCTGCGCTAGTGTGTGACAGAGACACACTGATGGGAATTTAGGGTGTCATGTACTAAATGAAGCTGCACCAAACTTGACTAACAAGACAGCCAGGGGAGAGACATGTGGCGAGGGTTCTGTAAAGCCCTTTTGAAGTGATTTTCTAAATGAAGTTCTCAGATGAGCCAAATGATCTTCATCTTTCCATCAGAGAATAAAAAGCATGTACTTACCTCAGCACATGCGTCAGCAGGTGCAGTAATATGCTGCCCTATTCATCTTCAAGACCTGGCTAATAACATACAAGCTAATAATCTTGCCGAGCCAGACTTTTGGCTGTTGCATCTAGTCTGGTCCACTTTGCAGATTATTATGGCCCAAAGAGACTAGCTGACTGATATGTAAAACAACCAACAATGATTTGTTCTTAAGTCTTTCTACCCATTCACTTGTACAGTTTTTATATATAGGTGTTTTGGTTTTTTTATCAGTTTTCTCTTTAGCCTTTTCTTTTAGTTGCCCTGCATTAAATGACACAACTGCGCTGATGTGTATCAATGTTCCATTTGGATAGAAAAAAAGCATGGTTAGCAAAAAACACAAAGGTGTGTGTGTGAACTGTCTAATCTATTTCTTTTGTCTTTTCTCAGGTACTCGTAATGTCCACTAGGCTGCTGAGACCTTCCGATGTCCCTCACTTACTCTTCAGCACTGACAGACTCAAACCTGACATTGGAGTGTGAAGGGACTGAACACACATGCTTCTGGCTGTTGAATCGATTCTTTCCAACATAGTCTGCCTTTTGTCTGAGTTTCAGAGGTATCTGATCAAAAAAATCATGCGTTTAAAAAGGTTTATGGGAATATACAGACCATGCTTCTGTTCCTTATAAACACCACAACATCCCATTCCAGTATTTTCACATTTTGTATATGACCAAAGACTCTGTCTTACCATTTTCTCTTAAAGTCCCTCCATTTTTTCCGTTTAAATAAAATCTTTATCGTTGGCCTTATTCTCATGTGTGTAAAAGCGTGTAAATTTTTTCATGCCGTTGGCAGATACAGCACATTCTGCAGTTCAGTTCTTACAATCAGCCATGTGTTGATTCTCACAGGAGCTTCCCTCTTCATCCTTCACTCATTTCAGTGCTGTTGGAGAAGTGACAGATGGGAAGAGGGCAGAGGTCAGAAAGGGTGGTGACATCCTTTAGAGCAGCTCTTTCTGTTCTGCCTTCACTTTCTCTCACACACACATTTACTTAGCCATCTATAAAGAGGCATACTATAGACTTCTAATGTTTTTATATAACAAAGATAAGTATAAAAACTATTTACCAAAGAAAAATCTAACCTTAACTTTTTGAAAGTTTAGAATGATGTGTTTCTAAAGAGACATTTTGTCAGTAAAACATTCCTATTCCTCAAAGTATAGCGAAGTAAACATGCTGTAACCTCCATGCTTTTATATGCATATCTCTTACTCTTATGAGATTTGAGTTTGTGTTTCGCATTTTCCAAAAACTGTTATTCCAGCAGGTGTCTGACAAGGTGCTAAAACACCTGAAATCAGTTATGTTGCTCTAAATTCAGGGTAATAATAAAAGTTTTACACCTTTATCCTTACATACATGCATTTGACTTGTTAAATGTTTATTTAGGGTGTAGGTAGTTTTATTGACTGTTTATTGTCAATTTTATTTTATTGACCTTGTGGAAAACGTCAGCATTAAAAATATATAGTAAAGCATACACAGAATGCTTGTTTTATGTACACTACTAAGATTTTTTTCAATGTTTTTAAAAGTCTCTTATGCTCAGCAAGTATGAGGGTAATATTGTAAAAAAAAATTACATTTAAACTCTTTTTGGTGTTAATATATTTTAAAATGTAATTTATTCCTGTTATGGTAAATCATTTTATATGCTGATTTGCTGCTAAAGAAACCTTATCAATGCTGAAAACTGTAGCATTGCTTAATATTTTGTGGAAACCATGATACATTTCTTTTTCTTTAATGAATAGAAAGTTCAAAAGAACAGCATTTGTGAAATAGAAATATTTTTAGACAATATAAATATCTTTACTGTCACACTTGATCATTTTAGTGTATTTTGCAGAGTATTCATTTTTTTTCTTTAATATATACTGTGAAAATGGTGGTTACATTTTAAACAATAATATCATAGACTTATAATTGGGCCTGATCTCTCAAGGCTCTATTAAACAAAATTCAACTAAATGAAGCTTTACATTTGCAGGTCAGTTTAAACAGGATGAATGAGTGTACAGTTGTATTAAATGATTGGGTTGACAGTGTTCTTAAACATTCAGACACAATGTATTTTTGTAAAAACAACTTTTTATTTCCAATCACAATCAAATAACATAAATAAATAACTCTGAGCTTTAGCCCTTTGGCTTTTTAAAGTGCATTTACACAAGAAAAAAAATCTCTTCTACTCCACTATAGAAAAGTGGCACAAAGCACAGTTACACAAAACCAGAAGAAGCATTCTGGCCTTGTACACAATAGTAGGACTGTAAAAGATACACACACACACTCTCTCTTTTTATACGCTTAGCTTGAGTGCCTTGTCCTCTAACAATGCCTGCATTCAGACCATAAAAGCCTTGACCAAAAGAAGGAACAAAAAACTCCCTCTCTCCCATGCCTTTCAGAAAAGCAATTCTTAAAATAGTCTGTTTTTGCAGCCTTCACCGTCTCAGTTGCCAGGAAAAGTTCAGAGGTAAGGCAGAGTGTTAATAATAGTGTGTTCCGTTCAGTCATTCTGTCTTTGCACTGTCCACGTCTACGACCACGTCTCCCAGAATCCTGTTGTGTCCATATGGATATAAGTGACAGCAACACAAGTGTCCACCAGCACTGGGACGCTCAAGTGAAAGTGTAAGACTTCACCAGGCTCTGTTTGTTTTTCAGCGACCATGACGCAATCAGAGGTCTAGTTTCAGGGGCCTCTGTTTGGAACCGGTCTGCTGATCATCAACGGATCTCAGGAACTTCCAAGGAGCGAGACCTATACATTCAGAGAGATCTTCTCCTCTCCTTAGAGCTTCCTCTCTCATAATCCTGCACTTTTTTCTGCTTCTCCTGCTGGTTTTCGAACCCTCTTCACACTGAAGTGACGGTCCGAACCTTGGCGGACAGCACCTGTTTGAAGCGCCTCTTCAGGTCCTGCATGTTGGGGGATTTGGGCCGGGGGATGAGGGGAGATCTTTTCTTCTCTGTTCCAGATGAAGCTGTATTGACAGGGGTCTGAGGCTGCTGCTTGGCCAGATCTACACACAGTCTGTGGAAGGCACCATGGACCTGGCTGTAGTCCTCACTGGCGGACACTTCGTAGAAGCAGCAGCCCAGCGCTGAAGCCAACAGTGGACCTTTTTGAGCATCTACATGCCTTACGTGGAGGAGATCAGCTTTATTGGCCACCAAGATGATTGGAAAGGACCTATCCGTATGGGTGCGGGTAACAAGCTGGTGGAGCTGGCCAATGAGATCAAAGCTTCGGCAGTCGGTAACGGAATAGACCATAACTACAGCATCCGCCCACTGAATGGAGCGAGATACCTGGTCAGTGCAGCTCAATCCATTAGCATTCACCTGAAGAAAAAAATACAGACATTTGTCAGTTATGCAACACGTTTGGTTAGCCTACACTTTTTCTTCTATTACTGAATAGTGTGAGCTCTGTGGGGATTAAAGTGTGCAGCAATGCAGACTAAGAAGCTGGAAGAGTATAATTTGCTATTGGCTGAGATTGTCGTTACACAAAAACAGGAGATTTAGCCAGCTAGTCTTTCACCCTAGTCCGAAAAGAAAAGGCATTCTGTGGTTTTGGACGACTGCCTGCTTTGGGAAATGAGCCTTGCATGCCAAACTTGGCACTGAAATATCTGACTAAAGACATCTTGAAAGAAGTGGCCTGTAATTGAATTAAAACCATTCTCTAATTTAGAAAGCAGAGGGATAATTTAGATGGGCTTGTCTAACTGTAACTGTTCCTAACTGCTTATTCATATCCCTAAACCCGCTGAGCACTGCTGAAGCAGCAAAACCTCCCAACTGCGGCGAATCATTCTTTGGAGTCGGATCTTTTTAATGAACCGGTTCGCAGAACCGATCTTAACGATTCTTTCGAAACTCGGTGTGAATTATTTTATTTTTATTTTTTTCAGTGTGAATTAGTTTTAATCATACCGTACGAAACAGTTGGTTTTGATGTATATATTTTTATTAAAATACTTAGCATTGCTCATTTAGCTTCTAAATTACTTGTTTTTATGAGCTTAATCAAATGGGGACCTGTGAAATTACAATAAACGCCTTTATCAATAACACTTTTAGGGGAAAACATAACACTAAATGGCCACTTTTTGTAAACGTTTTGGAGCTTGTAAGGCACGCCGCGAAGTAAATAACCGCTGAATCATTTTAACCTGTTCTGTGAAACGAACTGTTCGAAAGAACCGATTCGCTTGAATAAGTCGGGTTTCCTCAAGCTGCAGGACATGAACGCGCTGCCCCCATATAGGAGTGCAACAGCAGGCTTCCCGCTGGCCAGTTAACCCCAAGTGTTAAACACAAACCCGGAGAAACACAAAAGAAGCGCTAAAAGACAAAGACGAAGGTATGCGCTCTTTCTACACTTCTCACCCGTGAAGCAGCAGCGTGGGAAAGATGCTCTGAGAGCACATGTGTAACAGTAACAAATGTGACATGCATGACTGTTCTGTATCGCGCACACTTACTTCAACTCCAGGTGTGTCTTGAACTTGAATGGCCACTTGTTCTCCGTCTATCTGCACTTCTCTGTTGTACAGGTTGCCTGTAATGCAACAATGCAGACTTTGATATTTTTGACTGAGTTTAAACGATGCTTACTAACATCAGTCGTCTTGGAAAGATGGGGAAAAAAAAAAAAAGAATAAAAAAAAAAAAAAACCACTTACCGACGTTTCTCTCGTAGTCACCAATAAACCGCTTGGTGAGGAAACGAACCACCAACGCTGCAAGGAATAAACAAGAAATGGGCATGAATACATAAATATAATTGTGTCATAACACACTAATCTACAAGAAATTAGTTTCTGTAATAGTATATTATTAGGTGCAATATAAAACCCTGTAAAACTGGTCCACAAACGTACCGGTTTTGCCCACTCCACTGCCGCCGATGACTGCGATCTTAATGACCCGTTTGGACGGGCACTCGGCGCTCGGGTACTCCGCAATCGTAGACATGTTATGGATCAGACGCATTTTGGCAAAAGAAAGATACTATCCAAAGCCTACGATAGGAAACTAGGACAAAATATCCACATACGCCGTAAAGTAATGTCAGAAACGAAGTCAGCCAACGGTATACACGCAGATGTTGTCTTTCAATGATAAAGTCGGAGAATATTTCCAAGCTCTTTCTCCTAGCTATAAACACCAAGACTGTAACTTTGTTGACTGAGCCGAGACTGGCGCTTGGCTGTTTTTATATAGCCACAGAAGCGCTCGGCTCTGATTGGCTACTGCAGACAACAGTCACATTGCCTCGCCCCGCCCACCGCTTCACGTGTTTGCGCGAGCTGTTTATAATCGAATAAAAAGAGAGAGAAAGACAGGTGGGTTCACCCTGACAGTCGCTTCAGGAAAACCTTCCCTTTTACAGTCGCTGAGAAGGAAAATAAGACGTTGTTTTAGTCGACTAGCCTGTAGAAATGATTTAAAGTGGAGGTTTTGAATGGGGCTTATGATTGCTGATACGGGTTTGTTGTAAATGAGTGGCTTCAAACGCGTGTGATGAGAATGTTATCTAGTCTCAGTGATCTCTAAGCGCTTAATGTGTCACTTGCAAAGTGTTTTTTTCTTTAGTCTAAGCAATGAGAATAAGCCATTGATCAGAAGAATCCCCATAGAGTCGCCTCAGGACCTGTAAATAAATAAATAAATTCTCTCTCTCTCTCTCTCTCTCTCTCTCTCTCTCTCTCTCTCTCTCTGATTCTGATTTTCAGGATGAAGTATATAAATAACAAATAGTAAATGCACCTATGTAATATTACATGCCCACTAAATTAAGAAAAATGTTAAATTTCAAATGGTTTATTGCAATGATAGTTTTACATACAATATTGTCGAAGCACAGTAAGCAGTGACAGGAAAACAAAAAAAAAAGGAAAATAAATAAAAAATAAATAAATAAAATGTTTGTGCAAAGGTAATAAAATAACAGCATATAATACTATGAAATTTAAACATTCTTCGGGACATTAGTCAGCATTGAATATGCAGTGGCTGGTTTCACTGTGCAACTCAGTTATGATTTATGCATAATGCATAAATGTTTTTCCTCTGTAACATACAGACAGTGAGCATGTAATATTGTCTGAGCATTTTTCTATCTGCATGTGCTCATGAAATTAACCAGTTGTCATTTGCATATTTTATTTCCCATATCGAATTTACATGCATGGTATGGTGTTTATTGTATTGTGCTGGTTCTGTTATGCTTTCAGCTTTATTTTCTCATCTGTATATTCCTAAATCTGTGTATTCTGCAAAACAGCATATTTCTATGATGAATCGGAGATAATTGTGCTTGCTCGCTGTATATAGGCTGGCCATTAAATAGTACAATTCAAAATGTTTGACATATTCAACCAGTGTTTACACAGTTATGAGACTCAGTGTACAGCCAAAGGATCTGTGATTGTTTAGTCAGGGGAGTGTTTTCTGTCTTCATCCAGAACCTCAGCCAGAGAACAGACATTTACCTCTCACACGTTTAATGGCCCTGTTCTCTTACAACCTGCAGGAGAATTAGCACTTCTGAGCCCAGGGTTCCCTCGGGAATCTCAAACTGATTTTTGGAGTAGTGGTTTCCGATTTATGAGTACAGTAAGGTCTGTAGTTAACACTACTTTAAGAGACTTTCACATTTTGTTCTACAAAATAAATCACACACAGTCATACCTCAGATGTGAATTTTGTTACATAAGGACTACAAATACCACGAAACAGTATTTTAAACCACATTCGAAATTCCTGAGGGAACCCAGGTCAGGTTATCCTTCCAGATTGCCTACGAATTGACGTCAGGACTGAACAGCTCTATTTAGTGTTCAGCTAATGGCAAACATTGAAGGAAGAGTTCACCCAAAATAAACATCATTTATTCGCCCATTCAAAATCTGTATGACTTTCTTTTTTCTGTGGAACACAAAAAATATACACACAATGAAAATCAAAACAACTATGGACCCAAAAGACTTTCATTGCATGGATTGCTTGGAAGCACTGATATATTCAGGAATATATATATATATGTGTATGTACATATATATATGTATGTATATATGTATATATATATATATATATATTGTGTGTGTGTGTGTTCCACAGAACAGTTCCTTTACTTTAGATTTGGAAACTCTATACATCGCTTGCTATATAGCATGTTTTAAAGTTCTTGAGCATCACAGTAAGATGTGGAGTGTGTGTGGGTGTGCTTTGGTGTCTTCAGCATGTTCTGACTTGTCTTGGTCCCTCAATAGTAGTCGGGGGAGTGTGTGTCATTGGGGGATGCTTACTGACATCTCAAAGAACCCATTGACCCAGCCCCCAACACCTTACAGAATGCTGAAGCCAATCTAAGTATACTGTACTCATAGACAGTTATTGCTATAGCATGCGCATGTGTTTGTGTGTATTTGTGCGCTGTGCTCATGAAATGTTTGTGTCAGAGTAATTAACACATTGCGTAAGTGCTTTTCTCTCTGAAGTCTTCCTCATGTTTGATCTTACAATGTTCATGTTTAATGTCATTGTTCTGTAGTGTTTGGAGGGTTTCCTCTCATCAGGTTCAGAAGATCAAAGTCTAACCTTGTTTTTGAACATGCATTCATCTGCGTCCTATAATGAATATTTTTGTCTTTCACCTACTAAATCTCCTTGACTGTTTATGTGTGTGATGTTAAAAGAGAAAAGCTAAATTAAAGGAATAGTTTGCCTAAAAAATTAAAATTCTGTCATTCACTCACCCTCATGTGTTTGTGTTGTTATTGTTAATTAAAACTAAAACGAAACTATTAAAACTCATTTTCAGTAATTGAAATATAGCATGAATAAAATATAAGATATGAAGAAATGTAAATATTAATGTTTTATTAACATAAACAAAATAGTAATAAATGCTATAATAGCATGAAATGCTAAAATAGCATTGTCTCAAGTCACTTTCTTACTTCTGAAGAATGTAAAAGGAAACTCTTTGAAGAATGCTCATGCTGCTCTCTTACATATAATGTAGGCTTGATAGTGTCAAGCTCCAAAAATGGCATAAAACAACCATAAAAGCATCATAAAATTGTTCACACTAATCATTTACTGTTTATTTTCCCAAGTGATCTGAAGTCATACTAAAGCTTTGAGTGAGGAATTTTAGTTGTTTTTCACTAAGCTTACTTTGAAAATCATGCTTGACAGCTGTGGTCACCATTCACTTTCAATATGAAAAGAACAACATGAACATCTTCTATAAATAACTCAATTTGTGTTGCACAAAAGAAAGTAAGTCGTACGAGTTTTGAAGGACATGAGGGCGAGGAACTGATGACAAAATTAACATCTTCTAAGGCTTGTTTTGTATCTGATAACATTCTCGAAACCTCCCATCCCTCTTTCGTCCACGCTCATGCATTAGTCTGTGCAGGCATGCTGGCAGTGGGCCCTGCGTGATTATGAGCTGGTATGAATATATGATAAGAGGAATGATGACAGGAGGCCTTTGCTGAAATATGAAACTGATGGTGCTGATTCATCTACGTTCGACAGGTCCTTGCAAGCTATGGCCGTTAACACTCACATGCACAAATACACACTTTTCACAGCTCTGTTCACCACATCAGAGCCACATAAAAGAGTGTATGTCACTTAAGCCGTTTGGTATCTGTTTAATGGACATGAAAGTAAATGTATTCATTTTGATCATATAACAACGTTAGTATTGTTCTTTGCCAAAACGAATTTTTTGGGGGTGTAATGTTTTTGAAAGAAATCTTTGATCAAAAATGCAGTACAACAGTAGTACTGTGAAATATTATTACAATTTGGAATAACTGTTTTCTATTTAAAATTATTTTAAAGTGTAATTTATTTATTTCAGCATCATTACTCCAGTCTTAAGTGTCACATGATCCTTCCGAAATCATTCTAATATGCTGATTTGGTGCATAAAAACATTTCTTATTATTATCAATGTTGAAAACAGTTGTGCTGCTTAATATTTTTGTGGAAAATGTGATACATTTCTTCAGGATTGATGAATAGAAAATGTAAAAATCAGCATTTATTTGAAATTGAAATCTGAATTAAATCCATTTTAGCACTTTTAGATTTTAAAGTTTAGATCAGGTTTCTTAGCATTTAGTGTTCAAACTTTCATGTTTTTTCTCCCCAACATGTTAATTTTAACAGATTTACAGTAGCTTCCTCTAACATCTGTGGAAAAGTTCCCACTCTCGTAGTACTGTGTACTTGTAGCGTCTTGTCTATAAATGCTAATGCTAGCACCAGTTCTTCACTTACTGTCAACCCTAATAAGCCTGTGTTAACTGTTAGTATGTTGTCTGATAACAAAAGGCCCAGGTGCTGCACAACAGGAAGTGTCAATACACTCATCAGAGGTGAGGAGAGAGTGCGATGTTAAGTTATTTAACATGTTGTTGAAGACACGTCCAATCTGGTCTTTCAACTAATTGTCACTTAGAGTAGTGTGAGATGGGCATGAATGTGTGTGGCCATGTGTATTTGCTCTGGGGGATTATGATCTTTAATATGCATTTTTCAGTATCCGTGTGTATTTGTAACACAGAACCACAGGTTTATAATTGAGTTGAAACTTCATGGAGCTTGACAATTTTTGTACACCCTGCGGTAAGTTATTTAATTTTTTTTGAAAGAATCTCTTATGCTCACCAAGGCTGCATTTCTTTGGTCAAGAATTCAGTAAAATTGTGAAATATTATTACTATTTAAAATAGCTGTTTTATAACTGAATATATTTTAAAATGTAATTTATTCCTGTGATGACAGCTGAATTTTCAGCATCATTACTCCAGTCCTCAGAGTCACGTGATCTTTCAGAAATCATTCTAATATGCTGATTTGATGCTCAAGAACATTTTTGTATTATTTTCAATGTTGAAAACGGCTGTTCTGCTGGATATTTCTGTGTAAAACGTGATATGTGAAAACATGATTTTTGATGAATGGAAAGTTCAAAAGATCAGCATTTATTTGAAAATGAAATCTTTTGTAACATTATAAATGTGTTTACTGTTACTTTTGATCAATTTAATGTGTCCTTGATGAATAAAAATATTAATTCTTTCAAAAAAAAAAAAAACATTGGAAAGCTAGAAATTTTCGACCACTGAATGTTATGTAAAAAAGGGTCTCTAGAACCTAGAGATGAGATTAATTATCTTTTTTGTTATTAGTAGAAATTAGTTAATATGAAAACGTAGCTGTGTTGCAAGTTATTTAATACCAGAAGTCCTTTTTTGTGCTGCTGAAGTTAGACATAAAACTGTCAAGGCTGATTCACTGTTTTGTACTTTTATTCTCTTCCTGGAAAAATTCTGCAGACGTTTTCTCTCTGTCATTCTGATGGAACAGACGGATATAAAGAAAAGGTAGCAGACACTTGAGATGAAGAATCCACATCAGGAGATGAGCAGGGAGGTGTCACTCACACAGGGGTAAGAACAAAGCTGCTGGGAGGCCGGGTCAGTAGTGAGGTAATACAGTCTCCCCATAGGGGGGCAATCAGTGAGGCAGGGGAGGACTGAGCAGACAGGTATTAGAGATACCATACAGAATGTGAAGTGAATGGTACAGAGATAGAGAACTTTAGCAGTACTGTATGTAAGTATTTGAAGTATTGAAAGTATTCGGTGTCCTGTTCAGAAAGTAAATGGACTGATTTAGATGGATTATGGACCTGGCTGGGTCTAATGCTGGTGATATGTGCACACTCTCCCTCACATTACCACAATTACCTACACTTCATGTGTGTCTGCTTTCAATAGATAAATCAAGATGTAAGCCACTGTCTGATTCAAGTGCTAATGCATTAAGCAAAGCCATCTTTACTGCAAAGGCGGCACACATCTAAAGCAGCATACATGAAAAATTTTAATAAAAGGTTAAAATAGGATACATTGTCGTTCAAAAGTTTTTGGTTACTACAAAAAAAAAAATTTTTTCCAGAAAGAAATTAATACTTTATTCAGCTAGGACAAAATTAATTGACTAAATAGTTATAGTAAAGACATTTATAATGTTACAAAATATTTCTATTTCAATTAAATGCTTTGTTATTTTGAATTTTCTATTTATCAAAGAATCCTAGAAAAACTGGCATGGTTCTCACAAAGTAACCAGCACAACTGTTTTCAACATTGATAATAATAATAATAAATGTTTCTTATGCAGCAAATTAGCATATTAGGATGATTTCTCAAGGATCATGTGACACCGAAGATTGGCGTGATGACTGCTGAAACTTCAGCTTTGCATCATAGGAATTACATTTTAAAATATTTTAAATAGAAAACAGTTATTTATAATAATATTTGACAATATTACTGTTTAATAGTAATGAATGCAGCCTTGTTAAGCATAAGTAATGTATGTAGTGTATGTAGGTAGTGTATGTATTTATATTCATGTAGTTAATGAATTACAATGACATAATTTTTTCATTATTATTTATTTATTTAGTAAATTAAACTAAATGTATTAATTAAAGTTTAAATTTGTTTTATTGGTGTGTTCAAGTCATGTTGGAATGATCATATTGACTGACTGAGTTGGGGCCATGTCATGAAAAAAAAAAATTGATAAAAATAAATTGTATTGTGAATGTACAACTTAGTTTGTGCACATGTTGTGTACTATTGATGAAGAAACATTACCCATTTAGCATTTCCCAGTAGCAGCATGAGAATGATAAAATACACAGACAGAACATCAATTACACAGCTAATGAGCTTACTTTGCTCTTCATTATGTTGCATTTGCACTAAAAGTCTTTCGAGAAGTGAAAATGAGAGAGCGAGAAATACAAAATATGGATCAGCGAGTTCATTCATTCCAACTAAAATCACATCAAAATTATGATTTCCTGTAAGTAGGACCTTTCTAGGAGGCTCTGAATGCAGCATATGCTACTATGGCTAACTTTGCTATCCAGCAGAGGCCTGTCAATAGCACATGCTCACAGGAGCTCCAAACTTTTCATTGTGATCCACGGAGAGGGCTCCTCTCCGTCTGATAGCCTAACCTCTCTGAGGGGGTCCAATCTGTTCACAAAAGATACAATCAAGTATTGAGTAACAGACCATAAGTACATTAGCAACGTTGCTTGTTTAAAGTTTAAATATTATACCAATGGTTTTTCACGTTAGCATTTCATTACATTCGCAATTAGTTTTAAGCTCATCAGAGCTACGTATAGAGCTGCAGATGCTGTTGTTTTAGTTGTTTTTGTTCTTGATAAGGGATCACTGTCAGAACAAAGATTTTGTCATGCTTCTGAACTACTTTTCCCACAAAACATCCTATGTGAATGCTAAGATCCACTGATAACTCTATTCTTCCACACTGTTTATCTCACTCACAGGACCGTTAGCATCTCAACAGCTATTGGAAATTCTTTCGCCTGCTTCTTTCCCCCACTTCTGTTCTGACAAAGGATGAGAGATTGTTTTTTCTCATTGAGATGTAAACACTCAAACATGTTTACTCTATTTGCATTTGTCTGCATGTCAACACACTGCAGCGGGCTGAAGATTTGAGGAGAGTAAAGTGGGGTGGGTGGGGGTGCTCATGTTGGTGGTTGAATCACAATGGGCCACAAAACACACACACACACACACACACACAGAGAGATTGAGGCATGTGCCCCGGGCTTGTACAGTATTGTGTCCTGGGAGCTCAGTGGGGCAGTACTGCACTCACATACCTGAACAGAGCTCAAGCGTAAGATGGATTGGGTTAATAGCACTAACCATCTTATAGCATCTGTCCCACCATAGCAAAAAGTGTGGCACACTTCGTAAGATAGTGTGTGTGCTCAGTGTTAGGATGTTTACATATTTGTTTGTATACCTTTATGTATTTGTGAGAGAGCATTTAAATGGTTAGTTCACCCAAAATTTACTTACTCGCCCTCATGTTGTTCTAAACTTTCTTTCATAAAATGCTATGAGAAATTTTGAAGAATGTGCTGGTTGCTCTTTTTCATGTGTTTACAATGAATAGGGATCGGAGCTGTCAAGCTTCAAAAATGATGCAAAAGTGCCATAAAAGTATCCTCAAAGACTTTTCCTCAAATAAAGCTATCATATTACTTTATAGGTCCTAGTCATATAAACTATAGTCATATAGACCAGAACTTTTCAAACTGGGCTCCAGAGGCTGCAAGGGGGTCTATGAAAAAGTATTAAAGAAAATAATAAAATAAGATGTTTAGATTTACAGAATTTGGCATTATCGTTTTTTCATTCTGCTTTCTAAAAACTGGTCAAAAAATCATAAGGACAATCACAATTAATTTATTCCATTGACAACCATAGTTTCTTGTTTCTCCTCAGGTTTATGCATTTAACAGTACTTATTTTATCAATTTAATATTATACAAAAGAGTGTTAGAATTAATATTTTTATATTCCAGATAATGTTTTAATATTTTATTTGTAATATTTTATTTTCATAGTACGCTGTAAAAAAAGGTCTGTAAAAATTGGGCCCAGTGTACCGTGATGAAATTTTCCATATTGATTTTTCACAGGTGTTTTATATGGAATCTTGCATTGCTTTATGTTTTGTTTCTGGGATAAAAAAATAAAAAAAACTTGAGATAATGGCAGAAAATTACCAGTACAGTTTGCTCTTTTTTTTCTTATAGTGTGTGAATCTTTTTGTACATATACGGTACATGAAAATACATAAATGCTTATACTTTAAGAAGGGGTCTTTTCTAAGGGGAGTATAATATTCAAAGGTCTGTGGCATAAAAAAATATGAACACCCCTAGTATAGGCTATTTTTATTATTTCTAATGGTGTTTTTGTCCTTTTTGAGGCTTAAATTTTCCAGTCCCTAGTCATTGTATTTGTATGTAAAGGAGCGATGAGCACGACTTTCAAAATATCTTCTTTTATATTTCACAGAAGAAAAAAAGTCATACAGATTTGTAACAACACAAGGGGTGAGTAAATGATGACAGAATTAATCCTTTAAAACTGTGCCTGATTGATATCCGCATATTAAAAGGAGCAATATCCATAATCTATGGTGCATTTGTCATTACTTGCATGCATAATTGCATGTTTTTGTGGGAGGGAAAGACTTACATGTTAGGATTATCCTGTTTGCTTCCACTACGAGCTTAGGCCCTGACATGTGAGAAGCTAGTGGATGAAACGGATTTCCCAAGAAAATGATGAAAAAAAAAAAAGTGCTTCTACATTACATGAGAATTACACACTCATCCCTTAGAGACTCATAAATTCCAGAAAGAGTTATAATTGCTCTTTGGAAATTCTGCTTTAAGTCAGAATAAACAAACATTAATCAAACACACTTGCCAGTAATCTCCACTATTTTTGTTTACAAACTTGTTTGCTCTTTCTTGATTACCTCTTGAACAGTATATACAGTGGTGTGAAAAATAGTTTGCCCCCTTTCTGATTTTTTATTTTTTTGCATGTTTGTCACACTTTAATGTTTCAGATAATCAAACAAAATTAAATATTAATCAAAGATAACACAAGTTAATACAACATGCAGTTTTTAAATGAAGTTTTTTTTATTATGAAGGGAAAACAAAGGGCACAACTGCATGTTGTGTTTACTTGTGTTGATGATCTGAAACATTAAAGTGTGATAAACATGCAAAAAAATAACAAATCTGGAAGGGGGCCAACAATTTTTCACACCACTGTACATTCATGCAGGCACGAGCAGGATCTTCATCTTTCTTTTATAGTCATGCCGTTCCCTTTATTGATGTTAAGAAGCTACACAGCCCTTCAAAATGAGCTGGCTTAGCCATGGGAGATCAACAGATGAGCTGTTTGTAATGATTAACTCCTCAATCAGACACATTCATAAGGACAAAAGAACAGATGCTGTAAGCAGTTCTCTATGCTGCTTGACTGAGATGGATAATACATCAGTAATTGTCCATGATAGCATAAAGCATAAAGTTTGGTGTCGGTAAAAGATTTTTAAATGTTTTTGAAAGAAGTCTCTTAAGCACACCAAAGCCAGATTTATTTGATCAGAAATACAGTAAAAACAGTAATGTTGTGAAATATTATTACATTTAAAAAATATATATATTTTGTTTTCATATATTGTAAAATGTAATTTATTCCTGTGATGCAAAGCTGAATTTTTAGCAGCCAGTTTTCAGTGTCACATGATCCTCCAGAAATCATTCGAATATGCTGATTTGGTTCTCAAAAACATTTCTAATTACTATCAGAGTTGAAAACAATGTTGCTTAATATTTATATAGAAACCATGATACATTTTTACTAGGATTTTCTGATGAATAGAATAGAAAATTTATATATAAAAATAAATAATTTAAAAAAATTCCCTTTAAGGCATTATGTGCTCAAAACTCATGATATTCATCAAGTACTTTCAACCTAAGAGCTCTGTTTTGATAATTCATGATAGTGTTGTGGGGATCGGTCAAAGGTTATCTGTATGACGCACATTAAGATATGATCAGAGACAGCAGGTTGTGCCAATGGGCTTAACATTCACACATGATCTTATGATCAAACACTCTCTGCACACTTTGTTTTTTCTTTCTTCATTTGCTTCTTCCTGTAAATGAAAATAATGGATAAGATGCTACACATCTTGACACACATAAAACGGCCTGCTCGGTTTCTGGGACTCATATCTGAGTGATGGTCTGTGTCAGACACCCTTGTCATTTGCTTCAGCCCTCAGGAGTTGATCGTCTAGCCAGCTCTTACTGCTCCGGCTGCCGAGAGACAGAGATAGAGAGAGAAGGGATGGAGCAGGAGGCTTTAATTGTGGAGGTTTGTGGGTCACAGATGAGATAGAATGAGACGTACATGAGGGGAGTCATAAACAAGAGGGAATGAGCGAGATGAGGGGAGGGGGGCTTTAAGGATGGAGTAATGATGAAGGAAAAGGAGGAATAAAAGTGAGCTCATATAGAGGCAGCATGAAAAAATGCTTTCTGTCAAATATATACATTTATGGTTGCGTGGTATGTGCCCCTGGGTCAGGTAAACACTTACTATGAGCTTCATGTATCCCATGAGAAAAACATGACGGTTTTACAAGATTTTGACATGATTTTGCATAATTTAATTCATACAAAATCATTTAATGAGTTAAAAATATGATAAATATGATACATTAAATAGTTACAAATATGATACGAAAGACCCAACGCATCAACCTGTGGCACAGCTAACAGACTAAGTGTAACTAATTGCATGTTATTTTTGTGTGTTATGTCTGTGCATTAAGTGTTTTTCCATGCTTCCTCATGACTGTGAGGTTTTTGTGTTTGTGAGGTTTGTGTGGTTGTGTGTTGGAGTACATGAGCATAATACTCATTACTGTCTGCTGTGTGCATGAGAGAGTGTCTAGAGGAAACCCATTTGTCAGAGACATGAAAGACAGCACAGAGACGCCGCAGAGACTCATGAGTCCTCCTCTCACTGCCAGACACAAATCAGCCTCGGCACAATATGTTAAAACCACACAAAAAAGAAATGATCACTAAAATGTCTGCCGTGATCATGCATACGTATGATTCATTTGTTGCAAATGGACTTCCACAGGCTTTCTGAGGATTGATATACTTCAGTGTGTCCTTTTTGTTAAACAGATGTGAATGGTCAAAAAGTGCAGTGAACTGTGTCGCCTCTGGAACATTGGTTGTTCTCTTCTTTTATTTATTTTTTGTTGTTGGGGACAAAATGAACTTTTCTAAATGAAAAAGAACTGAATGTATTGTGGGTTTTTATCGTGAAAGAATACTCAAAGGTATAATAAAAAATAATAATATATATAGGTAGGTTTCTTGAAGCATCTTGGAGACGTTGCCACAGTTCTTCTAGATTTAGTCTGTCTCAGTTTGTTCTGTTTCTTCATGTCATTCCAGACAGACTGGATGATGATCAGATCAGATGTGGAGCACTGGCTGTTGTCAGACTCCTTGTGCAAACAAAAATCTTACTGGATTGTTACATATACATATATATATATACATATACATACATATATATATATATATATATATATATATATATATATATATACACACATATGTGTTTTTAACCATTAATAAATTGTTTTTGAGTCTTATCAATTTAGGGGATCACTTTTAAGGTAAATCACAAGCAAAATAGTTTCTCTTTGCTCTAATAGTGATTGCACTGGTTACTGGTATTTGTGAAATCACAGCCATGCTTCAAATGTCCTCATTCACTCAGAATTGGCTGTGATAACAGAAAGGGGCCTACAGCTACATAAGCACCTAATGGCACATTGAGTGTCGGAGGGTTTCCATTAATCAGTGTGTCTTCTTCATTTTGTTTAATTGCAGGGCACATCCCAGCTGCTCCCCGCAGTTCTTTTTTGTTTTCTCCTCAGCTACAGAGGCAAATTAAACCCCACCGAATGTGTTTTTCCACATCTCTCTCCGCTCAGGTCATTTGCACTTCTCGAGCCTTCTAAGATGAATTGTGTCTAATTCTTTCTCTTTAATGTTGCCGTTTCTATGTGGGTGGCGAGGACTGCAGACAGACACAGTGGGATGTGGTGACACACCTCAAAGATTTTATTTTAAATAAGGAAACTTAAGGTAAGAAAAGTACTACTGGGGCGAATGGTGAACAAAAAAAGTTTCCCTCGCCAGGAAAAGAAAAGGAAGGCTGTGCAGTGGGTGGTATAGGTTTAGAGATGCAGGTGGTCTGAACAACTAAGCCATGCTAGGAAACACCAGTTGTGAATTTACAGCAGTGGTGATGAGGCAAAATTAACCTTCAGTTGAGTCTCTTCATGTGTGGCAGTTGTCACAGCTGTGAGGAGCCTGCACTTGGGAGGACATATGTAATATATATATAATTACATACATATCTGTTCAAACATTTAGGTTCAGTAAGATTGTTTTTAAAAAAATTAATACTTTTTTTCAGTCAAGGCGTATTAAATTGATCAAAAGTGACAGTAAAGACTATTATGTTATGAAAGATTTATATTTCAAAAACATTCTACTCATCAAAGAATTCCGAAAAATTTGCGAAAGCCAATCAGCTTGATGCAATAAAGTTGTTTTTGTGCAAATTTTCTTTTCCAAGAAACATTTTGCTCACAGTGTTGCTGTTAGACTGCTTCCTCGAGCACATAATACTTGTCATTGTTCATTGGATTGTATAATAGACTGAAGTCAAAGAATCTACCAGCCTGTTCTGAATCTCTTCACTGCAGTTCTTCAGAAACAACACTGATCCAAACAACAGCTCAGCATGAACCTAACTACCAAACTACCAATTGCTTGCAGATTTAACTGGTTTGTACATGATACTGATTAATACTGAATGGCTAAAATCCATTACTTGAACTCTATGACCTCTATTGTACTTTCAGATGTTGAGAAGCATGTGTAAGGTGTGCTAATGGAGGAGACTCAGTAGATGTCATGGATGACTCAAGATCTAGTTTATGTAAGCATTCAGACCAGACAATATCATTTACAGTACGTCTAAGACCGCTGCACTCACACTTAATGGCTTCTGTAAAAAATGTTAGTGAAACGTAAACACTCTTTCTCGCACACAGTGTTCATACGGAAACTCATGCAGACAGACTCATGCCATTAGAGCACAAGCTGTCTATACAGCTCAGTATTTGAATGATTTGTTGTACAGAATCAAATTAATATGTAAAAATTTTGAGGTGAATCAAAGTCATTCTGTTTTGTACAATAAGCGGTTTTTGGTACTACTTCAAGTCACTATTTATTATTAAATGAACCAAAACCAGTTGGGAAACACACATCTTCATATCCAGTAGGCTTTTTGTATCATTCAGTACAATGTAACCAACTCACATTCACAAACCCTCTTCTTCTTTTCAGCATGTGGGTGGCATTGACGTCGATGAGATGCCTGAAATGTGTGTATGTTTGGCTGGTTTGACAAGGTCACTCTCTGAATGTGTGTTTGCACGTGTGTGTCATCGGAAGTACGCTGTGCGTAGCTGAATAACAGAGTCGTGTTAGACTGTGGCTTGCGTGTAACCCTTACAAACACACCTCCGTGCACAGGGACCCTGCAGTAATGTCACTTGAATTAATCTGATGGCCACAGCATTATCTTTATCATCATAACTACAGCTGCACTGTGTTTCAAGGGAGTCATTTCAAAGGGTTTTTATGAGTTCAGTGTTCAGCTGACAATGCAATTATGAATGGTTATGCATTAATAATTTTATCATTACTTTGATCTTAAGCCACCAGGATTTTGATTTGCCAGATATGTATATAAATATATGACGTCTTCACTAAAATAACAGGCTGCTTGCATAATCAGGTGGCAGGTGGTCTCCGGTTCTTAACGACTGAGGGGATTATGGGTACACGTGAGGTGTTTTTGTGTCCCTCTGGGGTCTTCCTGGCATCTCTTCAAATGACTCACCAAACTGTTTTTCCTCTGACCAAGGAGTCAAGCTTTGGCTGAATCATTCTTTTGAATTGGTTCATTCAAACACTTTAATATTTAGCATTGGAAAGTCTGATTCCTTCTAATGAATCGGTTCATCCTAAACACTTTTGTATTTAGCATTGTAACTTCTGATTCCTTCTAATGAATTGGTTCATCCTAAACTCTCTCAAAAATGTACTGTTGGAAAATCAAATTCTAGCGAATACATTTTTCCTAGAATTTCTCATAAGTTGCAGGAAAATTTGATTGATTCATGTGATTTGGTTCCTCCTAAACTCTTTCATATAGCACTGGAATTCCTGATTCTAGTGAAATGCTTATTAAACGTTCTCATAGAGTAAGAATGTTCGATTCATTCTAGTGAACTGGCTCTTATTAAACTCTTTCATTTGAATGTTACGATTCATTCTAGTGAATTGGTTCACATTAAAGGGGATGTCTAATGATATTTCATGCATTCTCTTATTTACACTGCTAAAGAGTTGGATTATCATGCTATACATGAGCAAAGTCTCATATGACGGAGTATTTCTGTGCCAAAGACACTCCTTCAGGGTTCGTAGAAGTTTTATAAAGTTTTTTTTTTTTTTGGACCTGTATGACATCATAAAGTACTTCTGCCACCCGGAAGAGCGCACACACACATCAACCACGCTCATCAACGTGCTTCATTTGTTAATTCGTTAGCCATAATTAAAGTCTTAAAGTTAGCCATAATTAAATATGTCAGTGTCACAGCTTGCAGACGATTGTTAAGCAAAAGCTGCGCCAAAGACTATAGAAATACTGCGCTTGCTCGTGACTCTTTCCGCCCACGCCTCCAGGAGCTTGACTGTTTTCGGATAGAGGCCATACAGCTGGATCTGTCTTTTATAAATCTGATAAAACTAAAGACTAAAGAAAACTAAGGATGCAGTACCACTCTATAGGTACTCAAGATTAACATGACATTTTATTTGTTTTATTTTATTTTGATTCATTCTAGTAAATCGGTTCATATTAAGCTCTCTCAGTTGTAGCATATAGGAACATTCCAATTCATTCTAGTGAATTGGATCATATTGAACTCTTTTATAACATAAGAACTTTCTGATTCATTCTAGTAAATTATTTCATATAAACTCATGTGTAACATAGGAATATCTGAGTGGAACGGTTCAAATTGTGAATTTGTCAGTCTTATAATTGCATAGTGAAGTAGACATTAATACTTTTAGGTACAGATACAATTAACTGTTCAAGTAGCAATTAACTACTACTTCAAAAGTTTAGCTTGGCTGTACAGTAGTTGAGTTGTATTAAATTATACTGCTTAAACCACATCAGTGCTGTGAGAGGACAGGAAATGAGCCGATGTACATCAATGAGACGCTCAAGACACTGCTGCTAAAGCCACTGCTTGTCATTTTCTAAACTAGCTGTGTGAGCCATCAAAATTGGTCTCTTTTATCATTTCTCCTGTGCATGGGCTAGGAACTAAAGCAGTATAGACTGTACCTTCCTGTTACCGGGTTACTCATTCTGAAACATCAGAGGAGGAGAACACTGAGAGGAAAAGAAAACAGTTGATCAGGATTTTAGCCTGACAAGTGACAAAAAGTGGGACAAGCAGACAGATTGACAGAACACTTGACCTTTAGACTGTGCATTCAATAACGCTTCAATGATTCAATTTCAACAAATGATACAATTAGCTAGTGTGATTGCAGAAAGTGGGGCAGCCAGAGATGAGGAGAGACATATAACAAGAGCAGATGATTTAGAGAGAAATGAGGTCAAAGTCATAGTCACTAAGTGTCTTATGAAAACCACATGTATTAGGTGCTAATCAAGAGTGAGTAGTAAAGTACTAATATAAGGGAGAAGAGGCAGTCATATGAAGCGCAGGACCAGCTTGACCACCTTTTATAACCAGCTACAATGTCCAAAATGCAATCAGAGATGGTTTTCAAGCAAAAATTAATGTGACATTAATGTATTTCATTGGAAATACTGCAATGTAGACACAGTTCTTTCATTGTTCAAGTGTTTGACAGGTAAAAGTAGGTCATGAGTCTGCATTTGTGAGTTAGAAAATGATGAATCACTGAATTGAAATTGTGAGATGTAAACACCAGCATGAATAAGCACTGATGGTGGCCAATATGACGTTTATCATAGAGCTTGTCATTGATAAGGTGTTCGCTGCTGAGAACTGGTGCTCATTCTGATCACCAGTAAAAACTGCTGGTTAACCATGATGATGATGCTGGTTGTGGTAAATACAGCTGAAAATATATTTTCTACATTTACTTAGTGAGTTCAAAAGTTTACCTATAACATTTGTAATAAATATTACTTAGATACTTATTTACAGATTTAAGTACATTTCAACAGTACAAGTTAAATGTACAAAAAGTAGAAAAATGTACCTTACAGACTGAGTTCAAGAAGTCACCTACAACATTTGTAAGTCTTTTTTTTTTTTCTTTTTTTTATTTAATAATAATTTTTGTTACATGTACTTCAAATACTGATCCCAAAGTGGTAAAAGTTCAAATACCTACCTAGTCTCATGACGAAAACGTACCTCTGGGAACTTTTTCACAAGACGCGAAATACTTACCAATAAGTACATGTCACTGCAGTTTCCAACAGAAATTAACACTAGAGGTGGTAAAATAGCGAGCACTTGTATTCGTTTTCGTACACAGTTATGATAACAGCTTCATATGTTTCGCTTTCCAGTGTCATGCCGAATTCTGACCCCTGCCAGATTATTACCCCCTAGTATTGGTAGGTTAAGGTTAGGTGTAGGGGAGGGGTTAGGATTAGGAGTGGGGTTAGGATTAGGCAATCAGGTAGCGATTTCAACGAAGGGGGTAATAATTTGGCAGGGAGTCGAAAATGGGCACAACACCGGCACAGAATTGGACTTACACCATGTCCTAACTACAAACGACGCAACAAGATTCCAGCGACAAACAATTTGGCTGTTCACACCAGACGCGACAGGATAACGCATGATATTGAAACTCACATTAGACACTTTTAACATTGAATGAAGCACGTAATCAGTACCTAAGTTTATCACTGTCATAGTTTGTATGTTGTTGCTCTTATCGCAGAAATAGAAATTTTGCGTGTCGCCGTCGCGGCTGATTAGGACAAGAACTCCAATTAACATGGAAAAGATACCTTTTATCGTGTGTCGGCACGTGTAGTTAGGACATGGTGTTAGGATGCGGAATCCTTGGGTACGAATCCTGTGAAAAACATGACTCCCGATGAAAGAGCTGAAGATGAGAGATTGAAAAACAAGCTAAAATGGCATGCTTGCGATTGTGTTTTTATGTCACATTCTCCTTTGTTCATACTGTCGGGTAGGTTTAGGTGTAGTGCAGGTGGTATGTTATTTTAAAACATCACAGATCATTAGACTTATAGCACCACTCAATAGACATTTCAAGTCAGAACTGCGGTGACACATACAAAAACAACGTCACATAAAACATACCATATGTATGTTCATCTGTTCCAGGGGAAAAACCCGAACACTCTTTTAGAGCCACCCAGTGGACATTTCACATCGAATGTGTCACGAAACGTACATGGTGTACGCCATATTTCACGTCTTGCGAAAAAGTTCCCAGAGGTACGTTTTCGTCATGAGACAGTTGTCAAAAACCTACCTTATGATACTGTTATTCCCAGCATGCACTGGGGCAGAAAAGTGTATACTTTTGCAGGCTTTTAAAATTGTTGTTGATTTGTTGTCTCGTGAATATTAAATTATTTTGTGATGTCTTATTTTTTATTTCTGAGGTTCAGGTTCATGATGTCTGTGGAGAGTGTGCACTTGTTCAACATTTGTATATATTTTTCATATGTATTAAACATTTTTTTAATGTTTTAAGTTTAATTTATTTACTCAGTGTATTTTGTAAGTTGCTAATTTAGGTTTTACCTAATTTTATACTATTGAAATTTACTAAAACAAAATTTTTTTTCTTTCAGTGAAGGAAATTTTGCAGGTCAAATTCTCAAAATGCCATTATATAAAGAGAGAGAAAAAGAAACACTGATACATTTCTCTTCTCAAATCTCATTTCATCAGTTCTCTTTAAATTGATGTAGACTTTTACAATAAAACTTTAAATCACCTCAAGTTACCTCTGCAAACTAATCATCTCCATTTGCTCAGCCTAAACAAGGGCTGTGCGTGACTTTAATTTAATCAAAAGGCCCAATCAGAGCCAATTAGCCTGATTACTGTGCTTCTAGTATGCAGTTATTCAGGCTATTCAGTCATAAACATATTGTACACTCATACAGTGTACATAAAAAAGGATCAGATTCGCGAATCTTAAAGGACTAGTAACACTGACACTAGACAGAATAAACAGGCACAAAGCCTGTCTATTTCTGTCTTTGCATTGAAAAAAAAAATGCTTTATTGCTATGAAGAGTGTGAATTTTGTTGCTCATTGATTTAGGCTAGTTTTCTTCCTTTAAACTGTTACTGAAAGGAAAATTAGGCATTTATTTATATTTTTAAGCAGTTTTTTTTTTTTTCCTGTGTGGGCAAGACAAACATTTCCATCAGTGGTTGGTCAGATTCTTCAGGCATATGTAGGCCATCTTGCAGACTTTATACTTTATTAGTCTTTTTAATACAGTCAGTTAATCCATTGCAAAAACAAATTTAGTTTCAGATCATTTAATTTAAAAAAAAAAAAAAAAAACGTGTGTAATTTTGTCTGTTACCAGCAAAATTTCACCCAAGGCCAAACAGAAGGCCAATGCTGACCCACTAAATACACATAATGACATAAAGCAACTCATTAATTTCCTGAAAGGCTGGCAGACATGTTTATTTTCAAGCTGTGAGACAAACTGAACAACCACTCATGTTCATTGAAATCCTGAATCTATCACAACACTAGGCTATAGCAGAAACTATGAACAAATTGAATCAGAATCTGAGGTTTTAATGGGAATAGCAAGTTAAACAGTTAAAGGATATAAGTCTAAATGTTTTCATGAGTAATCCACAGTGCTGGAGTGCTCAATGTCCCTTGCCGAACCCAAATTTCTTATGACTAAATGTGGTTTTCCCTGTATTCTGCTCCTTTGAACAATCAGTGTCTGTGAGAAGGTACAGAACATAAAATCAGAACCACATGTTTAACATACACAGAGTCTGTCAACATTACTCTTGATTGAAAGAGCTTACTAATGCCCTGCATTTTGGACCTTTCGTTCTGGCAGCAACTCTCACTTTCTAGGCCAGACACTTGAAAGTAAATTTCATTGTCTCAACTTTGGCTCTTTGATGACATAAAAGCTCTGCAAATCATTTTTTTGTTTTTAATGGTTTTTACAGTTTAGTTCACCTTAGTTTTAAGTGACTTTGTCACATGAACCCTGGTAGGCCTAATTGTACATTACGCACTGGCTCAATTCAGAATAACATTCCATTATACTGTCCATACTATTTCTGCCATATAAAGATATGCCAGAAATACTGTTCATAGTACATCACACATACACTGCACTTACACTACACTATGTAGCAGTGTTTCTGAAGGTTATCATCCAACACGTTGTTTGAACGGCGACCATTATATGGGTTAGGATATATTTCCTCTATAATATTTCTGCTGTAATTATGACAAAGCTGTTATATTCATTTTTTATTTAACTGAGTGTTGAATTTAAATCATGTAACCAAGGTTAATTTTGTAATTCCAGATTTAATTTTCAAGAATTATATTCTTCAATAAAAGCAATAGTTACTGAGAGGAAAAATGAAGGGGGAGTAAATATGATTTAATTTTGATTTTATGTGTTTTTAAATTTTTAAAGTTAAAATTATTTAATTAATTAATTAAAAATGTATTTAAGTAACATTTGCTATTTTTCAATCAAGGGAAATTACATTTCAAAATGCATATCCTCTTGTTTGTTTTCACTGTTAGCTTTAGCATGTTAGCTTAAGCTGAGACTAAGATCCACATGAGGGACTATTGTGCATTTTGTACATGCAAATAAACATAAATCTCACAATATGAGGTGATGATAAAGCATTCAACTCATTTGTAAGGTGCTGTCTTCTCCATAGAAGGCCCAAATAATATTTACTCAGGCCAGTATTGTGCTTACATAGCTAGGCCTACATCATTTGAGTGTGAATATATACTGTTCTCACTACTTACACTACAAAATGTCATACAGTATTGTCGAAGTATGTAAAATGTGACAAAGAAATCTGATTCATACCAGTCTGAAAGAGTGAAACAAGACAGTTTAAAGACCAGTATGGCATCTGTCCACACACATATCCTGTCTGCCCACAGCTCAACCTCTGAATGTGTGTATATGTCTGACAGCGATCCACTGAGTGAGATGAATTTTGTTTTGTCCTGAGAAATGTAAAATTCTTTGTTAATTCAGCTCTTTGTTCCATCAGTGACCTGGAGAAGGTCAAAAAGTTTTTTCTCCATTTACCAGCAGACTTCAAAGGGCTTGTGTGTGCGTTTGACAGAGAATATGTAAAACTGTGGGTTGCACTAGATGAAAGCGATCATCATTCATGTGAGAGAAACACAAAGGGACAGATAGAAGGACAGCGAGCGGGAAAGGAGGAAGTATGTTTCTGTATTAGAGACAGTGAGAGAGTTTATTTATGCGATGCCTGGCACAAGCTGGTTTGTGCTAGTTCAGTCTAGCTGGTCCAGAATAAAAAGTCTATCTGATTTATATTTCTAATGAAACTGGATGACCAAGCATACCAACATCTCATGTTGGGGCATCCAAAACAAAGGAGCTTGTATATAAATACTTGCTGTGGCTCCCCTCGATGAAGGGTAGTAGTTTTTCAGTGCCGTGTTATCCAAACACATCTTGTCGTTCCCCTCTGAAAAACGTCCAAGTCGTTCAGCCCTGAAACCCCTTTCCTCGGGAACATTTCTCTCTGCCAAAAAACATGTAGCTCTGCCTGAATGTGGCCCATACTGTCTAACCCTGAACCACATTTCACATCTGGGTCACATCAAAGTAACCAGACGTGGACCTGGAACTCAGCCGGCCGGCTGGCACTCTATTCAGAACCTATCACATTCCTATGAGTATGACCCAATTTTTCAATCCCTCCATCCATGGCACCAGCCAAAAATAGATCACAATGTTCTTGTTTGGGTTTAAATTTCATGACATAGTTGGTGTTTGTTATTCTCAGAGTGCAAAACTACATTCACAATGTTTAGAAGAACAAAATCCACAACAGTTCATAATTATGGTCCGTTACTCAATCAAGCCAATTGAAAACAACTTGTACTCAGGCACAGTGTTTTCAGACATTTTAATTGTTTATGTGTCTATTGTAAGTGATTCACAAGTAGGCCACAGCAAGTGAAAAACTCCCAATCATGAAATGCTTAAATAGACCATTGGAACATTCTGTAACATCAAACATTAGCCACATCTGCCCATCACTAGCCCTCTGTGGCAAGAAATTCAAAACACTAGTATCGTTCCTTGAATAAATAGTCAAATAGTTGTCTTCCTGTGCGGAGGCATGCTGAATCTTAAAGTGTTTGGGTGCTGTGCTCATGTATTTGTGCAAAACCTGTGGTTTCCTCAAAGAAAAAAAGTCATTGTTCTCCCCCTTTTCAAAATTAAGTAACATCTCCATTACCATAATTTTTTAAATGTAATTTCCTCTTCTTCCTGTCTGTTCTTTCAATCACAATGAAATTCATAACGCATAAAAATGGTAAAAGAACCAGTCTGAACTAAAGAACCAGTCTGTGTAATTGAGCCATTAATCACTTCTTTGCCCATAAATTGCACTTCACCCTGCATGTTAGATAACCAAACTAATGTGTCATTCAGTTATGCAGACATCAGTTCAATCTGTCTTAATATCATTTTCCATAGTGTCGTCAGTCATACCTCCCTCTAGAAAACTTGCGTCAACACAGAATGAAGCATGCATATAAATGCATTATTTTGCTTTTGTAATCAAATTTATTGAGCATGAATGTTATTTAACATGACAACCCTCTTGTTTTTTGTTTGTAGCTGAGTGTTTCCTTTGTACTGGAAATTGTACTGTGGTTGGAATTTTTATGAATTTGATGGGGGAAAAAATGATAAATGTGACAGGAAGCTCCTGTAATGCATGTATGTCCACTGTTGGACATTGAAAGTTTACCAGTTAAATAGTACACAGTGCCATGGATGAAGAAACACCCAGAAATGAAATGAGGTTTAAGAATCATGTTCACACACTGTCTTATTAAATCCTCCAGTACTATTGTGAAATATTCACCTTGCAAATTTAGTGTATTTGTTTTGTACTGATTTGTAGCACTAGCCAATAGAATGCTTTAAAACAAAAAGGAGGGTACCGCGCTTAAGGGACAGACCTATATGGCCATGTGTCAGAGCTCTGTGTTCAACAGAACGACAGGCGCTTTCCATGTGTGGTAAAAGTGAGCGGTTGTGCTATGCAGCTCTGGAGCTGTGTTTGTTAGTTAGATAATGTTCTTAATATCCCCTTATCGGGTGCTGTAATTCAGAAGTCCTGGTATTGTAACATCTGCATTGAAAACAATGATAAATGTGAAAAAAAAATGCAGCTGTTTTTTTTGGTGCATACAACAGCAAAACATGATTATATAAAATTTAGAAAATCCTTCAAATATCCTTTGCTGCAAATTGATTTTCTGTCAAATTATGCAGGACAAGACAGGTTGACATCCTCATTCTTTAAAACCATGAAATATGAACCAGATTGCATTACAGGTTCAGTTTAAATTGATAAATATGGTTTGTGCAGTCCACAAACAGTAGTTTTTGTTTGGAGCCAATTACTACTGAGCCCAACAAAATTCAACAAGTGCAAACCAAGCATGTTGATATTTCTGCATGTTGCTGAGCTTATGTAATTCATCAGTGTTAATTCTAAGAACGATTTAATTTACATGCAGAATCACCAATTGTCCACCAATATACAGTGTAACATCTGGGTTATGAAGTAAAACAAAGGCAATAACTACTGCATCCTACAGCAAAAGGACAAAATCTAGACCATTTTTTTAAGATTGCATTTGACTCTAGAATCATATGCCTTGAATTTACACTTAGTACACCACTTTGCCTTAGACTTACATGGAAATAGTGATTCAACTGTAAACAGGTTTTATTTACTAATCTCCCATTTAAATGACAGCAAAAGCATCAATAGTTAAACCTCAAACCATTTAAACAGATCAGCATGAATTGTTTACATTTGCAGGGGTTTCTTCTTCCAAGGAAATAAAACCCATGCTAAATACAGACGAATCGTGGCCAAGACCGTAATTTCCTTCCTACAGGGATCATGATCCATGACTCAATATTTAAAAAAAAAAAAAAAAAAAAAAAAAAAAAAAAAAAAAAAAAAAAAAAAAACACACAACCAAAAACAACCACCAACAAACCCCACACACACACACTACAAGCATCTTTCTTTATTGGTAAAGAATCAATACATAAAACACTTATGCAATACATAAACATGGTTTACAATAGAAACGCCACCAATCACTTCAGATGTTCTCCAAACATGGCGATAAAATTAGCTCTACTCCTCAAGTTGCGTCACTGCCGAGGAACAAGCAACCACAGTCACCAAATACATGTGCCTCAAAATGAAGACAATGGAATCTGTCGAGGGGGGAAAAAAAATAAATAAATAAATAATAATAATAATAATAATAATAATAATAATAATAATTTCACTTTAAACTCAGACAACCAGGTTACATGTACTTAAACACTGCCCGCATTTAAATTCTTAAATATGCATGTGTCTTGCGACAGGATCCAGGCACAGAGAAGCAACCTCTGACCCAGGTTTTAGCAAGAGTAGCTCACTGTATCCCCCTGATATGGCCACTAGAAACACCAACAGCCTCCAGTGAGCAAAGCATAGAAGGGAACATGAAACTAGATCAGACTGTTTATATGAAAAAAACATCGATATGAGTTACTCACCTAATGACCATAGTTCTTACATTTGTCGCCATTAGCTGCAAAATACAAATTTAGACTGATTAGCAAGTATCTTAAAACACAATTAGCAAGGCTAACATTACAAAAAAAAGAAAAAGAGATATATATATATATATATATATATATATATATATATATATATATATATATATATATATATAAAAATAATAATGTTTCTCCCGACAGGATCCAAAGCAAGGAATATTAAGCCAATGCTTCAGGTTTTTGAGAGAATTCATCTACCCCTCCCTTGTCAATCATTCAAGACATAATAGGACTTGAATGTGCAATAAAAGGGGCTGACAAAACTAGAAAAATATAGTTTAATTACATCACTTACCAAGTAATGGTTAGAGAAGGATTCTTCAGCACAACTGTGGCCTCAGGTCCAAACCAATATATGTCTTTAAAAAAAAAATAAATAGATTAAAAAAAAAAAAAAAGACAAGTAATCAATATACAAACATATACTAATCTTTCTGCTTTACTTTTAGCAAGATCTAACTTAGAGTAATGAGACTGAAAATTTCTCTAACCACGTTTGTTAGTGAATGAGAGAATCTTAATGTTAAAACTTCCTTACCTTTATAGGTACATCGTAGAAACTATCAAGTTTCTCTTCAATCAGGGGGTTCAGATGGACAATCTATTTAAAAAAAATAAAAAATAAAAAAAAAAGCACTCAGCATCAGCAGAAAGACAGGCCGCACATTCACCACGTGCGTTCTCGAGCCACACGTGGCCTTCCTTCACAACTTAATACTTCTAGAATTATGACCATGGTTTGGCAACAAGCTGTACAACATGTTTTCTTGGGCACCTTTTGTTTTACTCTAAGAATGATTTTAATACCTTTCTATACACTTATGAAGTTTACTGTAACTGTTCTGGTAAACTAAACTCGCCTATTTGCGACAGGACTGCTAAGTTACATGTTGTGCTGAATGTGTAAGCATAGCTTCAGTTATATAAGAAATTAAACAAATACCTCAACAAACACTTACCAACGCCCATACTGCGTCCGCTCATGCTGTCTCCAACCGATCGTGTAATCTTTGTGCAGAAGCAATGAACACGTGTGACCGGTGCGAGGAATTCTGGGATATTTAAAGGAGAAGGACCGCCTCCAGTTCATTTCAGCGAATCGGCTTTCAAGCAGTTAATTCAAAAATAAAACGAGTCCTACAAACTCTCGGACGATTCCGTCTGATTCGTAAACAAATCGTTTCAACAATTTTGGGAAAAGATCCAATTTAAATCTTAGTCTAGTGTTAAAAAAAAGACTACACTAACACTACGTTCACAAACTACTACTCGAGAAATTCTCTTTTTATACTTTCGCATTTAAACTCTTGGGGACTATTATTATTTCTATGCATAAATGTATGGAATGTACAAGAGTACTTTATATTACCGATTGAAAATGTGTCATTTAGCGTTACAGTTGAGTGTCCTCAAACTTCATTTATGCGCTTTGAATCTATTGTGGAGTTGTGTGAATGGTGCATTGGGACAACCCTTTATTCGGTCTCGCACTATCTAATATAAATTCTATTGGCCGCAACGAAAGTTCGAACGCACGATTTCCACATTCATTGGTTATTCAATCTGTCAATCAACTGAGCAGCGTTTCATGTCGTAGACACCAAATGCACCAATAGCGTCCCAGTGGGCGGGGCTTGACTGCTAATCCAGGATGTGAATGTTTCGTTTAGTCCGTGCAACTGGCAAAGATGTTTACAATAAATATATCCTGCATTTTTATTCTTAGTTACAGTGACCATGAAGAAAACAACTAGATGAAAGCCGTAGACGTTTATCTCTCGCTTTGTTTGCACTTTGCATGAGCAGAGGGGATTGAATGGTCACTGATTGCTGTCCTCGGTTGTGATTGCAGCTTGGCCTGTCAGTGCACTGCTGTTACAATCATGTTTATTTCATAAAGATGGCAACGAGGGGCACATTATAAACTAAATGACTGTCAGAAACATCGCCTCCATCTGTAATATGGTAAGTATAAGTGTGTGGATAGCTTGCTGGCTAGCTCTTACGTAATGATGATGGTTGAATGGCTTTCCTCACAATCAGGTGCATAACCTCATTTATGAGTATGCATGGATCACCACTATACTGAATCATCTGTCATAACTAGACGTATTTACATGCTCAAATTATAAACTGAGACTACAAGTGTAAGAAATTGCTTAAACGGATTTTGCTTATAGCAGAATCAATGATGCATTTTTAATGTTGTGATAGCTCAGGATAGTATCTGTGTTGTTAATCTTGCATTTTAAAAGATAAAAACAGTCTCAGTGATAAAGTAGTTGGCTAATCTGTGTTAAAGGGGTCTCTCTGTAATTGTTTTACTTCCTGAGTGTCTGTGTGCTTTATATAACATTTACTGCCTCTGTATTGCTTTGTTGTCATTTTGATAGTATGAGCATATTTCAAAAATCTTGTTGAAATATATGGAGTTGCTCTTAAAGTTCTCACAAAATTAAATTTGTTGTACTGTAGAAGTCGCTCCTTTCTATGCAGTTTGAATGAATGGGCATTGGTTCTTTAAAACAAAGATGAAAGAAAAAAACGATGAAACAACACCATAAAAGCAGCCAATATCATCTTTTGAAGTCATAGCTTTGTGAGCTGTTATCTGCTGAAATGGGATTGAGTTGAACACAAGTGCTAGATAGGTCTTATTCTTGCTTTTATGATCTAGATGTGTAATTTTAGTATTTATTATATACTATTTTAGTGTTATTTAGAATTAGCTTCTGTTTTCATATTTGAATTTTATTTTCAGTGTTAGTTGTTTTGTTAGTCATTTGTCTAATGCTTTTTTGTCATTTTTATCTCATGACTGCACTAAGGATAGAGTAGATGTCAAAAGATTGAACAATGTCTTAAATTTCAATCCGAGTTAATCCCAAAAATCATATGGCTTAAGGAGACTTGTGATATCGCCATCAATGTAATTATACTACTTTTAAGCGAGAAAGTTCCTACAATTTTGTACTTAATCTCTCTGTAGTGCTTTTCTTTTGCCATTTTAAAAGTTTTACGATGGCTACTGGGAGCAGAGCCCATTGTTTTATGTAATGGTGTAGTTTCACAGAGTTGTTTCTGTGGGATATCTGACATTGCCTGAATATTTTAGTGCCTGAAGCCTCTGTCCACTGTCAGTTGTCATCCTTAGATAACTGCAGGTATTGTGTCAGTCTGAGCTAGATGTGGTTAGGAACAAGAAGAGTGAATTATTGCCAGCATGAGGGGGCACAGACTTAACGTCTGACTGCTGTTTAGTGCTAGTTATGTAACCAATGGCCCGACAGGGTTCATTTGTTCATCGGTGTGTGTTTGGGGCCACATCTTAGTGGCTCATTGACCACAGATACAGGGCAAGCTAATGAAATGTTCTCCTTTATGTTTTCCATGTTCAGTTCTGCTTAAATGGCCTCGATTAGTGTGTGTTTGGTGCACACAACAACAGACCTGTCTTTCAGTTGAAAACATGGCTCTATTATCTGTACTTTAGCATGCGTCATTTGTCTGGTAACATATTGCCTTTTATATATGTTTTTATGTACATACTCATTTATGTGCTGTGAAAGGTTTCTAAGCAGAAACAAAGATGGCCTAGCTGACAATTGTATGTAGACAACAAGAAAATTCCTCCTCACACAAGTCACATGTTGGCAAAAGTATCTTTACATTGTTCAGCCAAAATAATTCCACTTCATTTTTCAAAGCCTTTGAGCTCTGAGTATTCGATAGCCCTCATGAACGAATGCAGCCCATTACTTGTCTGTTGTTAATTATTATGGCCTAAAAATATTCAAGCTCTTAAGTCTGTCTTGCACAATGCCGTATTTATATTTCAATAGGCAATGAAGATCTATTAGTGCTGGAATTGAAGGTCTTTGTGGATTCATGTTTCCTACAGATAAAAAGGTTGCTGTCTCAGTTGGGTTAATAACACTAAACTGGACAATGCACAGATACAGAGAGCGGCTATTTCTCCTTTCAACTGTCAGTCATGGTCTTGATTTCATTGGTGTATGACTTTGATCTCTGGATCTGATTGTGGTGTTTAGTCATTACCTGATCTGCTCATTCAGAGTCATCCAGAGACATTCGGGTTCTAAAGATATGTTGGGTTATAAAAGGGCACTACCTTTATATGCACTACCGTTCAAAAGTTTAGGGTCAGTACGTTTTTGAAAGAAGTCTTTTATGCTGACCACGGCTGCATGTATTTGATTAGAATACAGTAGAAACAGTATTGACAAAATAACTCTTTTCTATCTTAATGTATTTGAAATGTCATTAATTCCTGTGTTGGCTAAGCTGAATTTCCAGCAGCCATTACTAAGTTAAGTTAAGGTAAGTGTTTATTATTTTTATCATCAATGTTGAAAAGGTTTCTCTTGATATTTTTGTGGAAACTGATACTTTTTTGATGTTCAAAGAAAGTTAAACAGAACAGCATTTTGGAAAAGAAAAAAATAAATCTAAATATCAACCATATAAATGTCTTTACTGTCACTGTTGATCAATTTAATACCTCCTTGCCGAATAAAAGTATTATTATTTTTTTTTAAATTCTTACTGACCCCAAACATTTGAACCGTAGTGTGCAATTCTTTAAAGTAAATAAATAAATAACAATAAGGGCCAATATGTGTCCCCTGAAATTGCCACCTTTTTACATTTCTGAGGGGATTACATTTTGTATGATTATTATATATTATAATATTTGTATAACCATATAAAACTACACTACTTGAATTTAATCTGTAACCTGAAGTACATTCTTAATTAGAACAATTATGGCTGTAAGCAATTAAATAAAACTAACATCAAATTCAAAATTAGGTGATGAATTAATGATATTACACAGTAATCCCTCGTTATAGGAGCATTTTTGTCTTCACATTTCAAAAGTGTTGTATCATATGGAATTTTCCCTAATCTTTTGTTAGGCTATGACACATACATTAAATGCCAGAACTGAAAACATCCTCCGCATTTATTGAAACTGATCAGCAAAATGCCTTGGCTTTCAAATGTCTGAGAGTCAAAACATGCTTTTTGTCATATTCAGTGACATTTCTGGCCCTGTTCTAGGTAAAATTTCAAAGAATAAACACTGAATACATGTAATACATAGATGTGGCTGGTACCTTATGAACAGCAAATTTATCTCTTGTGATCTGTCACTGGTTTCAGTGTTACTTGAAGAGAAAACGTCTAGAGTCCCATTGTACTGAGGCCAAAAGTGAAACTCTGAGCTTGTCCTGCTGATTCAGTTACATTCCGTCATGGAATCTTATCCAGCATCACTTCCTGCTTAGTTGTTCTATCCATTATTAAGGCTTTGTGTAGCGTGTCTGTTACAACTTCAATTCATGTCACTCAGTTGCTGATAAATTAGACCATTACAACACCTGATCCTTGAGTATCAGTTCGAATGGTTTGGATTTCAAAAATCATATACGTACCGCCCATGGATTTTTGCAGTTATTTATTGTGAATGTCATCAGGAGTTGAACATAGTTATTGTTTGTATAAAAAAAGATTTTTTTCTAGTTTCTAAATGACTAAAACCACTCTGTATTCAGTTTTAGCATGGGTATTTATTGATAGTATTCCACACTTGGCAATGGCATGTGAATTAAGAAAGCTTACCAGCCATAATTATGTCTTACCGATTGATAATGATATAGAGCTATATAAAGCAAACAAGAAGCATAGGTCTTTCTATCACTTGCAGCATCATATATGAGATGAGTCATTCTTCAGTTGAAGGTACATCATGATTTTATTCTTTATGTTTCCATTTTGGTGGCTTAATGTCACGTCATGGAGTTTTAGAGAAAGAAAACTTGAGACATAAATGCCTTTAATTGTAGCTGTGACTCTTCTCACTTTGTCTTAAAATGTGATGTATGAGAATGAATATTCAATGTAAAATTAAAGTGTAATAATTGCTAAGTCTTTTCTGTCATTTCAGGGCACCAATGCCTCTGCTCTGGAGAAAGACATTGGTCCAGAGCAGTTCCCCATTAATGAACACTACTTTGGATTGGTCAACGTAAGTATCCCTGCACCAGACTAACCCTTAAACAGACACGTGGCTTTACATGTGAGCCAGTGGGAGCAAAAAATATTATACACATGGTAACGGTTTGCATATTTTTTCAGTGAAACATTGAGTAGCTTGGTTTTCTCATTTGTGTGCATGTTATCATGCCTAACAACATTATTCATTGTAGATTTGAGGAACACCACAGCACTGAAACAAAACAACCAGCGCAAATGTTTCACTGAGCTGGTGAAAAAGCACAGTTCAAACTTTGGCTAACCATTTTATTTGTTATTTTCAACAAAAGTGAGTGGTTTATTTGTACTCTTCTGCAAAATATATTTGATTTTTTACTGCAGAACATGTCAGCTTGACAAAGCAGAATTTATTCCTGCTGCCATTAGTACCGCTGGTATGATTAATGAACAGCTGGTATGATGTTACTGTTCAGTCTTGAAGCTGAATCTTTCAGGTCAGGCTGCCTCTTTGTTTTAACAGAACAGTTAATTCGGTATTTCAGTGAACCGTCAGGAGATCCACAGAAATCAGGCCACAGCTGTTATTTTTCTTAATGTCACTGTAATTTAGATTAGAAAGAGGTCCACATAAATTAGGTCACAGTTGTTATTATTATTTATTTTTCTTTATTTAGATTCATAGGAGAACTGTCAGCCTGATCTAATTAGAATTGCTTTAATTTTAATTAAGAATTTACTGCCATCATAATGTGATGATAAAACAAAGCAATTAACTTAGAATGAGAGAACTGATTAGTATGACACCAAAATTATGTGTCTGAATATATATTACAATGCCACACAGAAAACTCTGGTGTTTCTGGAGGCAGGTTTGTATCTGCATCCTTCTTAAATTTAGGAATCAGGGGGTAACAATTTAGTATAGGTACCAATTCTCGCTATTAACTAGTTGCTTATTAGCATGTCTATTATTAACATATTGGCTTTTTATTAGTCCTTAGTTATAAACAGTGCTGGGTAATAGCCAATTACATGTAATCTGGATTACGTAATCAGATTCCAAAAATTAAATACTTGTAATTAGATTATATTACTTTTTAAAATACTCGTAATCAGACTACAGTTACTTTTTTATTGATTACATAATTACATATTATTCACATGGTCACATGACATGCAGGTAAACAGTTATAATACTTCATATTTTTATCAAGTGTATTATTTTGATTGTTGTAATTTTAAAAACGTTTATTTAGCATTTTCGATTTAATTAATTATTAGCTTTTCATTAAACTCACCAACCCCAGTTTGGGAAACTTTGTAATATAATGTTTAATGCACTTCATGTTGTTAATAACAACAATTGGAATGTATTTTCTTTCTTTTTGTATTTTTGTGTCAATATAGTACAAGACTATCCTATTTAAATTGATTTGATAAATAAGTTGCGTCAAACTACTACCTTACTGTCTATTAATAAGCAGCAAATTAGGAGTTTATTGAGGCAAAAGTCATAGTTAATAGTTTGTTAATAGCAAGAATTGGGCCTTAAAATAAAGTGTGACTGATCAGGGTTAAATATGTAACTTTGTCAACAAAAATGAGATTACAAAAAGAAAAAAAAACATGCACCATGATGACAGTTAAACAATTTTAATTCTAAGCACACTGTTACCAAGAAAAAAGTAACACTGCAAAATATTAATGATGCACTAAAAATGTGTTAACCTGAAAACTCTTTTAATAAGACCACAAAGTGTTGAGTTTCAGCACATTTGCCTATAATCACTACATTTTGATGTTTATTATTGTGTTTTCATGTTCAATCATTGTTGTCATTTTTGAATACTCATGACATCTCTATCCTGTTCCTGTTTCCCCTTCTTATTCCGGTAATTTTCTGTCACTTCTCCTCTTTTGCTGTTAATAAAAATGCCAAAAAGCCCCTAAAACAACTCCATTGTCAGTGTGAGGGAACAGGAAAAGGCCTTTGGAAGAGAAACAATGTTCTGTTGTCACGGTAACAGCAAGTGCTGCTCTTTCAGCCCGTGCAGGTCATGTTTTTAAAGAGCTTTTGATTCCACCATTAGATTTTCAGCCCTTTTATTTGCTTTTAGTGGTGAGCAGGGAGTTTTTCTTGATTGTAAATGTCTCATGCAGATCCACATTTGGTGGGGTTCTCTGTGTTTGACCCGTGTTTGGCACATTTCTTGCCTGGCACTCTTCCAGATTTTATTTCTCGGTTTCATAAATCAGATTTAATTGCGTCCCAAGTGTCCTTTGTTTGTTTCCCGCTCAAGGATTGATTAGCTCAGCCTGAATGAATTACTCTCTCTGTGTCCTTTTCTCTAGTTTGGGAACACATGCTACTGTAACTCAGTGTTGCAGGCGCTGTATTTCTGCCGGCCGTTCAGGGAGAATGTGTTGGCATATAAAGTCCAGCAGAAGAAGAAGGAGAACCTTCTCACCTGTCTGGCCGACCTCTTCCACAGCATCACCACGCAGAAGAAGAAGGTGGGCGTGATCCCTCCCAAGAAGTTCATTTCACGTCTGCGGAAGGAGAATGGTGAGAGAACCAAGGGACTGAGGTTTGGCTGGTTAATGTAGCCTAGTTAACCACTGCCGGTAGATACTGTAACTACACCATCGTGAAGGCAAAAAGCATCTTTCTCCATTGACGTCCTTTCCAAAGTTGCTGTGTATTTTGGTCAAATAAATAATTTTGCAACATCAAATATTATATATTTATATGTAAATATATTTAGTTCAAAATCTTTAGTTAGTTACTAACTAAAGTTACCAAGACTGGAGTAATGGCTGCTGAAAATTCAGCTTTGCCGGCATAGGAATAAATTACATTTAAAAATATATTAAAATAGAAAACAGATTATTTCATTTGTAATAAAATTTCAGAATATTTTACATTATTTTTGATCAAATAAATTCAGAATTGGTGAGCATAAGAGACTTTTTTTTTTTCCTCCAAAACAATTTAAAAAATCCTGAGGACTAATATAGTTTTGAAGGGCTTTTTATAGCATTGAATGGATGTCACAGATTAGGATAGTCACTAGTCAAGGATTTTATTATTTTTTTTTATTTTTTCCTAATTCCTAATTTTCCATTTTAATGTTTCTCGATTCCATTTTTAACTAAATCTTAATAATCAAAAAGCATGTCTAATCAAATCAATTATAATACTTCAACAATAATTTGTTCAATTTTTAACATTAATAGGGTCCTATCAAATCTGTATCAATTATTTTTCCCCCAAAATTCAATTTATTTTTTCACAAATTCCATTTTAATATTTTCAGGATTCTGTGTTTTATGATTTAATACAAATTTATCATGAGAACCGTGGTAATCAAATTAATTCAGAAAACTTTTTTATTTTTTTTATTTTTGCCCAATTCCACGACATTCCGCATTAATGTCTATAATGAATAAATTCTGCGGTTTCTGTCTGTGAGTTCCACACCTTGGAAATCATAGATCATAGGGCCCTAATTCCTTCCTAAACGTACTTTCATTGTGCAGCCTTCATGAATGGTAACGGATTGCTCAGAAATTTGCAGAAACAAGATGTTTTCAATGTTGACTGAACAAGTGGCACATTCCCAAAAGTAAGACATTGAACAAACTGTATTTCTTTCTCATTTTTCCTTCAGATAAAGTTAAATATGGTGTCCACTCTGACGAAGCGTCTGTTTACTGCTAATTTGTCATGCCAGAATCCCGCAAAACTGCTCAAATGTTTTCAGATACATTTGGTTGACATCTTGTTAAAAATATGCAGAAAAAACATGTTTATGAAACATTTAAAATCCACTTGTGTATCCAATATATGCAGAGTGTTTGCTGGTGAAGATGTCAACATGAGTTTGTAGGCAAATACTAGAGCAGTATCTAGCGTTCAGACAGGAGACTGAAAAATCAGACCTGTCCATGCTAACAGTAAGCCTCTGTGTGATATGCTGAAGGAGAAGCAGGTGTAACAGATCAGGTGTGTGTGTTTTGAGGGAGAAGGGAGGGATAATATGTAGTATAAAAGAGGATTTGTTCTTCTGTCTCATTCCAGAAAATGCCCTCGCTATGAATGAACAATACAGACCTCTATCAGAGAGACGTCACTTCACCAGCTACACACACTCACTCATTTACTCACTCACACAGAGTTAGCTTTATGATTGCAAATGCTAGACAAGAGTTAATTACCTTTTTAAGAGAGTTAACTGGAACAGCCTGAAAAATACAGGTTTTTGACATGATTTGCGCTAAAGAAGCCAAATCTACGAGACCATGTCAGATGTTATTGCTGATTTGAATTGAATGGCCCTTTAGTCTACCCGTAATTCTTTCACAGTCATTTGCAGGATTGCTAGCTAATATTACAGTTTTTGCTTTCTGGTTCTTCTTGCAGACCTGTTTGATAACTACATGCAGCAGGATGCCCACGAGTTCCTGAACTACCTGCTGAACACAGTGGCTGACATCCTGCAAGAGGAGAAGAAACAGGAAAAACAGAACGGACGACTAAAGAACAATGGCACTGCCATCGCCACGGACACCGAGCCAGAACAGAACAAGGCCGAGCCCACTTGGGTTCACGATATCTTCCAGGGCACGCTGACCAATGAGACGCGCTGTCTCAACTGTGAGACGGTATGAGTGTTTAATTCATTCAGAAATGCAAATGTTGGTGAAATGCAATTCTGCACTTCAGTTTACATAGCCCTGGCAGAACCTCCAAGATGTTTATAATAATAAAAAGAATGATCTCATAAATTATTGGTTTGTATTTTAGGTCACACTTCATTTTAAGGTCTAATTCTCGCTATTAACAAACCATTAACTATGACTTTGCCTCAATAAACTCATAATTTGCTGCTTATTAATAGTTAATGAGGTATTAGAATACAGTTTAGGTTTGGGGTAGGATTAGGGATGTAGAATATGGTCATGCAGAATATGTGCTTTATAAGTACTAATAAACAGCCAATATGTTAATAATATGCATGCTAATAAGTAACTAGTTAATAGTGAAAATTGGTCCCTACACTAAAGTGTTACCGTATTTTATTTTATTTTATTGTATTCATTTGTTTTTATTTAATACAGCTGTGGAAACCAGTTTCTGTGAATGGATTAAAAAATAAAGGTAATTGCGACTTTTTAACACAAAATTATAGGACATAAACTCAGAATTATGAGATTTAGGGCCAGATTTACTAAACAGGGCAAATTAGCGTTAAAGCGCAATTCCATAAAATCGCTGATGGGAAGGGAAAATTCTGCGTGTGATTTTACTGACAATGCGCACATTAAAGAGCACAGACACAGCCAGATTTTTTCCATAATGATCAGCGCAATCTACCAAGAGCAGCGCAAATTACTGCTTGCTTTAAGACATGATTTTTTTGGGCGTTAAATAATGGCGCAAATACCAGCAATTTGACGAGTGCAAAGTTGGTAAATCGCGTTAAATAACGCTAATTCTAACACTAATTCATTTTAATACTCTCCTCCCATAAATTTTGCATCTGAAAGAGAAACTCCTACAAATGCATATTCAATAAGGTCAGGTGCAAAAATAACTGTGTCCACACCTTTTCAGCGCTAATTCTTCACTGCGCATCTTTAGTAAATCCTAACAGTACTATTTTAATGCCAAAAGACAGTTTGCGCTGGTGCAAGCTGTTAGTAAATCTGGCCCATAAACTCAGAATAGCAAGACTTAAACTCAGAATTATGAGACATAAACTCAAGATATAAACTAAAGATATAAAATTGAATTCTAAGGTAAAAAGTCGCAATTACCTTTTTTTAAATTTTTTTTTCCATGGCTGAAACAAAAATCAGAATTGCAAGAAGTAAACTTGGAACTCAGAGCAACAATGTCCAAATTCTGATTTTATATTTTTTAATTCTGTGTTTATTTAAAAAAGTCTGAATAATAAAGCAATATATTGAATCAAGAGGAAAAATAAATTTTCAGATAATTTGTTTTTAATTAATTAGTACTATTATTGTTATTTTTTGTCTTGCAGAATATACTGAAATATATACAGCATCTTCAGGGACATACTAAATAAAATGTCATATTTAAAAATAAAATGTATAATAAACACTTTTTGTGACTATTTTTAATATTATTAAGAAAAAATACATATAATTAAAAAATTCTAAACATCTAAATTCTGCAAGGGATGTGTAAATGTATGATCAAAGCTGTATTTCATTTTTCAAAAATATAAGAATGCTCTTCTGTTAGACAGACACAAAGGACCGTTTGATTTTTTTTTTTTTTTGCTAAATTATTGTGAGCGGTCTAATACAACGACATTTGGTCAATACTTTTGTTTTTTGCAGCCCTAGGAAAGAAACTACTATCTCTCTACCGTGTGGCCCACTTTTCAGTCTTTTCTGTTGATTAACCTACTTTTTCTTTGCATCAACACATTGGTGGTAGACTACAGTTGAGTGCTAACACACCGTCACACGCCTGTGCTCTAACACGTCTTTCTGCAATAAGTGCAAGACAACAGGAGACAATCAGGTCAACAGAGTGCAACCCGTTCACCTTAAACAGCTGAAATTGTGCGTAGAAAGGGGTCGCCAACATGCGTGATAAACATCTTTGTAGAAATGAGTCCCCGCTAACTCTCTGCCCCTTGAAGATACTTGACAGCTAATATTGTCTCTGTGGGTGGCGAGATCACAGTTTCTGAAGAGATGTGTTCTCTTCTTTCTCAACATATAACTGCTTTGTGAACTCACATGCCCTTTGTTTTTCCAGGTCAGTAGCAAGGATGAAGACTTTTTGGATTTGTCTGTAGATGTTGAGCAGAACACTTCAATAACACACTGTCTCAGGTAAACATATACAAACACTGTAACATAAGAGTAGTCAAGCATTCTTATGTACACAACCAGTTGTTTTCCTCTCTGTTTATGCTTTTCGATAGATGTGTTTTGTCTGATGGCTTTTACAGGGACTTCAGTAATACAGAGACCCTGTGCAGTGAGTATAAATACTACTGTGAGATGTGCTGTAGCAAACAAGAGGCACAGAAACGGTGAGCATCAGTGTATCGGATGTGTGGTAGTGCATGTAAAGGATACAGTATGCTAGTATTCCATTACAAAAAGTTTGTGTGTGTGATTTATTTTAACAATGTAGCTTTTGTAATATAAAATAAGTATTTTTGAGGCCTGTATTAAACTGTATAGTTAACAAAATAATTTTTGTGCTGCTCTGTTCACTGTAATGTGAATTTCTATGTGCCAGTGATTTGTTTTGTGTGATTGTGTGTATGTTGCAGTATGCGTGTGAAGAAGCTGCCCATGATCCTGGCTCTTCATCTGAAGCGCTTTAAGTACATGGAGCAGCTGCATCGGTACACTAAACTGAGCTATCGTGTGGTCTTTCCACTGGAGCTCCGCCTGTTCAACACCTCTGGAGATGCCGTCAACCTCGACCGCATGTACGACCTCGTCGCTGTGGTGGTCCACTGTGGCAGGTATGAGAACTGTCAAATATGTACATCTGCAACATATAAAAACAAACTGTCTTAACATAGTCTGCCACGTAGGTACATTGTCATATGTATAAATACTGACTATATAAGCAGTTGGCGTCTCACCAAACTACGATGCAAATATATTTGCCATAGTGTGAAAGTACACTATAATGGTAATGTTTTTCTTTAATAATGAAGCAGAATAAATTTATCAGAAAAAAAGAAATGTTAAAAAAAAAGATAAATTAGGATTTTATTTGTTATTTATGAATATTTTAGGGTAAAATATATAAAAAATATGTATTAATTGTCTAAATATTTAAAATATAAGTTGATTTCCTTCAAAAGTTTAAACACTGCCTCTGTAACTGTGTGTATTAGTGGCCCAAACAGAGGGCATTACATCACCATCGTGAAGAGCCATGGCTTCTGGCTGCTGTTTGATGATGACATTGTTGAGGTATGAATCCAATATACATATATATTCATATCTATACAAAACTTTAGGATCAGTGGGATTTTTTGTTTTTTTTTAATTAATGCTTTTCACAAGAATTAAGCAAGGATACATTGAATTGATCATAGGTGACAGTAAAGAAATATACAATGTTACACACAATTTCAATTTCAAATAAATACTGTTCTTTTGAGCTTTTTATCCATCAAAGAATCCTGATAAAAATAAATATGGTTTGCACAAAAATATTAAGCAGCACATCTGTTTTCATCATTGATAATCATAAGAAATGTTTATTGAGCAGCAAATCAGCATATTAGAATGATTTCTGAAGGATCATGTGACACTGAGGACTGGAGTAATGATGCTGAAAATTCAGCTTTGCATCAAAGGAATTAATTACATTTTAAGATATATTCAAATTCAAAACAGTTATTTTCAGTTGCAATAATATTTAATATTTGTACTGTATTTTTGATCAATAAATGGAGCCTTGGTGAACATAAGACTTCTTTTAAAAACTTAAAAAAAAAAAAAAAAAAAACTTAGCCCAAACTGTTGAATAGTAGCATACAGTCAAAATATAAACCTAATGCGTGCAGAATACAATGCTCCTCTTTCCTGCTTTTTCTCACTATTTTTATTCCTTTCCATTTCTCTCACAGAAAATTGATGCACAGGCGATAGAGGAGTTCTACGGTTTGACTTCTGACATTTCCAAGAACTCTGAGTCAGGATACATCCTGTTCTATCAGTCTAGAGAATGAAGGAGCAGATGGGGAACAAATGAAGAGCAGAGGAGGAATGCGAGAAGAGATCAAAAGGAAGGGTATATGTGAAGATGGTATCCGCTAGATTCCTTTTCCACATCCCTCTCCTTTTCCTCATCTCATACTCAGGGTCTCCAGCTGAGACTGAGTGCCAAAATCCCTCTGTAACCCCATTTGCCAATATGACATTTCCCATTCTCCCAATCTCGCTGCACTCTAGGGGGGGAAAAAAACACATCTTCAAATCTGACCCTCAAGTCAGTCACCTGCATCTGGAAGGCACTTTATAAACAAAAACAACAAGTAACACAAAAACAACACAACAACAAAAATCACAACATATTCAACTACAATACTTGTGAAAACTTGAAGGAATCAAAAAGCTACAAAAGGAGCAATGGTACTCTAGCAAGGGTCACTGCTTCTGTTCGTTCAGTGCCCAGGAAAGTGCCTCTCATCCTGGGTGTCTGAAACCAGGAGGAGGGTTTCTCTCTCTCGATCTTTGGCTTAAGGTCATAGACCCGTTTCGGTTCACTTTAGATGTTCCATACTGTGATGCCCACTCATCAGTTCTCCTTACCCAGTAGCTGTTGAATCCTAGTTCAGTCCTGGTCATCGGAGGGGCTGTTTGCACTGTGTGACAATTTGTTTTGGATTTTGGCATGTTGTGGGAATGAGATTATTATTCTGAGCAGTCTGTTACATGAGTGAGTGTATTTGTGTGTGTGTGTGTGTGTGTGTGTGTGTGTGTGTGTGTCTGCATTTAGTCATGCAGGCAGCTGCTGTGAAGTGACTTTGATTTTCATTCAGAAATAGTTGCAGTCTTGTTACCGAGAGAGTTTTCAGAAGTTGTCCTATTGAATTCTTTGCTCTCTTGTAGTAACAAAGAAAAAGGGCAGAATTGCAAGGCTGAAACTCTGCTTTTGTCTCCCTTGCATTCTTATCTAACACTGTTTTTACCTAACTTCCATTGTCGGTAATGGCCTTACATAGACGTGTGTTAACAACTTTGCAGTCAGCTCTTGTTGTTAAGTTCACCCAAATCTGCTGGTCCCAACTGACTTCATCCGACAAAGCTGTCTGCTTCAGTCTCACCTTTAGTTCCTGCTTTAGTTCCTCCATCTTTGTTCTCCTAAATAGATGTTGCAACTTGGTCCCTGGTCATTTTTAAAAGCAAAATGATGTGGCATTTCGTTTTATCACTACTTTGAGGTGTTAAAGGAATAGTTCACCCAAAAATTAAAATTTACCAACCTGGTCTCATGAGGAAAACATACCTGTGGGAACTTTTTCGCAAGATGCGAAATACATACCACCATGTACGTTTCGTGACATATTCGATATGAAATGTCCACTGGGTGGCGTTTTTTTCCAGGAACAGATGAATGTACATATGGTACGTTTCATGTGACGTTGGTTTTGTTGATGTCACCGCAGTTCTGACTTGAAATCTCCATTGAGTGGCGCTATAAGTCTAATGATCCTTGACGTTTTATAATAACGTACCATCTGCACTACACCTAAACCTACTCGATAGTATGAACAAAAGCAAAAGTGACAAAAAATGCACATGCCGTTTTAGTTTGTTTTTCGATCTCTCATCTTTCAGCTCTTTCATTGTGAGCCATGTTTTTCACGGGATTCGTACCAAGTCCAATTCTGTGCCGGCTGAGCTACCGAGCAAGCTTGTTACATCCGGAAAGCGAAACATATGGAGCTGTAATCGTAACTGTGTACGAAAACGATTACAAGTGCTCGCTGTTTTACCGCCTCTAGTGTTCATTTCTGTTGGAAACTGCAGTGATATGTACTTATTGATACATATTTCGTGTCTTGCGAAAAAGTTCCCAGAGGTAAGCTTTTGTCATGAGACCAGGTAGAAATTTACTCACCCTCAGGCCATCCAAGATGTGGATGAGTTTGTTTTTCATCAAAACAGATTTGGAGAAATTTAGCAGAACATCACTTGGTCACCAATGGATCCTCTGCTGTTTGGACTCTCATTCAGACGGCACCCATTCACTGCAGAGGATCCATTGGTAAGCAAGTGATGTAATGCTACATTTCTCCAAATTTGTTCCAATGAAGAAACAAACTCATCCACATCTTGGATGGCGTGAGGGTGAGCAAATGTTCATTTTTGGGTGAACTATTTCTTTAATATATAAAAGTTTTGAACACAGATGTGAAATCAGTAGTAGGAGAAACTTGAGATTACGGCAATGCAGTCAGTAAAGTGTAGGTTTAGGTCTTTTCGAAGTATCTAATAGGTTGTCGCTGTTACGATAAGAACATGCGCACAATTATTTCAACTTAGTGATACGAGTGGCTTTTATCTGAGAGGGCTTTTACTATTTAATATACGTTGTACAGTCAGGAGAGAATCTGACTTTGGATAAATGGGGAACTTTATAAAAGACAGTACGGAAACGCACTGATAATCATGATTTTTAACATTAATTTTGTATATAAATGGGAGATTGACTGATTGAGATTGACTTAAAATAGTCACCGAAGGGAAACAAGGTGCAATACAGGGACAAGATGAACATTCCATGCTCATTTTACACCAACGTTACTTCACTTTTTTTTTTTTTTTATAAACAGAAACACTAACAACTGATTGGTACTCCTGTTAATTTAGTGTATAGCTTTTTTAATGTTCTTATTTTAGGCAAATGTTTAATTTACCGTTTTATTCTCTCAGAAATGGTCAACATGCTCTGAGTAAAAGTAGCCCACAACTGAAATACATGTTTTACTTGCCTTTTTTTGTCCATTCACAGCACATTCAGCATAACAGTAGAGTAAGTGATTAGAAAAAAACTGGAATAGGTTTTATAGTGTTGATTCATCCATTCTAGGTTTGTGGTACCTGTATTTTGACACTCCTCAACCAACATTGTAATTATATGTTAAAGCCACACTACATGCAATATAGATGTATGAACACTGTGTAACAACACAATGTGAGATTGACTATGCAGTGTTTGTGTTTGTCCTGTTGTTTCCTGAGGCTTGACAGATGTTGACTGATTATTTGGACGGTTGTTCTTTCATTTGCAGTTTCCCAGTGATGCCAGAAAAGTGTTGTTTCTCAAAAAGAGGAGAATACATGGTTGTTTGAAGATGTTTTATTGGTACTAAGACCACATTTCTCTTCCATGCCTGTTCTTTTGGTACGTTAGTGATCAAAATGAACTGAAATGTGCCAAAATTGTGGTGGGAAACTCACAGTCCTTCGAACTGGAAAATGAAATAGATATTTCTGTCATGAAACTGTACATAAATATTATGTAGACATTGGTTAGAAATGAATTATATTTTTTAAAACACTAGATGATTCTATTCAAATTGACCTATTATTCGCATGGGGAAGTCATGGTTGCAAATGAAGAAATTAAAAGCTGATGAGTGTCAGAGATGGAATGATTTCAGTCAGGTCCCTTATGGTGACCTGGATCATTTTGGAAGTTTGTTCTGTAGAGTAGCCTAAACTAAAAGTACTGTAACTGCTTAATACCGTGGATTGAATCCCCACACATGAACATCTGGATATGTTAAGAACCAATTAGACACTCAGTTACACACCTTGTATGCAAAAACACCTGTCTGTTTTGTCCTCTTTTAATGTGTGTATTTTTTAGGTCCAGAAAAGAGATGTACAATGTGTGTTTGTGTGTCTGAGAGAGAAATACCAGGACTCAAACTCTAATGGAAAGTGTGATAACTGTAAGTGCACTTTATCATAGCAGAACCAAAAAGATTTCTCGTAGGAACTGGAATCCTGACTGAGATTCTTTTGGTTTATTTTCCTTTCCTCAATAAATGAAACAACTTTACCAGCTGTGGCTCAGCAGTGCTTTTTATTCATTTGTTTGTTTGTTCTCCGTGTGTTCCTTTTAATTATTCTCCTGTTCTTTGTGGCTGACACACATCTTTTTATTTTCCTCTTCGGGGTGACTAATAAGACAGAACATGGCAATTTTGTACAAAGACACAAAAGGCCTTGGGCAGAGAACAGGCAGGAGAGGGAGTGAAAAGGGAGAAGAATAGACTCATCGAACAATCGAAATGGCGAGAAATGAAAAGCTTGTTTACGGAAAGTCTTTTATGTTCCTAACATTCTGATGCATCAACAGCAATAAACATTTTTAGGGATTTCCTAAGGGAGGTGTGTGTGTGTGTGTGTGTGTAAAAGCAATTGGCATGTGTGACATCTTTACACATAAAAATAAAAGAACACCTGCGACCGAGCGAGTCAGGGAGAGTAAGGAGTCGTGTTCTTCTAGATAATCAATGTCTTTTGTTTTTATGTGTGTGTTGTAAGACCCCAACAGATGTGTGAACATGTATGCATCATAGTATGTGTCACATGCTGATCTGTGTGTGTGTGTGTGAGTTCTTGACAAATTTATGGGGGTTTTTTTATACATCCGCTTGTTTGTTGAACATAAACAAGTTTAATCAAGCGACGCTCTTTCATATTCCTGTGTGATTGAGGGATGTTCTTTTGTTCTCCAGCTGTCTGCTGTCTTTTCACCTGACATTTTCCACAGCTAGAGGGGAAGCAGGGATCATTGTAAAGCTCAAATATAAAATAGGGGAAAAAATATTTTGCACAGTGCACTCACAGTGACCACACTGGGTCTGTACATGCACAATTCAGTTCTCAACCCCCTACCAAAATAATGGAAAGACAGTTTGTAATGAGGAATGCGGATAATACAAATAAAATAACCAATTTTTTTCTGTATTTGGTCACAAATTTCACTTTTTTATGAATGTAACAACTCTAAATCAGTGGAACTAAATGCTCTTAATGTTGGGTAGATTTATTAGTTTATTGTATAAATTATTGTTTTCACTGATGTTTTATGCATATCTCCTTGGGGATGTTTATTAAAATTACCATAATTAATTTATTTGTACTTGCCCTTTAATGTTTATTAAAAAGCTCTTGTTTTGCACATTTGTAAAATGTTTATGTCTTGTTTGCTCGCTTGCTGTTAAAGCCTATCCTTCATAACTTTTATTAACTAGATATGGCAAATGTTTGAGGATATTTTTTTTTCTTTCAAGTTTATTTGTATAGCGCTTTTCACGATACAAATCATTGCAAAGCGCTGTACAGAAAATTAAGTTTCTACAATATATTTAGTAGTAGTACATATGGCAGAAATGTACGGAAAAATCAATTAAAGACATAATCAAACAGATGATGAACACTATTAAGGGCCTTATAGGTAAGTAATAATATTTTGTAACTGATACGGAACTTAATAGGTAGCCAGTGCAGAGACTGTAAAATTGGGGTAATATGATTATTTTTCTTGATCCGGTAAGGACGCTGCATTTTGGACTACCTATAGCTTGTTTATTGAAGATACAGGACAACCAGCTAGCAGTGCATTACAATAGTCCAGTCTAGAGGTCATGAATGCATGAACTAGCTTTTCTGCATCAGAAACAGGTAACGTTTCGTAGCTTGGCAATGTTTCTAAGATGGAAGAATGCTGTTTTTTGTAACATGGGAAATATGATTTTCAAAAGACAAGTTGCTGTCTAATATAACACCCAGATTTTTGACTGTAGAGGAAGTAACAGTACATCCGTCTAGTTGCAAATTGTAATCTAAGAGATTCTGTATACTGTTTTTTGGTCCAATAAATAATATCTCTGTCTTATCTGAATTTAATAGGAGAAAATTATTTGGTCATCCAGTCTTTTACATTTTTAACACACTCTGTTAGCTTAGATAATTTAGAAGTTTCATCTGGTCTTGTTGAGATATATCGTTGAGTATCATCAGCATAACAGTGGAAACTAATCCTGTATTTTCTAATAATATTACCAAGGGGCAACATGTATATTGAAAATAGCAGAGGACCTAGGACAGATCCTTGTGGTACTCCATACTTTACTAGTGATAATTGAGATGACTCCTCATTTAAATAAACAAAGTGGTAGCGATTGGACAGGTAAGATCTATACCATCTTAAAGCCTGCCCTTGAATAACCGTATAGTTTTGTAATCGATCTATGAGTATGTCATGATCTATGGTGTCGAACGCAGCACTAAGATCAAGTAAAACTAGCAATGAGATGCAGCCTTGGTCTGACGCAAGACGCAAGTCATAAGTCATTTGTAATTTTAACAAGTGCGGTTTCTGTGCTATGATGGGGCCTGAAACCTGACTGAAATTCTCCATAGAGATCATTTTTTTGCAGGAAGGACCACAATTGAGCAGAGACAACTTTTTCTAGAATTTTAGACATAAACGGAAGATTTGAAATGGGTCTGTAATTTGCCACTTCACTAGGATCTAATTGCGGTTTCTTAATAAGAGGCTTAACCCCCAGCTTGAATGGTTTTGGGACGTGACAAAGATAACGACGAGTTAATAATTTTGAGAAGTGGTTCTTCTGCTACAGGTAACAACTCTTTCAGTAATTTAGTGGGTACAGGATCTAATAAACATGTTGTTGGTTCAGATGCAGTGATAAGTTTATTTAGCTGTTCCTGTCCTATAATTGTAAAGCACTGCATTTTTTCTTTGGGTACGATGAATGAAGCTGAAGTATTAGATGCTGTAGAATCTACATTTGTTATTGTATTTCTGATGTTATCTATTTTGTCTGTGAAGAAATTCATAAAGTCATCACTACTAAACTGTGAGGGAATATTTAGATTGGGTGGTGTCTGGTTATTTGTTAATCTAGCTACTGTGCTAAATAAAAACCTTGGATTGTTTTGGTTATTTTCTATAAGTTTGCGGATATGCTCGGCCCTGGCAGCTTTTAGAGCCTGTCTATAACTGGACATACTGTTTTTCCATGCAATTCTAAAAAATTCCAAGTTAGTTTTTCTCCATTTGCGCTCAAGATTACGAGTTTCTTTCTTGAGAGAATGGGTATTACTGTTGTACCATGGTGCAGTACGTTTTTCTTTAACTTTTTTAAATTTGATGGGCGCAACAGCTTCTAATTTATTAGAGAAGATAGTGCCCATGTTGCTAGTCATTTCGTCTAGCTCATGTGTATTTATGGGTACATAGAGCAGTTGAGATAAATCAGGCAGGTTATTTCTGAATATATCTTTAGTGGTTGGAACAATAGTTCTTCCTGGACGATAATGCAGAGCCATATAGTTAATATCAGTAATACTCAGCATGCACAATACAGGAAAATGGTCAGTAACATCATCACTTTGAGGTATGATATCTGTATCAGTAAGATCGATTCCATGCGATATAATTAAATCTAGCGTATGATTAAAGCGATGAGTGGGCCCGGTTTATTAGGTCAGTAAACGCAAGTCCTAATGCATCATTTGTATTATCAACGTGAATGTTAAAATCTCCGACAATTAGTGCTTTATCAACAGTAACCAATAGGTCTGAGAGGAAATTTGTAAATTCTCTTAGGAAATCTGTATACGGCCCTGGCGGTCTATACACAGTAGCCAGAGCAAGAGATAGGAGAGATTTCTTTTGCATATCTGACAGTGTAACATTAAGCAGAAGTAATTCAAATGAGTTAAACCTGTATCCTGTTTTCTGAGTAACATTGAGAATATCACTATATATTGTTGCAACACCGCCGCCACGACTAATCTGACGTGGCTCATGTTTATAACAGTAGCTTGGTGGAGTAGACTCATTTAGACCAATATAATCATTTGGTTTGAGCCAGGTTTCAGTCAAGCAGAGCACATCAAAACTATTATCTGTGATTATTTCATTTACAATAACTGCTTTGGGTGCGAGTGAGCTAATGTTTAGGAGCCCAAACTTTAAAAATTGTTTTTGTTCATTTATTTTGCATTTTTCTGAATTTATCACGATCAGATTATTTATAGATCCTGCATTAAATTTATATTTTGACCTCACTGTTCGGGGAACAGATACAGTCTTTATAGATTGGACAGCACAAGTACAAGTACTTCTATCATTTAAGTGGGTAGAACAAAAGTCATCATAGCAGTTATTTGAGAATTGGCTTACTAGTCATATGGAGCGTAGAGTCCTGGAGATGTTGTCCGACAGGAGTTCTGCTCCGACTCTGCTGGGGTGCAGGCCATCAGCGCGGAAAAGCCTAGGACGCTCCCAGAAAAGATTCCAATTATTAACAAAGAGCAGTTTCTGTTCTTTACACCATGACAACAACCACTCATTTAAAGCAAAAAGTCTACTGAACCTTTCGTGTCCTGGTCGATACGTGGGAAGCGGTCCTGACACGATGATCGTCGCCGCGGGTGATGCGCTGCGCACCGTCTCGATCAGGCTCCTGAAGTCCCTCTTCAGTGTCTCCGTCTGCCGCAGCCTGGTGTCGTTCACCCCCACGTGCAGCACGATCGCGCCGATGCTATCGTCGTCCTTCAGGACATGCCGGACGATGGAGTCTCTGACGATCACAGCGTCGCGTTCCGTCTCGCGGAGGGGAGCGAAGCGGTTCCGGGTGGAGATCTCGAAGACCGGAGGTGGCGGAGGGGGAGAGGTCCTCGCGCAGGGCCTGGCTCGAGTCTTCCGCTGCTGCTGCACCCAGGGTCCGTGGTGTCCCGGCGCCGGAGTGAAGGACATCTGGGAAGATCGCGTCCTGGGTGCACAGGGTCTGTGCAGAGAAACACACGGAGTAGAGGTGGTGGGAGTGTTAGCGGCGCGCTGTATACTTACCCCGGACTTGTGAGCGTCAACCCGGGATGTTTCCAGTGCGGCTCTCCGCTCTCTCAGCTGGGCCTGCTTCTCCACCAGCTTGCGGATCTGCTTCTCCACGGCCTCCAGCTCCAGCTGCACCGAATGCAGCTCGAACGTGTCCTCGCCTGCACTCAAAGGTAGACACAGATCCTCCATTAAAGCAAGTAGCAATGAGTAAAACAATGGTAATGTGTGTGAATGGAGTATTAGCAATGTAAGCGAGATTAGCGGCAACCTTCTTTGGTTGCAACCACGCTGGCGATGCTAACGGGCTATAAGCTAATAGTGTACTCGGGAAATCAAAATAAAACTAGTGATAGCAAGGCGCTCTGATTGTTTTTTGTTGTAGAATACGATAGGGGATATATTCACACGTTATAAAAACCAAAATGATGGTGTATAAAATTGATTTTAAGATAAAAAATAGACGATAAAGAATTAACTTGACAGCTCAAACTCAAAACGCGGCAGCAACGAATAAGTTCGTGACAACTAGTATGAAAGGAAAAGATCCTTGTGGGTCTTTTTGCTTTTGTCTTGTTTGCTCGCTTGCTGTTAAACCCTATCCTTCATAACTTTTATTAACTAGATAAGGCAAATGTTTGAGGATATTTTGTCAGTTTGGGCTGAAAAAAATAATTTTCACATTAGAGAGGGTTTTCATTTACAGTGACCACATAGCACCATTGCAATTATGCCACATGGATGTTATGAATGTAACTTTGGCCTTCATAAATGTCTAGGTTAATTGCATCTGACTCTTTGTATCTTGTTTTTCTTTAATTTTCTGAACTTATTTATAATTTCAGTCTATCCTCTGATGATCTCACATTTGAATACAGAAACCTTGTGGGTTTTGTTATATAACTGAAGTTGCCTGTTGTAAACTTCCTGTTAGCAGTGGAAATGTCTCATCAATGATCAGCGTTGACCTAATATAACCCTCAGACCTTTACTGGCTAATTGAGAAAAGGCTGAAAAAATTTTCAAGAACTAAAACAAACCGAAGGCAGTTCCTCAGAAAATAAACATCATTCCTTCCCAGCAGGAAGTCGTACTGGCCTGTCAAGTGAGTTTTTGCATCTGTGACACTGCCCAACTTAGGCTGTGATGTCTCTCCAGTTGTGTGTGATTCAGTGAGTGTCATGACTCAATGCAGTTGCATTTTCCTCTTAGTAATCACACTGCAGCAATCAAGTTCATCATTTCAGTAACCTTCATTTGAAATTTAGGCCAATCAAAGTACTAAAAGAATATTTATAGAAGCATGTGTTGTTAAGCAAGGAATCTGTCTGGTTATTACAAGGAAATAAGGAGTTAGGTTTAATAATAAGGAAATTCCTGTGAATCAAAGGCCGGTGTTTTAAGACAGATGTCCAAGCAGCACTGGAGTTCAATAGGAGTCCAGTAAACATTTGTAATTGCCATGATTATGCATAATTAGCTGCATGAGTTGCAGTCTGTAGTTTCTGGATGTGTCTGTGTGATCAGACACTGAAGCCTGACTGTGTTTTGGGGAGACTACAGTGATGTATGAACAACTGAGTTTCAGACAGATTACACAGAAAAAGTATTTTAAAATTAATGTAAAAATGACAACAAAAAAAAAATTCTGTACAAAAATACTGTACAAAATATTTTTTGAATAATAATAAATATTATAATAAATATTTTTATAATATAAGCTCAAATATTTAGGTATAATAACATAATGATGTACTGACATAACCAGACATGGCATCCCATAACTGGTTTTATTGCAGAGTATCTACTGCAAATTTCCTGCCTGAAGTTTCCATTCAAAATGACCATGGGTGTTTACTGATAGATGAAGTGAAGTCAGATGAATGAATGGAGAAATGCTCATTATGTGATCTTCCGGAGCAATCCTCCTCCTCAGGTGTGGATGAAAGAAAGAGAGCGAGGCAGAATGATTCTATTCAGTCTCAAGGCTGCGAGCAGCAAGAGATGCGTCACATTGAGAGCTGTGATGGTGGAATGAAAGACAGAGAGAGAGAAGTGATGTTTGATCAGAGAAAAGGTCTGGGGTTGCCTGCGTGCAGATGGAGGAAATGTGTATGCCAATGCAACTGTGCACTTCCAGCTTTTAAAATCACAGATACTATCATTCAATCTCTTCTATCGCTCAAAGTGGAAATGCCATATTTGCAGCATCAAGTCAAATCATCACACACATGCATCAGAACAAAGATCAGAGAGCTGTTACACGTGCATTCTGCATCAGACATTAAAACCTCTTTATGAATGTTAATGCGTATAGTCTTTCAACTGTAATTTCATAGTAGCGCCGCACTGATAAGCAATCAGAGTTCTGACCTGAACCATGTGCCTTGTAGGAAGCGCTGCACTTTCCAGTAATATTTTTTGGCATTTGTTATCCTAGTTCCCAGAAGTGTACAAAAAGCAACGGAATTTGCTTTTATACTTTACAAAGTGCTTTTTTTGTGAGTACTCTGAAGTCCAGAGTAGCAGGTAACTATGAGGGAAAGTGAACTGTAAAAAGCTTCAGTTTTCAAGCTTTTTTGTCTGTGTTCAAAAACCTCCTGAGAGCTTCCACAAATGCAAAACATTTATTGGGGTCATAAAAATTATGCTTGGTTGTGTAAGAATGGTAAAAGACTTCTCAGTAAAATGCATTGTCATTGTGTTTATGTGTGTTTTTTTCTTGGAGGAAGAAGTCTGGAGAAAAACAGTGTGTGTGATGCAGGCTTTGACCACTATTACGTAACTTTAATGTTGATGGTTTTCTCATTCAGTTTTATTATTTTTCTCTAAAGTAATCATCTCTACAAATCAATTTAAGCAATCCTTGTATTTTGTAAATAACCTTTTATCATTTTTGTTTATATGAGCATGTAATTTCTTGTCAGTGTTTAATCATGGTTTTATTTTATCGTCATGTAATACTGTCTATAAGTGTTCAGAAATATTTTTCATCTGTTCACATCGGCTCTAATTGACTCATGGTTACAAAAAAAACCTGTGGTTGGTATAAGGTGGCCTTATTTTTTATGTGTCGCTGTGACCTTATTATGGGCAGCATGGGTCAACTACAAAAACCTTAATCACAAGGTAATGACATCTTGTCACAGGAATGTTCTGGCCTCCTCTGTATTTATTTTTAATCCGCAGCTCTTAAGGTGTCTGCTCGGTGAAACACCTCAAAGCTGCTTCACATATCCAGTCATCTCTGCATGTGGATCGGCAGGTATGTGGCACTAATGAGCCACTGGGAATCTGGACCTCTAATAAAAATTAATGTCATCTGCTGAAAGGCAAGCACAAGGGCTTGTTCTTCTGAATTATAACTTTATGATTCAAGAAACTAGTAGGTTAAGTAAAGCTGACAAGATGAAATCTATAGATAGAGAGAGAGAGATGAAAAAATATATAAATAAAATCGCATGAGTATTATTTTCAATATTCAGTTTTATTATTTTACAAATATTGTTTATACATACATTTTATTGATTATTGTAGCTTAATTAGGTTTTCAGAATATTTGATGTAAAGTTGCTCTGCTCTAGTACGAAAACTACTTTTATTGTGTTCCACTTTTAAATACTTTATACTTTTCTATCATTTGTGAGTCACTGTGGATAAAGGCTTTCGCTCATTTATTTACTTCATGTCTTCTGATTTCACTTATAATATATATTTATTCACGAGCATCTTAAAGCTATAATGAATGCTATGACTAATTCTGCATTGCTTCTGTAGGATGCGTCAGACATGTTGTCATGTCTTTAAACTAATTATTATACTAGAAAAGACTGGGGCTTAAAAAAGTTACCACTAATGTTTTTCTATGAACCGCTAATTAAATTTAAGTTATGAATGAACCTCTGAAAATTAATGTTCAGTGTCAATGAATCCCACACACTGCAGAATACATTCCACTCATATAGGCTGCATGCTCTTCCCTAAATGAGCGCACATACTATTTTGAGGCAGTGTGATCATTTGTGCACACATTATCATCGCTCTAGTCATATACCTCTTATCTCTCCACCTTCTATGGAATGTTGAGCTCTATCAGGCAGGCTTTAGTCTTGACTCATGGCTATTTCTGTGCCACTCAAACATACACAAACACAACCCAGGACTCTGCAGTGGTGCAAGGCTATAAATGACTCATAGTAGTTGGCTAGAAATTCTCCTGAACATCCCCTGAGCGCATACTATTGGGAATGTTTACTCCACGTCTGTTATTTCCGACTGCCTTCAGAGCTGAACTTGCTCTTGTCCAGTGACTCCCGGCTCATGCACGTCCTCTATAGGACAAACTATGCACTTACCTCTGATTGTTTATGTCGTTGCTGCATTAAACTACTGAATTTGATTATATATTATTATATTTTGAGTTTTAAGAATATTTATTTATCACATTTGCCTCTCTTTCTCTTTCAGCTTGATTTCTCTTCTTCCTTCTCACCGTATCTACCTCTGGCTCTGACACGTGTTTATGGCTAACTGTGCTGAGGTCTGTACTGTATGTGGGTCATTCCTGTTATGCAGTACAGTTTTGTGTCTCCATCAGCCATTTTAGAAGAAGTAGCCTAATAAAAATATTACTGGTATTTTTTTTTTTTTTTTTTTTTTTGTCATTGCTTTAAAAACATTCCTTCAAAATGTTAAAGCAATATTCACGGAACTATTGTGTTAACTGATAATCAATTTTGGCTTCCCGTGCTCTTTGTTTTCCATCCTGTTAGTCATTTGTAATATCCCTTTAGCTAACCAAAGCCATATCCTGAAAGACATCATCCTCCAGGATGTGACATCATTTTGGTGGGAAAACAACAACACAAACATCAGTATTAGCGTAATGGATTTGATGAATTCTGTCTTGTTTTGTGTTATACGGATAGTTGGTTTGCCTCAGTCTAAAACAATGTATCCTGCTTGATAAAATTACAGACACCTGTAGGATATCAACATTTTAAGTAGTTTAAAATTTTAACTTGTTCAGGTTTAAATATTTGAGCATGATGAGAGCATATGGTTAGGGTAAGGGGATAGAAAATACAGTACAGTATAAAAACCATTATGCCTATGGAATGTCCCCATAATGATAGGAATACCAGTGTGTGTGCCTGTATGTGTTTATTTTTTCCTGTTTTTATCGCCTTCTGTTGATTTTAGATCATCATTGCAGCTGATACTGCAGGATGATGTTGATATATTTACATTAAGATTATTTATTCTGTATTTAAAACATTTTAGGGAGATATTGACGGACAAGAAAATAATTTCTGTCATAAGAGAGCAGTGTGAGTAATACATTTAGTCAGGAAACTTGAGTCACATTGTCATCTCTGTTATCATTATCATTAGATGTGATGCACTTCACGTGACTGTGAGAGAACAGGATGTTTGACAGTAATCCAGTCATTAAACAGGCCTAATTCATTAAAGGAATAGTTCTCCCTAAACTTTAGTCATTATTTACTTGCTCTCAATATTTTTCCATGCTGCACATTTTCTTTTTTGGGTATCTAACTATCCCTTTAAGCTGGAACAGAAACCCACATAAAGTGCAGCTTTGAGAATAGCATTCCTCCCTCTGAGTTCTCAGTTCTGAATTGAATATAACATGCAGTGACATTAGCATGGTTATTTTCAGAGGAGTGGACTGTAGAGTGTAAAATAGAAGTAATACAGTGTTCCAGCACACTGAAGAAGAATCATCTGCTAATTCAAGTGAAAGTAACGGGAAATGGATGTGACCCAGAAGTAGGTCGAGGAAATATACAGAGACCCATAAAACAGTCCTGAAGTTAATAAGGAAGGATTTCAGTCATTGCTGGCAATGCATTTCCTAAGTATGTTTGTGTTTAATTATATAACAAAGACTCCAGTGTGAACACTTTCTTGGATATTAACAATCTCTGATACTTGATATTTAATAAAAACAGAAGCAAATTACGTTTTAATGGCTTCATCGCCAGAATTGGGGCAGTTGGGTTGTCATAGATACTGGGTCTCGCAGCCTTGCAGGTGTTTTGTGTTGTTCTGAACTCTGGTTCTGTTCTGTCCAACAGCAGGCCAGTGAAAACAGGACCCACCCATCAGGGTGTTTGTGTTCAGGCCCAGGACCTGCTGTTGCACTGAAGCACAGAGTCAGAATCTGATCTGGGATCAGATCCAGTCCAATGAACTTTAAGACTCCCTTTACACAAAGAGTTCATGTGAACGGAATGCAATAATCCGTCTATTCAGAAACATATTGTGTTCTTGTCATGATTTGCAGGAGCAGGCGCCAAAATTATCTTTTTCCCACACTGGACAATTGCACGTGAATGGAGAATATGTTTACTGGCCATAAAAATTCTGAAACTTAAAAAAAAAAAAAAAAAAAAAATATTTTAATGTACAGAGAGAGAGAGAGAAAGTAGGGGTGGGCGATATATCAGTAGACACAATTAACTGGTAGAAATTTGTCAACCGGTAGAGATTTTTGGAATGTCGCCTCTATCGCGGTTACATGCTCACGTGACATTGCTGTGCTACAAGTCAAGACAAGACAGGAGTTATTTTTGCCACTTTATAGGCTCTGAATGGTTAAATACACACACTTGTAAGTGTAAAAATGCCCGTCTTTGCACATATCCTCATAAACACAGTAATTTAGGTCTTTAGTGAAATCAAACAGCTGAGAAAGAAATCACATGTAACAGTATATTGGATCGAGGCAGTTCTTAAAGTGACAGCAGTCTAATATTCCTGTTGTCTGTCATTCATGTTAATCAAACAACAAAAGAGAGAAAATCTCTCACTGCTCTTGACTAAATCACTTTTGTAAATTTAATAAGAAGAAATATATATTTAATTTACATGGTGAAGAATATGCAGTGTTTCTATACATTTGATTACTTTATACAATGTATGTAACATTTCCTATTTATTAGTTCTGTATTTTTTGTCCTATTGCTTGTAATTAGTTTCTTACTTTTATTTAATTGCTGACTGTTTACTTGTCTTCAGTGAGCTTGAGTTTTTTTCTTTAATTTTAAATTTTTTAATTTAGGCTAGTAATAGTTTTTTTTTTAGATATTGACGCTGGTGACAAAAATTAAATTTTTATAGTATCACAAGTTTTGATATCATAAAGACCTTATTTAAAGCAAAAATAACTATATTGTGATATATATTGTTACCATTAAATAAAATTACTCCTATCCTGATATAAGATTTTAGTCATATCGCCCATGCCTAAGAGAGAGTATGACAAATAGTTAGCAAGTATTAGACAAGCATTCTTAAAATTCAATTTAAATGTACAATGTTGTATTACCTAATAAAGTTACCGGCCAACTTTTTATTCACTCTCTGAAGCCAAGTTTTTATCTGCATTTGGCACTTTCAGAGTGTTAATTTTGGACTCGAATTGCAGGTCAGAAGCCAATACGACAAGCTAATTACATATAAATGATTAAATTATTCTCTTAAAGCAAGAGTTCATGAGGATAGAGAAACAAAGATAGGCTGCTGTTTTTGTTCAAACCATTCCTTGAATACTAATGTCGAACACTGAATACAAGCATTACTAATGCCAAAGCTCTGCTGAGTTCATAGAAAATGATGGTAAATCAGTGCAGGTGAAGAGGGTGTATAATTTTTGTTTTGGCAATTGAGTTACGCAAAACTCAAACTTAAAAAAGCCCTTAAAGCTGACCGTGAACCTGTGAGCGTCAGCGCTTGTACAGTATGTGTTTCTGTGATTAACAAGTGCATTCAGTTTTTAAGAGCATTAATTAGAAAACCATCAAATTATCATTGTTACCAAGACAAAAGAGGTTGTGATGGACTTCAGGAGAAACTCTGTTGACCACCCCCCACTGACCATCGACGGCTCAACCGTGGAGAGAGTCGGCAGCACTAAATTCCTGGGAGTGCACATCACAGAGGATCTCACCTGGACCACCAACGTCACGTCACTCAACAAGAAGGGACAACAGCGCCTCCACTTTCTCCGCCGGCTGAAAAGGGCAAGTCTCCCTCCACCCATCCTCACCACTTTTTACAGGGGCACCATTGAGAGTGTGCTGACCACCTGCATCACTGTCTGGTATGGGAACTGCAGTGCTGCTGACCGCAAGACCCTACAACGGACAGTGAACACTGCCGCAAAGATCATTGGTGCCCCTCTCCCCTCCATCCTGGACATTTTCCTTTCACGATGCTCCAACAAGGCCACCAGCATCGTGAAGGACCCCACCCACCCCTCTCACAACCTCTTCCAGCTCCTGCCATCAGGTAGAAGGTACCGGAGCATCAGAGCTCGCTCTGTCAGATTGCTCAACAGCTTTTTTCCCCAGGCTGTGAGAGCTCTTAACTCCAATCCCCCTGTCCCCCTCTGAAACCATGAACACCTCAGCCCTCCCACCCCCCAACTCATTAAAAACTGTTGACAATATTACTAAGTGCAATTCTGGACCAAACCCCTGAATGTGCTACACACAGGTGAGTGGGCTATACAAACCACCTGTAGTAACGCACTCATCCCACTATATGCACACCAGACACTTTCTACAAACACTCCCTTCCACAAAGACTCTTAAGAAAATATATGTCTACTTGAACATTGCACTACAAAATAATACATGTTTACTTGAGCATTGCACTACAAAATCTTTTTGCACTATGCACTGTCTCCCACAAAATCTGCACAATAATGTACAAAATATATATTTTTTCTGCACAATTTCATGTACATATATCTCTTTTGCACAATTTCATGTACAGTATTTATGTAAAGTTTTTTTGTACAGTCTCAGTTTGTGTATGTGTGGACAACTAGGTATAGCAGTTATAGTATTTTTAGTATATGTATAGTCAGATAGTTAACTGTTGTATAGCTCTATTGCTTTTCCTATACTTGCATTGTTGTATGTTTATCTTATGTTTAACTAGTATGTAGCACCGTGGTCCTGCGAGACACGACATTTCGTTCCACTATATGTCCACACATGTAGCAGAATGACAATAAAGCTCGACTTGACTTGACTTGACTAAAATCCAAATTGATTTAGATTACGCAGACAAGGGCTCAAGGACCATTTTTGAAGTGGTTTTTCAAGTCATCACTGGTTCTAAAGTTTCTTGGTTTGGACTGCATTACATTGCACTTAGTGTATCTTGTGCTTTGATTAGCATAAAAACTTTAAATAGTAGGAGAGTAGAAAGTCTTTTGAACTTGCATGGCATCAAAAATATATTTAATGTTCTGTTTTTTGTTTTTTTTTTAAATCTCATTCTGCAATATCTTACGTTCAGAAACAATAGAGAAATTCTTTCAAACATATACCTATTTTTTTAGCTTCAGCTGTAATTGTGTTCCTTTTTTTTCCCCCCTTGCCCTGTACAACAGTTTTCAAAACTTTAAAAACCATCTACACATAATCTCACACATGGAAACACATATGCAGAGGTGCCAGCACCAAACCCAGCTGAACACATGAACGCTCTGAATAGGCCATTCATCTTGGTGACAAGCACACACATGGATTCTGCAGCTATGAAAACACCAGCAACATGTCTGTCTGTCTGCATATGCAATCTGACAATTTTGTTTTTAAGAGTCTGTTCACCAGAAGAGTTTAATGAATTTGATCAGACTTTAAAGCACTTTCTCTTTTGTTTTTTACTTTTAAGTCTATCCAAAGTCTGTTTGAAACTCCATATCATGCCTTACGCCTCCAATCAGTGAGTAGAAAACTATCTGAACACACACAGACAAACAAACATACCTTGACACATAATAACAAACATGATGATAATATGGCCACCTGGCTCTTTGGATCTCAAACAAAGTGTTCCTCGGGTTTTACACAGAAACCACCTCTATGTAAACTGTTTCAAAACAACATACAAACATATTCTTTACACTTTTTATTGTGGCCTTCACGAACTCGCAACCATTCAGATCTCAAAAATGGTTCTCCAATATGGCGATGAGTTCCCTGTCAAAGGCCTCATTGATACAGACAAACCCTGTGAGCACTGACCATGACCACTGACCGTGATCTCCTAGTCTGGGGACCATTAGCGGAAGCCATGCTAACAGAAACATTCATCTTCCTGTTCCTCTGGGAGTGCTGGACACTATGACAAACCTACAAGTGATCTTTGCTTCATCTGACAGCCTCCAAATGCTTTGAAATGCTTCTATTTTCAGCACTAGAGCTCTTGTGGGCTGTTAGTCTGAAGACTAACTTTAAAGCAGCAGTGGCTTTATTCAGAAATGTGAGCCAAAAACAATCCCACACTAAGGTTGCGAGGACGCTCAATACTGTACTTACCATCTCAAAATATTCATTAAGGTGTCACAGCAGCCCTCCATTACAAACACATGGCTTCCAAAGTGTTCATTTACAGTTATATATTTAGTCTTCCAGTAGATATATAGTGCAGAAGACTGTATTTATGACTGTGATCTGGTTCTGCGTTTAAAGCTGGAGGCCAGACACATGAACTAATACTGATTTAGCATGAGGTTCCTTTGTGTGACCAGTATGAAAATTGATTTTAGATCAGCAATTCATTCTAAAAATATAATGGAAAGCAAACAGACATGTTGATGAGTTTTGGTAAAGGTACCTTAGGTTTAATGTCCAAGCAATAGTTGGGCTTCTGGAATTAGTTTTAACAGGGGTTACAACTGGGATTGTTTTGAAGAGGCCAAACAGAAAATGGTCCTTGTTTCACAGAGGAGAGCAAGGATTTATAACCCTATTCTTTATGTTTAACTGCAGATGTTTTGTGTGCGTGTGAGATAGAAAAGATATTATCCTTTCCTTAGATTGTGTCAGGATTCTGTAATCTTACACCATAACAATCGGATGACATCTGTTGTATTGTGTATCTGAATGTTGTCACAGAACACTTTGAGGTTTTAAAGCAGTTCACAAAAAAATAAAAATTGACAAACAAAAGAAGATATTCTGAAGAATGTTTTAATTGTTTTTGTCCATACAATGAAAAACAATGGAGTCCAAAAGATTACAGAAAAGTATTTTAAAAACGTCTTATTGTATGTTCCACAGAAGAAAGTAAGTCAGACCGGTTTGTAATGACATGATTTTATATGAAGACAGAATTGTCATTTTTGAGTGAATTATCCCTTTAAGTCTTAATTAATCTGTCGGGACCTTTGTGAAAAAGAAGTGTGCTTAATTGCACTGAATGTGCACTTGTAGTGTATTTCAATCTCAAAAGTATTTATTTATTTATTTTATTTATTTATTTGCATATGAAGGGCACTTCCAGTTAATGTTACTTAAAGAGAGTACATTTTTTGTAACACACTTATACACTTTTGAAAAGTGCACTTTGTAATAATGTCAAATTAAAAGGACTTTAAAGTACATTTTAAATCTTTTTTTTTTATAATCTTATGTTTTGCTTTAAAGAAGTACATTTATTTTGATGTGGTAACATCAAAATAACATACTAAACACAAGTTAAGTAATTGATTATATTTTAACTGAAGTGTTTAATATGATATTACATTTTAAATAATTGCAACAATCAAATATATTTAAATATATGTCATACAAGTTTCAGTAGAAAATTAAAGTATATTTTAGTTTACTTTACCATAATTGTTTAACAGTGTATCGGGCAATACTTTTTAGCCATATTTCAATAAGTTCAGCTAATTGCATTTAATATAAATTTACTATAAAACATTTTCCTATTGTACATAATATGAAAACATAACTCTCAAGTATTCATTTGAAGTATATTATTTCAGTAACAAGTGCTCTTTTTTAAAACTATGCAAAAGTGTACTTCTTTATAAACTGATTCCTACGTGATAATGCCATCTTTTCATAAAAAATCAATTTCAGACCAAGACAATGATCTAGGCACAGGAAATTAGTTTTGACCTAATTTTGCATCCCTGCAGATTGTTGCCATGGCTCCCACTCATGCTAGGTTATTCAAACTCTGTCAGCATTAGTAATCATCAGCTTGTTCTGCTGACAATAAAACATATTCCCTCTGTGAATCTGTAAAACCTCTCTTTGCCGTTTCCGGGGTCTTTGGTGACTCAGTTTGATCTGTTTAGTCAGAAGCTGTAATTGTATTTGACATGAAATGACATAGGACATGTTGCAGATGTGGTTTGATACCTCTGCTTGCTATTTATCAATAGTTAAATATATGAATTACCTAGAATTAAAAAACCTGATGGTGGATCCAATTGCACTCTGGGAAGTTCAGCATGTTCATCAGCCAGCAAATACCTCATGTTTGAGTTCTCCAAAAGAAGTGTCAGGAGATATCGTGACAACAGAGAGAGAAATGACACAGGAGAGAAGTTTATCACATTTACTAGATATTATGTGGCAGGTTTCCACAAGCAAGAGTGTTTTTCTCATCGAGACTCTGTCATGGAGTTACACTGCCATCAAGAGTTGATGTTTGGAGCTGAAGTGCAATATGCAGACGCTAGTAGACGTGGTTCTGTGCAAACCCACAGAGCGTCCCTCTAATGCCCCCCAAACGCCCTGCTCACACTCCACTGTGGGACATAAATAACCTCACAGATAGGCTCCCAGTCCTGCTGTAAGGAAATGCCTTTAGTTTGATTCTGCTCCAGAAGACTCACTGTCTGAAAACTGAAAGAGTTTTAAAGAAAGAGCAACGAAATCATGTAATCATGTTTGGTAGTGGAACATCTGAGGAAGGAGTTTTCTTCACTGATTGTGCCTTCTCTAGCAATACTAAGGTCAAGGGTTCAATTGACCCTTAGCAGGGAGTTTGATTGACAGTCGATCTGACCAATCGTAACACCGAATCTGCCATTTTTGTCCGACAAACAAACCAGACAACATCCGTGGACTTTAAAATGGTGTGTATTTTGTCTTTCCGTGGTTGAAAAAAAAAACTTTCTGCTGTTCATTCGTGGTTATTTTGTGCTATAACTAGTAAAGAGGAAAAGATGATCAGTGCTACAGCGATCTGTCACTACACATTAGACTGTATTTATTGTTTGAGTTTCTTAAATAATTCCGAAATTTGAAAGCTGAGACTTTGTTTCATACCTAAAGTAGCCTGCTCTGTCTTGTCTGTCGGTGCATTGTCAATTTTTTCTTTACTCCTCGATGCATTTTTCACTGCGTGAGAACATGATTTGTAATGTACAGTAAATGTCATTGCACACTGAGTCTGCAATTTTTGTCTGAAATTTTTGCACATTAAAAAATAAATACAACCTTAAGTTGTGTCAATCATGTTTACAAACTGTCTCCAAAACTTTCGTCCATCATAAAAAAATCGGATAGCGTTTGATTTTCTGCATTTTTTCATCCGTAGCAAGCATTTTGAGAGGTGTTCACAGAAATTGGGGGTCTTCTTTTTAGCATGTGGCTCCAGTATCGCTAGCAAAGCATCAAACTGTGCCACTGACATCCTGAAGTAAACTTTGAATCGCCCGTGATAATCCTGCAGCTCCTTAAGGAGGTGGAACTCTCTTTCCTCTCTATGCTATCTCAGGATTGGATGGACCCAATATTTCCTTTCTTTTTCTCATTTTAAGAAGAGACAGGAAAACAAAATCATGCTCACTGCTTGAAGACTTCATTTTGTATTGTTTTGCGAATTTTTTTCGAAACTGATTAATTAATACGCATCGGACTCAGTGTGCAAGGTTTCTGTGCGTGACAAATTTTTAGGATGACGGATACAAAAAAATGCATACAAAAATTTCAGACTCAGTGTGCAAGGATTTTAAGAGCAGCATGGCTTGTCGGGCATAGCAACAGCAAAGGGTCAGTTCCCACGGAAATTCACATTTTGGTGAAATGTACACCTTCAGTGCACTCTAAGATGCTTACAGCGTTTGCAAAATTAATAATTTGGTAAATAAATATCAAATAAAAGCATAGAGGACTGATATATTTTCAGAATTCTGCACATCTCAGCTGGATATTTTCCCATTGGACTCCACACGCCTCTGCCATTGAGGTCAACAGGTCCATTTGCTGGTTTAAGTACAATTGTAACCGATATTCTAATTTAACTTTTTCTTATTTATGAAATACTTCTGTCTTCTCTCACTTTTGTTTCTCACGAACTCTTCATATTTGGAATATGATCATACTGGGATTATGTAAGCACTTTAACCTCATGAGTCATGACCATAAACAGGTTGAATCAATATTTTAGTTTCTATCAATTTATCAACAATTACCCTCACACACCTGCAGGTGATCAATAGGTGCGTAGGACAAATGACCGTGTCAAAACAAAAACTATCTTGCAAACACACAGAAAATAGATTTACAGTATTCACAATGTTTCAGTTCCATGACCTTCGTCAGACACAGGATCTTATGGACCTTAATTAGAAATGCTGTACACATAAACATGGTCATTGTTTTAGTGTGACTCATACTCTCTCTCTCCATCTCCTACTGGTTCTTTGCTGTGGTCAGTGTAAATGAAAGCTAGTAATCTCTAACCTATAACAAACAAAACCAAAACAATTTGACTCATTCACACAGATCTGAATCTTATGCTGGGAAAAATGGACTCGAAACAAACCACGACCCCTAAAATTAGCATCAGCAGCCACAACATGGAGATTTAGTACCCTAAATTTAATAGGGCTGTTTATTGTGAGGCCATAAAGCTTGTAAATGCCTAGAATTATCATCTGTAATACATGTTGCGTGTGGTTTGCTGTGACTAGAGCAAGAGCATTACCATTAAGATCCTTTGATTCTTTCATGTGGAAGACCAAAGAACAACCAAGAACATGAAATAAACAAAACGTCTACAAACACTTGCTAACCGTCACTCATTTGTGCTGTTTTATAATAGCTGATTATCATGTGGTTTCCGTATGATTTTAGCAAAGCTTGTCTTCCGCAGTTTAGTGTTTAATATGCTCAATTATATGTGCTTAATTCTAATAAAATGTGCAAGTGTTATTTAATCTGTGTGAAGTAGTATAGTGAATGCTGAATGAGATAGAGTCGAGTGTATTGTGTTTTATTTTATTTTTTTTTCAATTGTTATTTATTTATTTTACTCTCTGCTGCTAAACACTTTTACTTTATTATTGGAAAGATACTATACTGCACGTTTGCCATTTACAATTACTAAACACTATTTTGAACTAGAGTTTGAAAAAGAGTTGTTTATCACATCTCTGTTTATTACAGAGAATTTTTAATTTTTAGAATGTATACATGCTGCAAATTAAAATGTTTTTTGAAAAAAAAAGTCTGAGAATCTTAATATATGAAATACCTATGATCTATATTTGCATGAATAACATATCCCACAATGCAATGCTCTCAACTTGACCTTGCATTTCCAGTATGATTCATTATATGATTGGAACCCGTTTTTTACACAAAATTGGTTTAATTTTTTTCTTTTTTTTTTTTTTTTTTTTGTGATAATGTCTCATACTACTGTTTGAAATTTAAAAAAGATAAATAAATAGTAGGCAGTATATGATGTGCAAGCAGTGAGCTAGTACTCCATTCCAAACATAGCCTTTGCTTTTCTGTGCACATTTAAGTGTATTACTATTGTTGTATGTGTATAAGTGTTTAATTTTGAATAAGTGCTATTGCAGCTGGCCCATAAAGTCATGTTGCTGTAACTCTGTCAGTGGCTCTGACTGCGGACTTATGAATGTAAATTTGATGCCTGCCTCCCTCCTCAGGTGACCACATTCACCACTACATCTGTACCCATATTCAGTAACCCTAGAAATGTCTTCTCTTTCCTTTTTATCATCATTCTCAGAGTGTGAACCACATTTTTCAGAAATGTAATTGTATTAGTGAGGGATTTGGAGTGCACTAACAGAGCTTTGTCCTCTGCTTTCCATTCAAGGATCAATTCAGCCTGTTCACTAAAAAGTCTCTTGAGCGCTGTAGAGAGACTCACACCTGGATGATTCCACTCACCCTCCCCACTTCTGCATGGCTCACTAAAGCACCGCTGTTTTTCCCATCATCATAATTCTCCATATGTTTCTTATAAGGGCTGCGGTGAGGGGCCAGTGCTAACTGCTATCATGTGCAACAAGTTGAGTTTGGTCAGTGGCTCTAGTTGGGTTACCTACCTCGACGTGCACTGCTCATATTCCAATAAGCTGACAGCAGTCAACATGAAATCAGCTATAAACATTTACCTACTGTTTCTTTTATTTTATTTGAATTTACATGCACATGTGATAATGCATATAGTGAGATCCAAAAATCTTAGACCACACTGAAATGTTTTCGTTTTCATTTCAACCTGGATATTAACTTTGAACTAAAAAGTTAACAAAAGAAGATATTTTGAAGGATATTGGTAAGCAAACAGTTGAAGGTAGCCATTGACTTCCATAGTATTTTTTTTCCATAATGTGTAAGTCAATGGCTACCGTAAACTGTTTGGTTAACATCCTTCAAAATCTTCTGTTTTGTGCTCAACAGAAGAAAAAACTCATACAGGTTTGAAATAAGGGCACAGAGAGTAAATGAAGACAGAATATAATATATGCTTTTATAATGTTAAAATCTAGGTTTGTTAATTGAATAAAATAACCACAATTAATTAGATTAATACTGTATATACAACCATAATTCCACCCAATCTATGAAATGCAGAATGAAAACTGAAACAAATTAATCAAAAATTAATTTAATTAATTAAATAAACATTTAAACACTCTTAAAAAGTGCATATAAGTTAAAAAAAAAAAAAAAATCTTTGCTATTTTTTTTTTTTTTTCCTATGGGCCCCCCAAATTTCTTGCAGCCCCCTGGGGACCTAAAAACCTCTGGTCTAAAGCACTACACATGTAGCTTTCCCATTGAAGCATGCCCTGTCTGAGGCCTCATGCGGTGCTCTGGACATATATTTTTTGGTTTGTCTGTTATGAAACATTACTGTTTCACCAGTTTGACCTTTTTTAACGTCTAAAAAACAGTCTTGTCAGCAACATGGCCCCCTTCTCTCGCTTCACTATGCAGCATTAAATTCAATGCAATTTTAATTCAAAATATTTCTTTTAGTGATTTCACAGTTCTTGTCCAGGAACTTTTTATTTTTACCCTTTCCTTTTTTTTCATTTGTCTCCACAGTTGAAGCCAAGCTTGTCGGTTCTCACCGAATCCACTTCTTTTAAATTAAGAACTGGGCACATTAAGGTGTGACAAATGGAAAGAAGAAACATTCCTATAAAAGTCACAGCCCACTGACAGATCCCTTTTTTTTTTTTTTTTGTTACAGCCCCTTTTCAAGTTAATAGAAAGTCCAGCAGCCTCAAAGCTTTCAGCTGATGAGCGACTGGATGGGCATTTCCAGAAGAAAAAAAGGTGGCTAAATTAACACTAAAACCTTGTGAAAACTAGCAGATGTGAAATGACTACAAAACAAGACTGAGAACGTTTGACCATGAGGACCAGAGTGTGACCTAAGATTGAATATTTCATGAAAGATATCAACCTTTGTTGAGAGGAAATAAGCTAATGTCTCGGTGGAGGGGTTGAGCCATGACATCGCTGGACCGGACAGTTGTAATGTCATGGCTAATTGGGCTTTTGTTCAATGGGACAACTTGCCTTGCATTAATAATGTAAGCTAAGTTATCTTGGCTGATGTTTGATATAACCTCATGACCTCATGGTTGTCAATTCTCCTGCTAGTCATAAACTGCAGTTCAGTGGTCACTCATTGGAACTGCAGCAGATGGATTTAACGGGGCTAAGGAGCTTGAGGGACTTTGTTCAATATGTTTGTGGGAATATGTATTTGTGATTCAGCTACACATTACCTCAGTCAGGAATAGTATGCCAAGACATAGGTAACACTCAAAAGTGTCTCATAAACGGCTCTCTCTATACTATTACGTGGGCCAGAGCCCATTACATTATGCATGGGTTTGTGCTTGTTTGTGAGTCTGAAAGAGGAGAAAGTGACTGTACAGTATGTGGGTGGGTATATGGGGACGTTCACACCGAATGCGTTCTTGTGTTGAAAAACGTGAGACAACGCTGAAACGGAGGAACTCAGTGCAATGCCAATGCATGAGAGCAAATGCAGTGAAAAGCTCTCCTTTAGTGCAAGTTTACATAGAGAAAAAAAATTAAAAAGCATTTTATTCAGAGCCAATAACCACATGGGCAGCACTGTGGGCGACTCAAATTTGAGTCGTTTCTGGTTCTTTTCCAATTCTGCCTTTCTCTAACTTGGCCTCCTGTCTGCTCTCCATACTGTATATACAAAAACACTACAAGAAAAAAAAAAGCTTTTAAATAGAAGAATACTTTTTTATTTTCAACAGAGCTGCTTCCCAGCAGGCACAGGACGTCAATATAATCTTAGGTTGACATTGGACAGATGTTGGACAGACGTTGCATTTTGGTTGAGAATGAAATTCAGGTTGACATCAGTATTTGATTGCAGTCTGACGTTGACTTAATGTTGGATTTTGGTTACACAACCTAAAAACTGACGTCGGTATTGGACATCAAATTAACATTGACATTAGACATTGAATTGACATTGAATTTTGGTCACCTGATGTCGCTACCGAAATTTAACCAAATATCAACGTCTTATGACATTGTGTGCCTGCTGGGTTTAATCATATTTCTATTTGCTAAAAGGATGTATTTGGCCATCATTGTGCTGCATATCACTGCATTTACAATATTTTGCAGATAAACACCTTTTTTTTTAAATAGCGTGTCTATAAAAAAAGTTATTCTTTTAAAAACGAGCCTATAGCTGCTCAATATGGTTTGTGAAAAATCGTACGTATTTTACAAGGTGGCAAATTTGTACGAAGGACCACACCTAACCCCGCTCCTAAATTTAGTGGTCAAAGAAATCGCACAAAATCGTATGAGTGAGGTCATACGAATTAGCCACCTCGTAAAATGCGTACGAATTGGATATCAGCTGGGCATTGTTGTTGTTATATATTTTGTATGTATAATTGTATATATTTATTATGTTATTTCCACTTTATTATCTTATTTCTAATTACCAACATGAAACCACCATTGCTCTTTTAGTCATCAATTCTGTTTTATATTTACTGTTCTTGTCCTCTTTTTTGCCCTGTATCATTCTGACTATCCCCTCCTCTTTCCTCTCCTCCCTTCATGATTTTTATATCACTTGTGATTTATATTGTGTGGTGCGGTCACCTGTAACCCTGTCTGTGTGTGTGTAGTGATATATGAATGTGTTAAAGCTGGACTTTAGGGTTCAGCCCAGGTTTCAGACTCCCAATTGGAGAGAAAGTGCTCAGGGCCAGCCAAAACACAACTCACTCAACATAGCTCACAAAACACAACCGGGACACATCAAATGCCCCTTCACAGAGAGATTGAGAGTGTGTGTGATAAAGTAGAAAATGGAGGGAGTTAGATAGTGCACAGAAATATTTCGGTTGAATGAAACATTGTCCGAGTTCAAAAAGTGCTTTAAAATGAGAGAATATATCTAATTACGGGAGACGAGAGGGCCGATCCATCACAAGTATCAGTGATATCATGGATTTTATACTCATGCAAGCCAGAGAGGCCCACTGCATCAGGAAGAAGTATGTTGTCACAACAAATCTTAGAGTAAATGTGTGTGAAAAATGTGTAAAAGGTTCTAGTGGCAGAGAGGCCACTCTAAAGGCAGGAAATGTGTCTCTAGTGGCCATTAGCTTGTGTTTTTAAGAGCTGACTGTAGATCTTTAAAGGCTTTGATGCTCTGAATGCTGCACTTGGCCTCAGGTCTAAACGGGTTTATCACATGCTGAACCACAAACATCCAACCTCTCAGGTTCAAACTGCGTCCACTGTTAAGGCTGCTCACCACTTACCAGCCATGCACTACCAGTAACCTGTTACATAAGCTTCAATCATGAGGTCATGCTGGCCTTTGAGCATCTCACAGAAAAAAAAAAATAAAAAATAAAAAATTCTAAAAAAAAAAAAGTTTTCTGTGTTATAGAACCATTGTTAACTAAAACTATTAAAACATGTTTAATGGAAATAAAGCTAAAATAAAATAAAAATATAAAATAAATAAAATAGAAATATTAGACAAAAAATTAAACAAAAAATTACAACTGTTGCCTTAGCAATTGAAACAAGTTGACTGGAAATAAATAAATAACTAAAACTGAAATAAAAATAGAATAAACCTAAAAATGACAACTACATTTATAATGAAAACTGAAAATATAAAATAATTGAAAATATTGATAAAAACTATATAAATAATATTTCAATTTATAAATAGTATTTAATCAAAGATTGATCTGTGATTAATCACTGCTGATAACAGCTTTTAGGACTTTTGATATAAAAATGTGTATGATACTTCATACACAAAATATATTATTTAATTTTTTTTATTTAACTATATTGATTGTTGAGTTTATGATAAGTGCTAATCTGCTGGTAATGATTTACTGCTCACATTTGTTATTTGCCAATTTTTACATTAGAGTATTTATATTGTAAATTGTAATATGTTGTGTAGAACTGAAGGAGTAAATATTATTTATTTTTTTATTTTCTTTTTTATTTTATATAAGGCCGGTTAAACTGATCAAAGAAATCAGATTGGATGTCATTTAAGCTGTTCTAGTTATTACTGTTTACTAATTCTGGTTATTATTGACATTTTGGTTTACATAATAAACTGGACAAATTTCATATATTTCGGACTACTGTATTGATTTTAAAAAGTATTGTCTCATATGATTTATTGCAGTCGACCTCTAGTATTTGGACATTTGATTAAAGGCTGGTGCAGTGCTTTCATCCTTAAGGAAGGGCTTTGGTAGGAAGAGTGGATGAAAGGAGATCTGTTGATGGATGCCCAGTTGAATTGATATATGCATGGCAGTGGGAGGACATCTCTAAACACACTTATATGCTTTACCCCCCTCCTTAAACAGAGTGTCGGGAAAGTACAGTGAGTTACAGGCCCCTGCAGAGCTTACCTCCAGTGAACAAGCAGGAGATCTCTGCGGTTACCTTCTCCTGCCTCTCAGACCACAGCACAACTGGATAAACATTCCACTGGATATGTAACGGACCGTCCAAGCCTGATCAGTCCTGATGCCTCTGACCCACACCAAACCACACCAAGCTTTTCCAATTGACCCGTCAAAGCATTTCACCCCAGTTCAACTCGGCAGACCAGTTGGACGTTTTGGTGTAGGAATACTCTGGGCTGCTGTTTTCATCATGGAGATCCCAAACGTGCACCCTGGAAGGATATTTCTATAGACCTCCAGGGAAAAGGCAGGAACACAAACAGAAAAGATAAAAGGGGCAATTTCAGGCTGGCACATGGGTGAGTGTGATCACCTGAACAGCCCTCTAAGAGAGGAGACTCCAGAGGAAGAATTGTCTGTTTATCTTGCCAAACACTGGATTGCAACATGTAACATTAAGAAATGTTCAACATTTTCAAACCGTTCCAAAATAAACTGTGGTTTGGAGCATCTAACAGCCACACTTCCCCACATCTCTTTGGCTTGTTTCAGCAGACATATTCATGTTTCCAAATGTCTTGTAGGCTAAAGTATTTAGCCAAATGCATGATCCAGTACACGGCTCACGGAAAGCTTGCCAAGTTAAACAACATAACATAAAATCAATCTCTGCTGGTGTTACAATGCAATATCCTAGTTAATAGGCATGAAATAGTTTTTACAGCAATAGGCAAACACTAGATATAATGAATCAGTAAGACTTATGGATCTGTACATGCCTGCAGACATAACTACTGAAATCCATCAACAAAAGCCAGATGTGAGAGGATGATATGAACTCTACCTCACTGAACTATACTTATTGGAGTTCAGATTCCTTTTATTTTAAAATATTAAAATGTTGTTTTTAAATAATAACAGGTGTATTATTATTTTATTATTTGATTTAATTAATAATTAATTTAATATTAATAATAAATGGTATTAATGATTGTTATTATTAATTTATTATTATTATTCTTATTATTATAATAAAAGATACCCTTTGGCAGTCTGATCAAATAATGAATGATTGAAAACTTAAAAATTGTGGTATATCCTGCATACCTATGTTACTTCAGAAGAACGCTAGTATGCTATTCCAAACATACATTGCATGGACTATGCAATCGTCAGTCTTGGGGCAAGTTACTTTTAAAAATAATGCATTATAATATTTTGTTACTCTATAAAAAAGTAACTAATTGCACTACTTAGTTACTATTTATGGAAAGTAATGCATTACGCTACTTTTGCATTACTTTTTATCACCTGAGCTTGCATTTTTTTCAACCTGGTCTCATGACGAAAACGTGCCTCTGGGAACTTTTTTGCAAGATGCGAAATACATACCGCCATGTACGTTTCGTGACACATTCAATATGAAATGTCCACTGGGTGGCGCTAAAAAAAAGTGTTTGGTTTTTTTCCCCAGAACAGATGAACATACATATGGTACATTTTATGTGACGTTGGTTTTGTACGTGTCACCGCAGTTCTGACTTGAAATGTCTGTTGAGTGACGCTATAAGTCTAATGCTCCGTGGCGTTTTAAAATAACGTACAATCTGCACTACACCTAAACCTACCTGATAGTTTGAACAAAAGCAAATATGACGTAAAAACACAAACGCAATCATGCCATTTTAGCTTGTTTTTTGATCTCTCATCTTTCAGCTCTTTCATAGTGAGTCATGTTTTTGATGGGATTCATACCCAAGGATTCCGCATCCTAAGTCCAATTCCATGCCGGCTGAGCTACCGAGAAAGCTTGTTACATCCGAAAAAGGGAAACATATGGAGCTGTAATCATAACTGTGTACGAAAACGATTACAAGTGCTCAATGTTTTACTGCCTCTAGTGTTCATTTCTGTTGGAAACTGCAGCGATATGTACTTATTAGTACATATTTCGCGTCTTGCGAAAAAGTTCCCAGAGAGAAAAACCAGTTAGCTTTTTTTTTTTTAACTAACAAAAAACCCAAAAGACATATTCTTGGCAAACGTAAAGGACCTTTCACACCAAAAGGGAAATGAGTCTGAAGGAAGTGCCCTGCACTTACTCTCAATTTCTCTTAACACAGGGACAAGAGAGGTGTCAGTGAATAAATGGGAATATTTAGTAACTTGCGTTACTTATTTGAAAAAGTAGCTCAGATATTTCTTGTAAATTTAAAAGTAATGCATTAGATACTTGGGAAAAGTAATCTGATTACATAACTTGCGTTACTTGTAATGTGTTAGCCCCAACACTGGAAATTGTCATTTGAATCTAAAAAGTGATTCTCCCCGAGGTTAAATTGATAATGGTCTATATTATACAAGGATGAACTCTTGTTTCTGCCGTAAACACGTGTTCTGTGCCCTCTTACTCACCCTGAAGTATTAGTGCATCTATATTCCTGCCATTCTCTTTCTTTAAGTCTCTCTCCAGGCAAAAGCCCAAGAGATGCTGCTAAGCTTTGCTAATAAGCTTGACCAAACAATTCTGCTCATTAGCATGTGGCAATTTCCCCGTGTTAATTAGCAGTTGTGAACAATGACTCAACACTATGGCTGGCATCACCATCAGGGCTTAATGAACTCAGGCAAGACAGCAATGAAAACTGTCCAGCGTTCTAAAACAAAACACTGCAATCAGCTAACAATCTATTATTGTGCAAAAAGATACACCTAATGGAATTTTGTGGTGCGACTATATATTATTCAAAAGATTTATACTATTTATCTTTCTTGAAGTCTCCTGCTCTCTGTCTTTCTCAGTCAGTTTGAGGATGAGACTAATTCAATTACACTCTCTCATACACATTCATCGCTGACTGAACTTGAACTTGGAGACTCAAGGAAAAGCCTCAAACTTTCATTCCCTCTCCACCCTTTTATCTCTCCACTTCTATTTCTTTAAAGAGCACACAACCTATTATTTATCATAATTCTATGACTATTTCAGTCTCATTCTTTTAACTTTTGACTCTCGTGGGTCATTCAATGAGCTGACTAGTTTCTCAATCTTAACACAAGATCGCCACCTAGTGGCTCAACCTGAGTTACTGTAACTCATATAGTTTTTAGAGCATAATTCAAAATAATGCACCTCACTACAACAAAAAAGGCAATGATCTTCAGTTAACATAAGAATCGGTTTATGATAGTCTTCATGCCCTGTCTGTGAAAAACTGTTTCAGGAACAGGTATGTGATGGATGTACCAGAAGTTTTGATTACTTATGTTTTCTCACATATTTTTTGGCCATATAGGCTATAAATACACCATATATGCAGTTTAAAAAATGTATGTGAACTCCATCTTATCAGTGTTATTTTATGACCAATTTATGAGCAGTTCCTGCAGCTGCAGTTGCTATTTTTGTATTAAAAATTTACCCGTGTTTATCCAAACCAATGAAACTTTGAATGTTGAAGAGATTTTAGAATATACTGCTTTTTATGCATGCAGGCTTTAGACTTCTCTAACCTTGGTCTGCTGGAGGTCTCAGATCTCAGTCTGCTACAGAGGACAGTCCAGGTCTGGCAGCAACTGCGCTCAAAATAACTGCTGGTTGGGGTATTTCTAGGACATGCAACAAAATACAGCATCTGTTTATTTCAGGAAAATGATAAGTAGCCATTGAGTATGAGTTCATGCTGCGCCAGCCTGTATTACTGATCCCTGCTTTATAATTTGTTGGTATGACTTGGCCTCGCAGTCATTCTACAATTACACTGCTCGCCATCTTCTCATCCAGCTGGAGGTTATCCGATGCCATAGCAACTATATAATGCTGCTTTTATTTGCAGTCAGCAGCAAACAGATGTGTCTAAAGCAGCATTTCTCTGTAGCTGGTGTGTGTGTGTGTGTGTGTGTTTGTTTATGGTACATTGTAGGGACCAAATGTCCCCACAAGGATAGTAAAACCTGAAATTTTTGACATTGTGGGGACCGGCCTGGGGCCCCCATGAGGGAAAAAATGCTTTAAAAATAGTAAATGATGTTTATCTGAAAGTGTAACAATGCAAACAGGTTTTGTAAGGGGTAGAGATTTAGGGGTATTGGGTTAGGGGAAAAAAAGTATTGTTTGGTCAGTATAAAAATAATAGAAGTCTATGGAAAGTCCCCAAAATTCACAGAAACAAAAGTGTGTGGATGCTGTGCGGTTGAGACTGTCTCAGTGAATCCACTCTCCTGTAATCACGCACATGGCCTACCTAGCAATTTATTTTATTTCATGGCTCCACTCTTGAAAATTTCCTGTATTTTCCCCTTTTTTTCTCTTTCTCTATTTTTATTACAGTTTAAAATCCATACTTTAAAGGAACACTCAGTAATGTTTTGTTTATGTTGTGCTGTCTGTCTTGAAGTTACACTATCACCAGTGTCAATGTAGAAATGCGCAGTCAGCCATGATTCATTTATTCTCTGAAAAAAATTGTCCAATAACAGACAGTTACAGAGATAAAGTGAATAATATTTGGCTGGTCACGTGATTTCAACATGGTAGCCTTTTATTTTTAATTGAAATAAAATGAAATATAAATATTAGATGAAAAACATATACCTAAAAAACTTAAAAATTAGAAATGTTGCCTTGGCAACTAATTGAAATCAAATAAGTTTAAGCTGAAGTACAAAAATCACTAAAATTTAAATAAAAATAAATTAAAGCTAAATACAAACATTCTGCTTTTGAACAAAAAAAAAATTATACAAATGAAAAAAGTGCATAATTAGTAAAACAAAAAATAATATAAAAATAAAAGCAAATTCAAATATTAATAAATATAACAGTATTTAAATAATACGAAAATAACACTTTTATTAGGATGCTGATGTTGCAGAGTGTACATTATTTTTAAACAGAAGAATTCACTGTTTTTTTTAATTATATAGAAATTACTGAATGGATCTTTAATATTATCCCAGTTTCCATGGAATAATGGCTAGATACACATTAATTTATCTGTATCCTCCTCAGTTTAATAGGATGTGAGTGACCTCTAGTGGTGACGAGTGGAAGTGGGTACAGACAGAATAATGTGTTTGGACTAGGTGACCTTTTGTGCTCACATTAGAGTGACATCAATATGTATAACCCATCTTTTATGTAACTTTGACTTCCTTTATATATTCTATTATGACTCAAGGAAAACTAAGCAATAGTATACATACATTAACGGTATGACCACTGGTGTTTGGTCTGTTACTGGTGATTCACACTCACACATCTCTGTATGTTTAGACAAATTTAATAAATGATTTGAGTAAACATGACAAAATTAGGAGAACAGACTGAGCACCTTAAACTTATACTGTGAGATTGAGGTTTTGAAAATAGCACCAATATAAGGAAATAATAAAACTGACATTTAAAGTGGCCTTAAAGGGGAAAATACATTCAATGCATTCTGTAAAAGATTCTTTTAGTGTCTACAGATTATGTACTACATCGAATAAACAAATTAATGACAGTTCAGTAGAAACACTTCACATACAGCACTTATATTTAGAGTGATGACAGAAATACAGATCTCATTACATAAGAGCCCATTAATATTCTCTAGGGAATCTGAATTACAAAAGTGCTGGTGTGCAGGTGTGACCTAGAAGACAACAGATTTTCTATTTCCTACTGTAGAGATAAAAATCACATAAATATATACGAAAACACTGCATACTAAAAAAATAGAAAGAATAGCACCTTAAAGGTCCAGTTATCACAGACAAACAGAGCACCTGAACAAGCGCACACACCACCATTCAAAAGTTTAATAAAAATATTAATTAAAAATGGAAGTGTAATGTGCATTGGTCCAGACTCACTGAGTAAAATGTTAAAGTTTAGAGAGCTATTCCCTCACTTTGAGTCACAGATCAGTATATAATGCATATTCATGGTGCTGATCTAATAAAATTAAGGTTTAACTGGCCAATCAAATGAAGTGCAGTCAAGTCAAGTGCAGTCCACTCAGAAAATGTTAGTGTGGAGCTTTTTCTCTTGTAAATAGTGCTTTCTGTTTAAACATGACAAATGACTCCATTCTTCATAAGTACTGAGTCAGTAGTAAAGGTAATTGTCTTCCACTTTAGTTTCAATTTCATCCCACACATAGAAAAGATTAGTTAAAACAGAAAAAAAAAAAAAAAAAAAGTTTTGATTAATCTGTCTCTGTTTGGTTCTGTATCCAGCATGAAGTGAGGTCAGGTATCAAACTTTAAAGTCGATTACTTGAGAGATGTCCAGGGGAAGGGCTTCGACTACGACTGGGCATCTGACAGAGAGACAGAGAGAGAGTGAGTGAGACGACTTAAAAGTCGGCAGAAATTATTTTGAGAGAATTCCACAGTGGAATGGAAGAATTTGCAAGAAGTTGTACTAACCCTCAGACTCAGTGAGGAAGCATGTGCAAGAAAATGAAAAAAATAAATAAATTTCTAAACTAATGGCCACAATGAATTGTGGACTGTATACTATATACTGTTTTTGTTTTATACTTTTGGGAATGTTTAAGGAGTAGTTCACAACAAAACTGAAATTCTGTCATAATTTGTTCACCCATATTCTAAACCTATATACTTTATATAGTATACTTTATATACTCTATATACAGACAAAATCTGAGGTTTAGCAGAAAGTCTAAACTGCTCTCTTTTATACAGTGAAAGTGGATGGGGACCAGGGGTTGTCAAGCGCCAAAACGCACCATAAAATAACTATAAATATATGATAGCTTTGTGTGAGGAACAGACTGACTGAAATCGTTATTCACTGAAAATCTTGCTTGACAGCTGTGGTCACAAGGCACTTTCATTGTACAGAAAACAGCAGCTTAGACATTCTGCTAAAAATAACTCCTTTTATGTTCCACAGAAACAAGAAACTCATACAGGTTTCAAAAAATGTGAAAGTGTAAATAATTAAATTTTTTAAGTAAATAATTCCTTATATTACAAGACTAACTGGAGTTTTCAGTAGAAACTCACAAATGTGCGGCTGGGACTTCCTGAGCGAGAGCGAACAGGACTGGAACTACGACTCCTGCTTCTCCACTAGAGAAAAACATCCACACAAACATCATTTCAGTTTCTTTGACAATTTAAATTAAATTCAGTTTATTCCGTTTTATTCAGTTTGCTCAACTCCTAAACATTTTTAAAATTTAATAATTTATAATTGTATTCATTTATATTATTAATATTTACAAATATAATAGTCCTTTAACAATAATGCATAAAACTTATTTAAAAGCATTAACAAAAATATCCACAAAAACTCTACTTATTTTAGATAAGTCTTTTCTTCTTTTCTATGAAGTATGAGTATGTCAAGACTAGTATGAATGCTATTTAGATTGATTTTCTCTGGCCTCCACATACCAGAGCTCCTCTCCTAGTGACCGCCTCTCCCTTCAGGATGACAGTGTCTCCTTCCAACAGTGCAGGCCACACATGATACGCCACCAGCGGAGCGGTGAACTCAGAGTCAAAACTGCGCCTGTACCTGATCGTAAGAGAAAGTGTGATGGGTAAGTCACTCATTTACATTTGTGTGTTTTTTAAGAGTAATATGCATCTTTAAAAAATTCTACATTTCAAATTCTGTGTGTGAGGAGATAAAAGATGCATCTCAAGACCCTTGAGATGTGTTGATGTTTATATGTGAGTGTGTCTGATTTATGAGCTCCACTAACTTAACATCACTGTAGAGTTCTCCATCTGAGCTGAAGGCCAGGTCCAGTGGTAGGTCCAGAGTCTGCATAGCAAATGCAATTCGACATGCTTCCCTAATGAAGCTGCTGATCAGAACAAAGTCCACCTCTGGAGGGAAAGAGATGCGTGGGTTTACGTTCATCGCGTTGATCACATCCTGTAGATGGAAATGAACAATTACATTTATTTGTTTTTCAAAAACAGTAAGGAAACTACATTCATATGAACATAGCAGTGTTGTTATTGTTAACTAAAACTATTTAAAATACAATATAACGTTACAATAAATGATACTATATAATAAATCGCCTTATAATAAATAATAAATTGTGAAAATTTTTATTAAGAATTTCAGAGCTGCCATAATTAATCACAAAAATGTATCAGTGTTTGCAACCATGGTCAAACGTACATTTACGCTGGTCTGCACATCGTACAGATCCAGATTTCTCACAATGTAATCCACCACTGCATCCTCCAGAGTCTCAGGACCAATGTGAGTGGAGGAAAGTGTCTTCCTCACACGTGTTTTAAACTGCCGATAGGCCATCTTACCAGCCTGAAATGATTCCTGTTGTACAATACAAATTATTATAATACAGTATAATACAGCATCTTCCCTGCTGCTATAATCTAATCTAATATAATATAATAATTTTTTCTTTAATTTTGGATCAATTCAATTAGATTGGTTCAAATTTTTAAATTAGTTCAACTTAAATAACTGCCATGTTCTTTACTATGTTCTATAACTTTAGAATTTTCTATGTTCTATAACTTTTACCAAAACATTATTACTAGCCTACACTAATGGTTATCACAGATGGAAATAGAAAACCAGAGTTATTCTTACCACAACAGCAATAAAAAGGATCCTCTGGACTGTTTCCAGGTCGTCGATGTATCTGCGCAGGAGACTCTGGGACTCCAGTCTCTCTGTGGCGTACAGGTCTGAGAAGCGAGAGACCAGCCGCGCATGCCGAGAGGAACTGGTGAGTTGTGCACGTGTAGAAGACTCGCCTCTCACAGGGCTAACGGAGCGACTCCGGCGGGGAAGAGGACTAGGTGAACGGCTCCTGACCAATCTGGAAGTGAATCAAGAGAGTAAGTTAGACTTACTTAAGTCTCATTTGCACTAAGCAACGAGGTGTTTTCATGTCAATCATACCTCTCCTGCAGAACAGTTTTTTCAGCAGTGAGAAACGAGACCTCGTCTCGTAGGATTCTGACCTGCCGCTCATAGTCATCAAGAACATCCAGCTTTCTCTTATACAGATCAACCTGATCTTGAGCAACTCGCAACCTTATACAAATACATAACTCAGTAATTTAACAAAAAATATATTTAAAATTCTCAAACGTTTTACGTTCTAGTACACAAATGGTTTAATCCACAGACATTGAGACTAAAGTTCACCATATCTGACTCACTCTGCCTTTAGATGTAGTATTTCATCCTCTGTGGCCAACAGGGTGGTTGCAGATTTATTCTTTGTGGAGTCCAATTCAATCTGGGTGTCAGCAAGCCTGGAATCAAATAAACAATGCAACTGCCTTTGATTTATCTGTATGGAGTATAAAATGTAACAATGATTCTTAAGCAAGTCAAGCTTTCTGTATAACAATGTATTGTGTATTAGGATCAGTGTGCGGTTTGTCAGGGATTAGGGTTCTGTTTATATGAAGCCTAAACTTTGCAATCCAATTCACACTTTCATTTACATGTGCATTTACGTATTCAGAACAAAACTTGAGTGCATATGCAGTGCCCCAGTCACCGTATTCAGAACTGGAGAAAGCCATGGCTATAATATCACTGGAACTGAGTATGACTGGCATTTTAACCTTGATGACATACCTAAAAAAAATCTGAAAAATATGTCAGAAGAGCTTTTTTTAGAAAATATATTAGTAAATATTCAGTCTCCTCAAAACTGACCAGTTTGTAAGACATAATATAAAAACATGCACGTTAGAAAGGTTTTACAAGGATTTTCAGTCCAATTACTAATAGACTATTTGGCAGCATGTAATCGTTAACAATAGCATTCTTTTTCAAATATCCCCCCAATCCCTCTCTGTTTTTCAACAAATCGCACCCTGATTAGGATGTTGATAAATTAACAGAATTTTATGAATAAATTCACACAGAATTTCATTTATTTGTGAGCAACCTCTACTGACACTACTAAGATCATCTCATTTAGACTTGTTACTAGAATTGATACTGACTCCTGTTTAACTGTGTCCAACTGCACACGTGTAGAACACAGCTGGTCTTCTATTTTCTGCATGTCGCTCTCATGAACTGAGGATAGTTCACGAATCTTCCGATCTTTCTCCACAGATTCCTGATCGGCACACACAAAAGTATACAAGCGCCAACACAGAGATACACACACATGCAGGTATGGCTACTCAGAATAGTTATTTCACTCATGAACACAATCATTATACACAAAACATACGCTGGTGGTTGCTAACATTGGAACAAATGATAAATACAGCAGCAGAGGATTCTGGATACCCAGCTAACCTGAATGAGGCTAAGGCTGGTGTCTGTGGAGACAGATGAAGCTGCAAAGGTGAAGCAAGAGCCAAGCCATGGCAAAAGGCGAGATTTCAGTGTGTCAACACCTGAATAATGTCCGCCTGAGGAAGAAAGAGGACAGATAATCTGCTTGAACATTATTGTTAAACAGTCAGCTCTAGTCAAGTCGTCACCTTTATTTCTATAGTGCTTTATAGAATACAGATTGTGTCAAAGCAGCTTTACAGTATTAAACAGGAAAATATTGGTGTCGGTATTGAGGACTATAAGAGGACTATAGTAAACACTAAATTTTCCACTTAAAGTCAGTTCATCATTGATTCAGTGATGTCTGCTAGAGGGAATGACCATGTAACATGCTAGAGATGCATGAGACACTGAATATTGTATTTAAATACTGAAGGTAGAGAAAGGGGCATTGTTACCTTCTTGTGCTGTAAGGTTGAGTATGGTGAACAACTGACCCTGAATCTTAGAGGTGAGCTCTACCAGCTCACAGCACCTATTCAGGTTCTGGTCACAAGAGAACACCTGTGAGACAATATGACCAAAGGATGTTATAAGATGAGGCATAGTGAGTTAATATGCAACTTTAGATTCAACAGCAACAAGTAAAGCAGCATTTGTGGAAACGCCCCCAAACTGCAACAATGGGCTGAATCGGATATTGCACTTCCTGATCAAGTAAGAAAACAATACCTTTTGATTTTTGGCATTGCAATAATGCTTTGCTAATAGTGACAAATAAGTATAAGTAACTCATTCTGATATTCAAAATTCTTTATACGCAAACTTTGTATTCATGTTTTTTTATTTTTTTTTTAACAAATATCATAAAGTTACTTCATTTGACCCGAACAAAATGTGCCTTTTTAATTTTTTTTTTTTTTTAAATTTAAAACAATCAAAAAACAAAATATTTAACTTTAAATTTAAATGTAATTTTTTAGTCTTACAAATTAAAACAAAATGGCTTCTTGTCACACTTATTTTGACTTGGTGGACAAACTTTAAAGTAAAATTGTTTAATATTTTAATGAAATAGTAAATGTCACAAGGGATGAACGAGGAGACGAAGGTAAACTCAGAATACAGTCTTTAATGAATCCAAACAAGGCAAGGCTGGGGCACACAGGAACACCGAGGAGCAACGAGTAGACCAAACGAAAATGAACTGAACGGGCAAGAACTAAATACACATGATAATTAGACACACACCTGAACGAAATCAATAAACAATCAAACTTAACAAGGACAGGAACGGGAAGGACCAAATAAGGGCATGGAGGGGAAACACACAAGACGAGACAGACAAGACTCTGACCGTAAAAGAGCATGTCAAACTACTACATTTCTCTCTTTTTTAAAGAATTTCAGCCTTATAAAGAAACACCAACTAGACATTTTGACCCACAAAATATCCAAATTACTGAAAAACTGAAAACATGTTTCGCATATAAAAAATAAATTAATCTCTTCTCAACACATTCTATTTGACTTTCATTTCTTGTTTTTTTTTTTTTTTTTTTTGAATAAATGACAAATAAAACAAACTACTCTGATGCATGAGTGGTTAAAATTGATTATTACTAATAATTTGCGAAGATTATTGTAAATTTCACACAAGAAGAGGGTATAAACCCTCCTATGACTCCCTCCATTCAAAAACACAGAAGTTTGACGGGAGCGCGCACGTTTGCTCTCAGCCTATCAGAAGTGCTCAGGAATGGAGTCCCAGTTGTCCTGACAACGAGCGTCCATAGAAACCAAACTCTGCCGCAAAAGCAATGTAATAAAGCAAATATTCCAACTCAGGTCAGTTGTTAGATAAAAGCACAATGCAGGGCACTCTTGTGCATATTAATTCAGGATGCTTGGCAACTGCTATATGGCCATCTAACTGTAGGTTGCTGTGCATACTGAATTGTGCAAAACTCCAACCGCAAAGCAGATGCATCTAAATATGTGATAAACAAAAACAATCCCCAGACAGAACCTCAAATATCTCAATCTGGAATCAGTGAATCCTGAATTTGTGCACTTGATGTTATACACATAACTGACTAAACAGAATGTAACGTCTGTGACTATAGTGAACTACTATTGTGTTTGATCACAGACTAAGTGCAGCTTGAATTATTGATGACTTACATGATAGTCTTTGTACCAAGCTTCCAGTTTGTCCTGCAAAACACCGTACGGAGATGAGTTGACCAGTCTTCGTAAAGTGTCAGCCATAGCTGCTGTAATCCAGTTTCAGGACGTCCCAGTGCTCTTAATCCAGCAGCGCGGGTGCGCGCTTTGTATTTATACTGCTAGTAAAAGCCCACCATTCACACCCCTGACTTTCACCGAAACCATGGACGCGCTTTTAGTTGTGGCAACGGTTTGCTAGACTTCTCAGTTTGAGGAAATATAGCTGTATAAGCACAATGTGGACAGCCTGAACCATACGAGCTGTTTGTTTGTTAACACGGCCTCTTATTATGTTACTCAGTGTCTCTGTCTGAAGGTGAAGCTCAGTTCTCAGTGATGAAATCTCACACTGTTAAGTGGGTGTCAGATGTCAAGTGCAGGAAGATCTTTATTTACATTCTCTTGAAGAACAGGTGTAATGCCTTAATTGATTTTCCACCACTTAACGTTATACCACGTGACCAAGCCTCTGTCCCGATTAAAAAAATTAAATGAAAAGAAATAATTTTAAGTAACTGTTGCATGACTTATCTAGCAAGACAAAGTGGTAACACATTGGTAAACACATTGTTAAATAGTTAAATAGCATAACTGTAACACAAAATACCCAAATGCACACGTAACTGATCACTTTATATTTAAATAAATAAATAATCAGACTGTTTACGCTGGAAAATGTTACTTTTGCTATCAATAATGCTTACGTTTACTGTAATTTTAACAATATTTTACTGTAAAAGTAATTCGTACTTTTAATTCTAAAAAAACATATTTAACAGTACATTGCATATATGTCTTTTAAAAATATAGGTTGTCATATTCACATAGCCTGTTGTATTTATTTTTTTCCAGTGTAAAAAGAAAAGTTTAACTAAAAACAAAGACATAGCGTTATATCATAGGCGTTTCTTGTCATTCTCATTTTATGATGCGCTCTGTCTTTATTTGTACTTTCCTTATACGGCGAGTCTATCTATATGTGATCCACAACTGGCTCTTTATAGCGGAGGAACAAACCATCTAACATAGTTAGTGCTCCCTTAAAAGTAACTCGTTCATTCTTCAACACTGGGCTGTATTTATGAAAAATGTCATTCTAAGGTTTGAAGTGTATGATCCATGTGCAGGTTTGTCTGTTAGTGACTATTGTGTGGATAAGGGCTCTCTCTCTCTCTCTCTCTAGCAGTGGTTTCTCCTCAGCTGTGTGTGAAGCTGACTGTCAGTGCAGTGTCTGGAGAGGGAGGGTCAACATGGCGTCTGAGCAGGTCTGTTTTCAATGTGAATTGTACATGTTTATTCTTTTGCATTGCTTTTCAAGCGATTCTGAGCGTTAAAACGAGCGATGTATAATAACTTTAAAATTCAAACGATATCTATGGCGATGCATGTGAATGAATAACGATCATCTGCGCGATTTATGTCCTGTCCGTTTATGGAAAAAATGACTCATTATTGCAGGGTTACATGTTTGCTGTGATTATACTGGATGGTGATTCTTTGGAGCTTTAAAATACAACCATTCGCTCGTGTTTATTACAGCGGAAAGGGCTGCGTGTCGTTTATTTTTAGGCATGCAGACACACGGACTCATCTACTGCATTCCTGAAGACTGCAACACTGCTTCCTCTTTAGCCGTCACACTGTAATAGCATGAATGTGTTTATTGTTAATTAATGTGTAGTGTTAATTCATTCTAAAATATGAAGCATTTGACGGGAAGAAAAAGAGAAATTGTTGTGATAGGCTGAGATTTATGTTATTTTTTTGGATATTGCCATATTCCCAAATCAGACAATCAGACTCCTTCCTAACTCCCTTCAGTCTGAAAATTATTCATTATATATACTAAATACTCCAAAAGATAAGTACTGATATGAAGTATTACTATTACACACTGTAATACTGGTCCCAAAAGTATTACAGCATTTAAGACGTGCTTAAAATTAAGTTACATAAATAAATATAAAATATTAAAATATAATGAAATATTAAACTAAAATGTTATTTACTTTAAGCATAATCAAAGTAGATTTGTTAGAAATTAAATGATATAAATTAAATATATATATATTTGAGATTAAATATACAGTGCCCTCCAAAAGTATTGGAACAGTAAAGTCGTGGCCTAATGGTTAGAGAGTTGGACTCGTAACCTAAAGGTTGCGGGTTCGAGTCTCGGGCCGGCAGGAATTGTAGGTGGGGGGAGTTGTGTGCAGCGCTCTCTCCACCCTCAATACCATGACTGAGGTACCCTTGAGCAAGGCACTGAACCCCCAACTGCTCCCCGGGCGCCGCAGCATAAATGGCTGCCCACTGCTCCGGGTGTGTGTTCACGGTGTGTGTGTGTTCACTGCTGTGTGTGTGCACTTTGGATGGGTTAATTGCAGAGCACAAATTCTGAGTATGGGTCACCATACTTGGCCACATGTCACTTCACTTCACAAAATTGCTCTGTTGGCTGTGGAGTCAAGATATTTACAAATATGATTAAAAGATGAATATGAGACAAAACTACAGAATGTCACATTTTATTATTGGGTGATTCAACACATAGATGTTTTACCAGCTAAGAAGTTCAGCTCTTTTAGAGTTTCATCCCTCTATCTGATGTGAGCATAAGTATTGGAACAGTTGCCTCACAGGTCTTTCTAAGTGATCTGCTGTGTCCTGTTGCATTCATTCTTCAGATATTAAAAGCAGGGAATAAGTCGTATCAGTTATATCCATTACTTCTGCATTCTGAATCTTGCATTCGATGATGGCACACACAAACCAGGATGAAGATGAGGGAGCTGACTTTGAGAGAAAAGCAAGCAATTTGGATGCTAAAAGAAAAGAGGAAGTCAATTATAGCTATAGCCAAAACAAGGGGCATGGAGAAATCAAGAGTTTGGAAACCACCAGCAGCCAACAACTACCTGATCGGCTGAGAAAACAACAGTAGTTGATGACAGACAAATCATAAAAGCTGTGAAAATGAACCCTAAAAGACGTGTCTGTAAAATCACCAACAACTTCCAGAAAGCTGGGGTGATGCTCTGACAATCTACTGTCCTCAGGAGACTTTGACACAGAATTACAGATGCTACACAGCAAGATGCAAACCTCTGACCAGCACCAAAAATAGAAAGGCAAGATTAGAGTTTGCAAAAAAGCACAAAGGTGAGCCAGAAGAGTTTTGGAACTGTGTTTATGGACCGATGAGACAAAGATGAACCTTTATCTAAGTGATGGGAAAGCAAAAATGTGGAGAAAAAAAGGGAACTGCAAAAGATCCCAAGCATACAGCCTCATCTGTAAAGCATGGTGGAGGTGGTGTCATGGCATGGGCATGTATGGCTCTCTCTGGAACAGGCCCTCTCAACTTTACTGATGAATTAATGTATGATGACAGTAGCAGAATGAATTTGGAAGGGTACAAAACCATCTTGCCTACCAATATTCAAGAAAATGCTCCAGATTCATTGGGAAGTGCTTCATAATGCATCAGGACAATGACCCAAAACACCCTGCCAGTTCAGTCAAGGAATTTATAAGGGCAAAGAAATGGAAAGGCTTAGATTGGCCAAGTCAATCTCCAGATTTAAATCCAATTGAACATGAATTTCACCAGCTGAAGAGGAGAGTAAAGGCAGAAACTCCCCAAAACAAGCAACAATTGGAATTGGCTGCATTAAAGGCTGGGAAAAGTATTTCAAAAGATGAGACCAAGAGTCTGGTGATGTCTATGGGTCACAGACTCACTGCTGTGATTGTGCGCAAGGGATCTGCAACTAAATAATAGCTTTTAATCTTTTATATCTGCCTTATGTTCAACTGACCCAATACTTATGCTCACATCAATGAGTGGGATGAACTCTAAAAATGCTGTTCTTTTTATTTGGTAAAACGTGTATGTGTTGAAACAGCTAATAATAAAATGTGACATTCTGTAGTTTTGTCTCATATTCATTTTTTAATCATATTTGCAAATGTCTTGACTCCACAGCCAACAGAGCAATTTTGTCTTTACTGTTCCAATACTTTTGGAGGGCACTGTATATATATAAAAAATTAAAAAGCATTTTGACATTGTGTGGTTGTCAATCATTAGTGAACATGTTAAAATGAACTACGCTGCTGGTTATTATGCTATTATACCTGTGTGAACTTGAGGATAACTGGATAACTGAGTTCATGTATCTACTAAAAATTAACCTTGAAAACAGTTGGTTGAAAGTATATGTGAAATATACTCAGAAAAATTATACCTTTTAAGTGTTGCTTAAGCACTTGGGCTACCATAATAATTAAATACATACTGGCATAATTGAAATTGTACACCCAAACTCAGCACTGAAGCCTAGAAAATATCTTAATTGTAAATCATTTAATTAAAGCTGAGTATTGCTATATTTTGAAGGGGTTTTTGTATGGTAAACCACTTGTAGCAGTAGTAAATGTGTAGTAACAGAAAATAATTGTAGCATCAAATGTACCATCTTAATTTTTCCTTATATCCACAGGAAATCCCAAATGCACCGGTGAAGAAGACCATGAGGGAGAAGGCTATCGAGCGCAGATCAGTTAATAAAGAGCACAACAGTAATTTTAAGGCTGGGTATGTTCCGATTGAAGAGGAGAGACTCCACAAAACTGGACTGAGGGGTCGCAAGGGCATCATTGCCATTGGCATAATCATCCTACTTTTTCTGCTTGCGCTCATCAACCTCATTGTGAGTTTATCGGTTCTTTGTTGTGTCTGTGATATCAATATGATAGGATATACTCAAAAATTATCATCAAATAATTTTGGAAAAAAAGATAAGAAATTTTCAGACAGCTTGAGTTACATCTCTACTGCTCACTGAATACAGAGACACTTATACATTATCTGTGTTTTATAGATAACGCTGGTGATATGGACGGTGATACGGATAGGTCCTGGAGGTTGTGAAAGTATGGAGTTTCATGAGGGTGGACTGCTACGCTTCAAACAGAAGGCCGATATGGGCGTTGTCCATCCACTACACAAAAGCACAGTGGGCGGCAGGAAGGACCAGGACCTTGTCATTACTGGCAACAATAACCCAGTCAGTCAGCATAGTATCTGACTTTCTTTCAACAAGTCTGTATGTTCTGAGTGAAGACATGAGAAAGTGTATTGATTTAGGTGTTCTCTGTGTGAGTTACAGGTGGTGTTCCGGCAGGGCAACACAAAGCTTAGTGTAGAGGAAGATAAGACGTCTATCGTCAGCGACTTGGGCATCTCCTTCACTGACCCCCGCTCTCAGAAGACTTTCTTTAGCACTGACTTTGATACTCATGAGTTCCACCTGCCCAAAGAGGTCAAGGTTCTCAACGTGAAGAAAGCCTCTACTGAGAGAGTAAGCAACAGTCCTGACTCATAGTCTTATGAAACCTGAATAATTGAGTTCAACTGAAACAAGTAGTAGTGCCTAATCACATGGCATACATCACTTATATGTCAGGACAAATCTTACTTATGACAAGTCTTGATATGAGATTTATGATCGTCTTAATTAGTCAAATATAAGGTGTGTTTGTACAGTGACTCACTGCTATCCTTTGCAGATCACCAGCAATGCATCATCTGACCTCACTATCAAAGGAGATGGTAAGGCCATTATTCGTGGCAATGAGGGAGTTTACATCATGGGCAAAACTGTGGAGTTCAGCATGGGTGGGGACATTGAGCTAAAAGCGGTAAGTAGTTGAAAAGCATTGAAAATGTATCTTAATTTTTTTAGTTGCAAGTTAACTTCATTAAAAAAATTTCCAGGGCTGTCAAATGATTAATTGCATTCAAAATAAAAGTTAGTGTTTACATAATGCATGTGTGTGTACTGTGTATATTTATTATGTATATATAAATACACACACATGTATATATTTAAAAAATATTTATTTTTATTTATATATATATATATATATATATATAATAACTTTTATTTTGGATGCTTTAATCGTTTGACAACCTTAATTTTTTCTTGTTGTTTTTTTTGTAAAAATAAATATATTGAAAAAAAATCAAAAGTAAATACTATAATAAGATCATCATCCATTAACATATCAGTCATTACTCCAGTCTTCAATGTCACATTATCCTTCAGAAATCATTCTAATATGTTGATTTGGTGCTTAAGAAACTTTTTTAATTACTATCAGTCCTGAAAACAGTTGTACTGCTTACTGACCCCAAACTTTTGAACTGTAGAGTATATATAAATCTAAACATATAAATAAGAGTGTATGAATGTTGTTTTTTCTCTTTTGTGTGCAGGAAAACAGCATTATTCTGAATGGCTCAGTGATGTTCAGTCCTTCACGTATACCAAACTCCTCTTTAGGGGGAGACCTGTACTTCAATGAGGGGCTGGAGAGGTATAAACTTTGCATGTGTGCAGACGGGACTCTATTCAGAGTGCAGGTCAAATATCCCAACATGGGCTGCCAAACATCCGACAATCCGTGTGGAGCAGCACACTAATGAAAGAGAAAGAAATACCACTGGAAAACACATACACATGCTCATCATGCCTTCATATGAACATTTAGGGGGGGTTCTGAAAAACTGGACAATAACTATAATATCAGCGCATACACATGCAATACACAAAAAACACACACTATCCGCCCTCACACTCCCACCCACTAGAACAGTTTCTTCTACACACCCACTCAGCTTTATTAGAGATCTAAGAACACACACACGTACACACACATACCACCATGATGATAATGGCTCCCTTATAACCATAAATCCGACCCAGCACAAACAGTACCGTTTTCTTTTATGGCTGAGAGCTCCCTGTGCATTGTCATTGGCTCACCTCAGTGTTTTACAGCTTTTAAGCTTCCTACTTTCAGCCTTCACTGCATGTGCTTTTTATATTGTTTTGTAGCAGAGTAATTGAGTCCAGTGATTTTCTGAGCAGTATTATTACACTCTTTTACTATCCCCTCCTGTCATTAATAACCATCAAATGGGCACATAAAAAGAGGGGTGTTGTTTGACTGGTACAACTGTTAAAATAGTATGTCATAAACCTGCATTGTTTAGTCTGAAAGACTAGTTCTACATGGCCGATGTGGCTTTAGAAGAGGGGATTTAAAGTGGCCAATATTATTAAGCAGCTCAGATGTCATTAAGATTTTTTTAGGGTTGGTTTTTATATCACAAATGTTTACTTGGTCATGATTTTAGCCTTATGCTTTTCATTTCTTTTGTAATCTTCACTGAAGGAGGATCAGCACAGCAAATGGCTTTAAGCTACATTTTATATAAGAAACACTGTAAGTCTGATCCTGAAACAGTGGATGGTGGAACATCACTTCTGGAACATATTTTTAAGGCTTGTATTATAGTGCCCAATCGCCTTCTCAGAGTAATATGGACTAATGAGAAATTACTAATGCCATGTTCAGAGGTGTGTACCAGTATATCATCTTTTGATAAGATAAAAACAGGAAACTTCTATGATATATAATTGAGTTATCTGAGTGTGATATTTTGTGCAATATAACCTCCTTGGCCTGGTTCATTTGGATAAATGTGTGGTATTTATTGTTGTTTCTGAACACATATTATTGTGATGTCCAAACTAAACATCTTAAAGAGACTGTCAGATGTGACTTTCTTTTCAACCCTATAATGGATTAGTCTGTTAATCTGAAACCATTTGATCATCTATGGTTTTAGATCTTTTCATCGTCAGAAGGAAAGTCACAAATATTTTGAATGAAGAGGAAAATAAATGCTTTCATATTGCAGTGTTTTGTTAATAAATGCAAATGCGGTTTTGATTGAAAAATTGTGTATTGTGATTGTTGGAAATGTTAGATGCATAAACATGATCTATCAACAATAACAAATATTAGAGTTGCTAACTATATCATGTGGCAGCTAAGTTATTAATTTACTTAATTATTAATTTTGGTCAATGATCTAGTGGAGATTCACTAATATATCCCTGCATACGTATGTTTATTCTTATTTATTCAACATTAAATAGGATTGATTTATTATTTATTTATTTGAATTTTTATATACTTAAAATGCTTGGGAGGGAGCAAACCTGAGTAAGACATTAACTTGGGCAAGTGAGTGATTGTAGAAAGATTGTTCTTTGTGTGTGTGTCTCTGGTGCCATAATGTTATTCAGACTTTGATCTTGGGGAAGTTGGAGTTAAAGTCAAAGTATTTCTCAGTCGTTCTCAGTGTTTTGTTGGTAATTATCCAGAGCTACAGACAGAAGATCGCCTGAGCCAAGTGGAGAATTGCTACCCTAAAAGGTTAGTTTTAAACGAATCTACTATGTATTTTTTTCATACAGTCGATCTGTGAGTTGTATAAAAGTTTTACTTGAATTTTCCCTTAAGCTTAGGCAAGTAAAGGATTTGCGTTTAATAATTTAGACTCTCTTCAACTGTATATATGTGTGTTCATATGAGTGATTTTATTGATTCTGTGGTGCAGCGATGGATTTCATGAGGGAGAATTTCTCTGTTTTCATCCTAACAGCTCAGTAAAGATAAATAAAAAGTGCACATTTTTTATCTATATTGTACCATACAAATGTGAGCATGCCTTATTCTGTCAAGATTACTTTTTCACTTCTGTTATTTGTTGTTTTTATCATTCAGGGCTGACTATAATGTCAGCGTACGTAGTGCTTGGTGTGGCAGTGTTGCTCCTCCACCTCTGGGGGACACATTCTTTCCCCACCTCTGCCTGTCCTGTTCCCTGCCTGTGCCAGCGCGGTCCACTCCTGAACTGCTCTTCTTTGGGTCTGACTGAGATTCCCACACGCATATCACCGAATGCAGTTTCCTTGAACATATCCGATAATGCCCTGCATTCTCTGGCTCCTCTCAGCTTTGGTCATATAAAATTGAAGGGACTTCTGCACCTTTGGGTGGGAAGTAATGCTCTGGAGAGCCTGTCTCTGATTTTGAAGAAGGACCGGTCAGGCACTGGGACCCTGTCAAGTGGAGAACAGGAATGCACGTCCTGGGCACCTGACCTTCAGTTGCTGTCTGCTGAAAGAAACCATCTAAAACATCTACCAAAGGGTATGTGCCGCAGGAATATGTATGTGATACAAACTTCACCTTACAGCATTAGTAATTTATTCAACACTCTTACTGTAAAAAACAGTATCTCTCCTTTCTTTGACCTGAAAACAAATTCAAATTAAACTGGAAATGATAGATAGATAGATAGATAGATAGATAGATAAGGTCTCCAACTACTAAAAACTATTGCATTAGCTTAAAACAGAATCTTATTTAAACTCATTTTATGTAAAATTCATAAAACCCACACACATTCTCCAAAATAACTGCATCATCAGTGGAACTTTGAACTGTTGTGATTGGACACTCTTCTGACCTGTTAAATTCCATTTAAACCAGTCATAGGATCCTCCCTCAGCATAAGGTGAAAAGAAATTACCTGTGATCTAGTCACAAGGGTTGGTAGCTGGCATTCCTGTGCCTCATAACGGGCTGTAAAAGGGTAATAATGGTCTAAACTCATTCCAGAGAATGGATTTCATTATGGCCTTGTATTTTGACCATCCTTCACATAAATGCGTACATTGAGTTCTAGTGTGTCCAAAGGTGTCTTGCAGTGCAGGATGGCTATTTAAGGATTTGTAAGCTTATAGGTGCATTCCAATTTGTGTTTTTATGCACTATTCTATGACATTTTGTAGCATAAATAGTGTGCATAGTGTGTTCACACTCAAAATTCCAAAAAGGAAAAGTGCACTTCAAATACCCAGATGACACTTAAGCAAGAAAATAAAAGTGTGTTGAACACTTCATGCACTCAACTGTCATATAGTTTTCCTTGTAGGGGCTATCAGACGCAGAATTTGGATGACAAAATAACCTACATAAATACATATAGTACACCATTTGGGACACAACTCTAATGTTCTATAGCCTACCTGCTGTAACACAAATTAATCAATCTTGTCAGTTTGGATTGTAATACAATAGACATCAAAAAGCATTTTGTTAAAATGTTTAGAGATATTTAACTGGGAGTCTTGTAGAATGTTTATAAGAAGTTGGGGGAAAAGAAAGCCAATTCAAACACTTATTCTCTTTTAGATTTTGAATATTGTCTCTTGAGGTTCGTCTTCAATTTTGTATTCAGTGCTATTTTAATGGGATGGCTAATTCTTTCAATTAATGTCTGAAATCCTGTTCCAGGATGTGATTGATAGCCAGTTGATAGGTAATTTCGACAGGGTTTTAATGTTTCTGTGTCAGCCCTTAAACTTATTTTTTTGTTTGAAATCCAAAGGGACTTGTCAACAAAGGCCAAGAATCAGATTTTAAATTGTGCTCTTAGCCTTAGCACATCCCAATCCGGCCAGCTTGTAAACACTGAATTAGATGGTGGTGCCTCAATGTTTTTCAGCTCTTTGTGATTCAGAGCACAGCCTCAATGTTTCTTTCTCTCTGATAAACCCTTGTCCAGCAGACCCCCGTTTCAGCTCAGCAGTCAACACGGTTCTTAAAATAGGCAAGAGACTTTCTCTTTTCTGACCGAACCTTTGCAAGCCTTCCACTCTGAATCAATTCAGTTCTTGATGTGTTCAAGACCTTTGTGATATACTAGTTTGCACACTTTTTAATTATTTTAAGTGCCGCAGTTTGTTTAAATATTAAGCCAAAACATATTAGCCACTAATATGCAAATATTATTTGTTAATAATGAGAATACTATTACCAAAATCTTGAAAGTAAAGTCATGAAGGTATTCAAGCAGTGTTGCTGCAAGAAGCTCCCTGATTTGAACAATCGGTGATTCATGTGGTACTCCATAACTGTGCACTACTATGCTAGGTTTTGTTACAGCCACAGATATTGGCACAAACAGGTGCTTGTGTTTTATGGGGTCAAGGCAAGCTATAACAGGTAGAGCTCAGATTTAAATCTGGGTGCAGCCAAACACTTAATTTATAGGATATCCATGAGCTATAGAGTCACTTTTCAGCCAGCCACTGTTTTTCTCTTTTTTTATGCATTATATTGCTTTGGATTTGTACTATATACAACTGCAAAATGTCTGACTTTGCTATCTAATGATAAAAAATGCAACACATATCAGTGATTCAAAGAACAAATTGATATTTAACTAGAAAACTAGTTGGTTGTTAATCATTGCATTATGTTTACCTTTTGATATTTTCGCTTTCAGGGTTGGGTTGCGTGAAGTCTCTGCAGATTCTTCAGCTGTCTTATAACCAGATATCTAAGATGGGTCTTACCGACCTGGACAACTGCATTCATTTGAAAGAGCTACATCTCCAGCATAACAACATCATAAACATTCACCCACAAACTTTTATAGACTTAAAACAGCTGCAGGTAACATCTCATAACTATTCAACTTATGAGTTTAATTTTAATACCTGCCACTTGATCTTGTAATCTAATCCTAAAGGGAAATAATTTAAGAGCAATTTTACATGTTTGTGAGTGTGCTCCCCCTAGTGGCATGTCTTGACAAACTCTGTAGTTCTTGCATAAACCAACTTACACTATATTGCCAAAAGTATTGGGTCACCCCCTTCTAATGAACAGGTTTGACTACTTTAGTAATTTCCATGAGTACAAATCTTAATGTTTCAGCATATAATGATATTCTAGGGAATTGTGTGCTTCTAATTTTAAAGCAACAGTTTGGACAGGACCCTTTTCTATTCTAACATGACAATGCCTCTGTGTATAAGGCAAGGTTCAAAAAGAAATGATTGATTTAGTCAGTGTGGAAGAACTTGACTGGTCTGCAGAAAGCCAAGTCCTAATCCAAGCTGAACACCTCTGGTGTGACTTTAAATGCAGACCTTGAGCCAAAAACTCATCACCAAACACCAATGACTTGTACATACACTATATGGACAAACGTATTGGGACACCCCCTTCTTTAGAACAGAAAAAGGCACTTCCAAAACTGTGGCAACAAAGATGGAAACATAATGCATGTATTTAAAAATTGTATTTCCATCTCTGTTGCGACAGTTTTTGAAGTGTCTAAAATGACTGTACCCATAAGTCATTGGTGTTTTGGTGATGAGTTTTTGGCTCAAGGTCTGCATTTAAAGTCACACCAGAGGTGTTCAGCTTGGATTAGGACTTGGCTTTCTGCAGACCAGTCAAGTTCTTCCACACTGACTAAATCAATCATTTCTTTTTGAACCTTGCCTTATACACAGAGGCATTGTCATGTTAGAATAGAAAAGGGTCCTGTCCAAACTGTTGCTTTAAAATTAGAAGCACACAATTCCCTAGAATATCATTATATGCTTAAACATTAAGATTTGTACTCATGGAAATTACTAAAGCAGTCAAACCTGTTCATTAGAAGGGGGTGACCCAATACTTCTGATAATATAGTGTATCTAGCCCAGCATGCATTAACATATGGAAAACATTTTCATTGTCTCACTAATGTCTTCCAGGTCCTTGATCTGAGTTATAACATGCTGGTCACCATTCCTGTTCCTGCTTACCAGTCCCTGCGAAACTTGAACGCCTTGGTCGATATATCCTTCAACAGATGGAAATGTGACTGCAACTTGCAGACCTTGAGAAGATGGATTAGCTTTGATACTGAAATGGGTGATGCTTCCTGGCAAGTGGTATGTGCCTCTCCACCACATCATGCTGGAAAAGATCTGCTTCACCTAAAGGATTCGGAGCTTGCTTGTCCAACACATGAATATAGCACATCTGGTCGCTATCATAACATGATTGTGGATGAGGGGATGCAAATATCAATTCCTTGCAGCAATGACAGTCAAGGTGCTACTTCTGCTTACTTGTCTGTATGTGAAGTTATAAAACCACAGTCCAATTTACTAAAACAAGATATATTATTTAAATTGTTTTACTGATAACTTTATGTAACTCCTAAAATCTACATGTAAAGATGTAAATGCTAATGCACAGTGATGAAATTCCCTGTTATTTTTATTCTAGATATCATGCAGGTTCATTGGTGGACTCCACATGGCCAGGTCACAGATAACCAACCAAAACTTCTAATTAAGGACATCACAGAGCAGCATGCAGGACTTTATCTATGCATTTCAGGTCTCCAAGGGGAGCACATATCAGTATTTGATCTACATGTAAATAAAAAAGGCAGTGGCTCAAGACCACGTAGGGAAGCAGCAACCATCTTGGATGAGGAAGAAAATAATAACACACCAAGGAATGATCCTGTTGTACGGGAAACGAGCCAGTCAGATTTTGTCCTTGCCGTCTGCCTCTCTGTCATCATTACATTTATTGTAGCCTTTATCCTTGGTGTTCTTTTGAGACCACTCTTAGACAAATTATGGAGGAGAATACGATCCAAGAGACAATCTACACCTCCACCAACAACAACGTCCTCCACTGGACCCCAGCCATATGTGAATGAGGGGTACTGTGATGTAGAAGACCAAGGCCAAGAAGTAAGAGTGGGTTCAAGAGTTACATTTGGTGGAATCACAGAAGTGGAAGATCAAGTGCCTTACTACGTTACAGTAGAGAATGATCAAGCAGATGGCTCCTCTGAGAGCAACACAGAAGTTGAGGCTTTTTATGAGACCATTGAAAAAGATAAATCCTCAATAACTGGTGGGAAACAGCAGACCCTTGAGATGGAGCATCACAGAGGAAGAGCAGACAGCAGTAGTAGCAGCTCCCTACAGGAAGGGGAAGCGAATGCTTTAGTCATAAATGGAAAGAAACTGCCACCCCGCTCAACCGAAGACATGGAATTTGAGACAATTCCAGATGCAGATGATATCACCCAGTTAAAGAGAAGGGGCAGCTCTTCAACATCATCTCAGTCAAGTCAGGAAGGTAACTTCTCAAGACAAACTGAACAAAGTGTTGACCCTCCTGCTGTTACTATACCGGCAAACAAAAACACAATAGGTAGAATTCCAGGATTTAGTACAGAACCGTTTTCAGAATGGTCAAACAGACTGACAGAACAGAATATTGATAATTCGGACCCAGAGTTCTGGAATGACAATGGAGAAAGCTTTTCTTTCACTGACGGCTCTGAAAGGTCAAGTATCCGGGATCTCTCCAGCTCTGCTTTAGGACACCCACTGAAGGAGGATGACACATGGAGGCAAAGCAAAGTAGAATCACCTTCAGACAAAATAAACATTGATTCAGAGGTTCTTGATTTCAACAAACCTTTTGGTAAAGAACTTCCTGTTGATGATGTAAAGCAGTTTGAGCTCTCTGACATTGTAAGCGCCTCTAATTCAAGTGAAAGTGGTGAAAGTGTAGGTGGGCCAAACAATTATGTTGTAAACCCAGAGTTAATGGATGAATCAAACACAGAGAACTATGGCAACTTGGTAACTTTAAATAGATTTGGCACTCTTGAAGATGTCACTTTAAATGAAAGAATGCCTAGTGCTGGCATTCTTATAAGACAAGAGACTATCACTCTGGAGCCATCAGACATACATTTGACACTTACTCATGGAGACAGTGTTGATGAGAGTATGCATATTTATGACTCCCCAAGAAAGAGTGAAGATGACAAATTTGGGATATGTGTAGACGTGGGGCTTGATACAGTGCCAAAGGTTAAAAGGTATGTTGAATTTAAACAGTTGAAACCTCATTCTGCACTTCCAACTCTGCCATCATTTTCTCCTACCTCAACAAAGAAGAACAACACCTTATCAGGGATGGAGGTGAAATCTGAAGCTAACACTGATGCATTCCCTGGAGACAACAAATGCTTAACACAAATAGAGGTATCTCCTGATAGAATTCAAAAAGTGAAGAGATACATTCACTTCAAACAGCTTGAACCTCATTCCCCAACTCTGCCATCATCACCTTCCTTCACCAAGAAAGATGATCTGCTGGAAGCAAAAAGTTATAGCTCATCCTCAGATGATGATGCTGAACTGGCAACTAAAGGTGACAATTTATATGAATCTTCTGATGGAGTTTCAAAAGTAAAAAGATACATTTTATTTAAACAGATTGAATCTTCTTCCCCAACTCTGTCAGTATCCAGACCTTCAACTAAAATTGAGACCACAACTGAGGAAGCAATAAAATCTTTGCAGCCAAGCACCACACCTGAAGATACAGGTCAAAACGTGAAGAAATACATGTATATTAAGCAGCATAAACACGATTCCTCATCTCTGCCTTCATCACCTATTTCCACCAGTAAAGGTTTATCAGGAAAAAAGTCTAAACGCAAAAAACAACATGACCAATCATTCTATGGAAGTCATGATAGCCTGCCACTATACCATGTCCATCCTGCCTATAGGTCAAGTATAAACAGACTGAATAGAGGTTACGATACTGATAGATCGTCTTCCAGTGAAGATGATGATCAATTTTTGGAGTACCCAACAAAATTAGAGATTACAATAGCACCTGGGATAAACAGAGGACCCATCACACCAGATAAAAACACAGACAAAGTCCTCAACATTGACTTTGATAACTCCTCCAGCAGCACAGATGTATTTGACAAGAAACAGTCTAAGGGTCTAATGAGATTAAGAGCATTAAGTGCACGGCTGTTCAACAGACATGAACATGAAACAGATGAGGGGAATCTTCAATCACAAGTTCAAACTAAGTCAAAAACTAAGGTGACCACTAATGAAGACAATCTTTTTGGAAAAAGTTTATCCCTTGATCATTTACCAAAAGTGAAGAGATTCCTTCAGTTTTCACACTCTGATTCCTATCCTCAAGTCCAATTACCATTTCCTCCACCAACCACTGGGGTAGTCACACCTGAATTTATAGCCACAACTGAGTCCAGGAGATCTAGTTCCTCATCTGAGGATGATGTCCAACAAACCACTGAAGATGAAAATTTTGTTGGACAGGTTGATGCATCTTATGACAGACTTCCAAAAGTAAAAAGATATATTCAATTCTCAAGCACTGAACCTTGTTCGACAACACTACCCTTGAACAAACAAAGTATATCACCTGAACTAGTGGCACAACTCGAATCAAGTATGTCATCTGAAGATGATATCAAACTTACAACCAATGAAGACAGTTTCTTCGGGAAGATGGGTGTATCTCTTGATACAGTGCCGAATGTTAAAAGATACATTCAATTCAATCAGCTAAAACCTTACTCTCCAACACTAACATCATCACCTATTTCAACCAAGAGGCCTGCGGCAGTAGTGGAGACAAGTTCCAGCACATCTGTCAAGTTGGATGACAAATCCGATGCTACAGAAAACAATTTTTGGGGGCAAATAGATCTTGATGCAGTATCAAAGGTTAAGCGATATGTTCAGTTTACACAGTCCAAACATCATTCTCCAACTCTGCCGTCAGTTTCATCCTCTACAAATGTCACAATTGATATGGCAGTGAAACCTGAAGCTACAATTGACAGATCCTCTGGAGACCAGGGTTATTTAACGCAAATAGAGGTATCTCCTGAAAATATTCAAAAAGTGAAAAGATACATTCACTTCAAGCAGTCTGAACCTCATTCTCCAACTCTGTCATCACCACCTTCCTTAACTATGAAAGATGCTATACAGGAAACAAGGAGATACAGCTCATCATCAGATGATGATCAACTGACAACTAAGGAAGACAATTTCTTCAGCAAAATAGGTGTATCTTCTGATGGAGCACCAAAAGTAAAAAGATTCATCACATTTAAACAGTTTGAACCTTCTTCCCCAACACTATCAGTATCCAGTCCTTCAACTAAAATTGAGACCACAACAGAGGCAGTAACGTCTATGCTCACCAGCACCTCTAAAGATGATGTCAGATCTCAGAATGACAGTGATAATTTCTTTGCTAAAATAGATGCATCTTTTGATGGTGTGCCAAAGGTAAAGCAATATCTTAAGTTTAAGCAAACTGAATTTCATCCACAACGCATTCAGTCAACGTCTTCACCTTTAACCTCAGGAGTAGTTAAACCAGGGAAAGTGGAAACTGAATTATTTGGAGAAATTGGTATCTCTCTTGATAAAGTACCACAAGTAAAGAGATATATTAAATTTGAACAGCCTGCATCTCATCTTCCAGTTGTGACACCCACCACTTCAGATACACTGCAAGTCATACCTGAGGTGAAAACCAAATCTGAAGCAAAGAGATCGAGCACTTCTGAGGATGATGTCAAACAAACTGCCGATGTCTTTGGACAAACAGGAATATCTCTTGATAGAGTGCCAAGAGTTAGGAGATACATTCAATTCGCACATCCTGAAATTCAATCTCCAGCTCAGACAACAACTGGTCTCTCATCTGAAAGAGTCGATGTAACGTTGGTAGCTAAAGAAACAAGGAGATGGAGCACTTCATCTGAGGAAGATGTAAAACTGACCACTAAAAAAGAGAATATCACTGAAGAAACAGGTGAATATCTTGCCAAAATCCCAAAAGTAAAGAGGTACATTAAGTTCACACAATCTGAACCATACTCCTTGAATCAGTCACCATTTCTTCCTTTAACCACGGAAAAATCAATGAAAGTGACAGAAACCGAACTGAAACAACCATCCACCAGGGAAAGCACTTCATCTGAAAATGATGCTCAGGAAGATAATGGCTCTGAGCAAATAGGAGTGTCTCTTAATAGAGTACCAAGAGTTAAGAGGTACATTCAGTTCACACATCCTGAAAGTCAATCCCCTGCTCAGTCACCACCTGCTGTCTCTGCTCAAAGACTTGAAATATCGGGGGTAGTTCAAGACACAAGGAGATCAAGCACTTCATCTGAGGAAGATGTCACACTAACTACTAAGGAAGACGATGTCTTTGGACATATTGGAGCATCTCTTGACAAAATTCCAAAGGTTAAGAGATATATTCAATTCACAAAGCCTGAAACCAAACCTCTTGTTCAGACAACAACTTCTCTCTCAGCTGAAAGACTTGGAATATCTGGGGCTGTTCAAGAAACAAGGAAATCAAGTACTTCATCTGATGATGATGTTGAGCCATCTACTCGTGATGATGATGATGATGATGTGTTTAAACAAAGAGGTGAATCTTTTGACAAAATCCCAAAAGTGAAGAGGTACATTAAGTTCACACAATCTGAACCTTCCCAGAGTCTTGCACCATTTCCTCTTCCAAGCACTGTAAAGTCTGTAAAGGTGACAGAAACAGGATCTAGTGCTCTAGTATCTCCTAAGGAGAATGTTAAGGAAGACAATGTTGTTGGGCAAACAGAAGCTCATCTTGACAGAATACCAAGAGTTAAGAGATACATTCAATTCACACATCAGTCCCCTGAGCAGTCAACAACTTCTCTATCAGCTGAAAGAGTTGGAATATCTGAGGTCATTTTAGAAAGTCGAAGATCAAGCACTTCATCTGAGGATGATGTCAAACTAACTGCTAAGGAAGACTATTTTGGTGGACATACTGGAGCAACTCTTGATAAAATACCAAAGGTCAAGCGATACATTCATTTCACACATCCTGAAAGTCAGTCTCCAGCTCAGACAACAACTGCTCTCTCAGCTGAAAGAGTCAATGTATCTGTGGTAGCCAAAGAAACAAGGAGACCAAGCTCTTCATCTGAAGATGATGATAAACCATCTACTAATGATGGCAATATCATTGGAGAAACAGGTGAATTTCTTGACAAAATCCCTAAAGTAAAGAGGTACATTGAATTCACAAAATATGAACCTTATTCCTCTGCAGAGTCAAAACTTCAGTCTTCAAGTGTTGTTAAATCCATAAAGGTGTCTACAACAGAATTAAGCACATCAGTTGAAGATTATGTACAATCACCTACTATTGTAAACAAAACAGAATCAAAAACACAGATCACTTCATCTGAAAATCTCGTCAGAGTACCAAGAGTTAAGAGATACATTCAGTTCACACCTATTGAAAGTCAATATCCTGCCCGGGCATTAACTGCTGTCTTAGCTGAAAGAATTGGAATATCAGGGGTAGCTCAAGAAACAAATATATCAAGCACTTCAGCTGAATATGTTAAACCATCTGCTAATATCATTGGAAAAACAGACAGAAATTTATTTCAAGAATCTGGTGTCTCTCTTGATAAAATCCCAAAGGTAAAGAGGTACATTGCATTCACAAAGAGTGAACCATCTTCCACCAAATTAATGAAAAGAGATTTAACACCTACAACAAATGCAGACCTTAAAACCACATGGTCCAGTTTATCATCTCAGGTGTCTCCTCCTGCCTCAATGAAAAAAGGGTTAATAACAAAGACCCAATCAGAATCATGGACGTCTGAGTTTACTTCCAAGGACAACATTATGAAAGGAGAGCTTATGGATAGCTCAGTGGAACAGACTGGCCTGAAGACAAAGTTAAGCAAGTCAAGTTCCTCATCCAGTGATGAACAATCTGTGGGACATGAGGTTGTGGATGTGAAAGATGAGCCACCAGCAGTTCCACAGACATCCCCACCTCCCCTAGAACAGAAGGATGCCAGAGAGTATCTCAAAGAAAATTCTGAAATCCGTCAAAGGCAAGAACGCAGACAACTACTGCAGCAAAGGAGAAGGGAAATGGATGAGTTCAACATTGCATCCCTATCTTCCATTCAACAAGAAGGCGACAAGCAGGACAGATCACTGGCAGATTATGGAGAAATGCCACCATTCCAAACAGAACATACTTACAGCAGCGCTTCTGCAAGGAACACATTAACTTCCAGACGCACAGAAGGAGACGAAGCCCCAGTTTTACGGGGCCTTAAAACTAAGAGTACATCAACACTTGCTTCCAAGTCAACTCCAAAGTATAGGGAATATTTAATTTAGCTAAAGAGTTCATTTAGTACTTCAACGTTGTATGAATCTGAGCTGATGTGTTCAAAAATCACAGCTTTTGACAATGGAGATTTGCTTTTTACTGAACATTGTAAATACTGTATTATAATTATGAACATAACCTAAACTTCAGTATTTCATTAAGAGAAGTTCTTTTCTTTTTGCATTGAAACAATGTATGAATGTACATATGTATTGTCTAAGATTATAAACACTGTGTTGATTTTATCAGTCATGATGTACAGTACTAAAAAAAATCCAGAGGCTATTAACTGCACTCAATGACAACACATTATATCCATTAATGGGACTATAAACTTTCTTCCAACGCTGTTGAATCACTGTTTCTCAGTCCCTTTCATTAAATCTTAATGGTTTGTTGAATACTAGCTTTCTAGCAAACAGAGGGAATAGTCTCAGCATGACTTCAGAATAGTTGTTAGTCTAAGTCCTCCTTTCTTTATCTAAAACAGATGAAATGAGTCCACATTTCGTTAATAAACCCCTTTATATATACTGAATGTAGAGAGGTTACAGTGAAAACAAACACATATACACACACATCCATACATATATACAGTCAGATGAGAATGCTCAGCCCTCTGCATTACATACTCCCCCCAACAAAAGCAACAGTCATAACAACACAGGGAACTTGTCTGTTGAAATAATTAATTTTAAACCACTATTTCCCTCAGGCACAAACAGGTGCAGATGAATGGGTTTATAACTGGTGTCTGTAAATGTTTTTCAATGGATTCTGGCCAGCATGCACAGCATACATAGACTGTTGGCTTCTTAGATGCTGGGTGAATACTTGATAAATAATTTATGGTTAGCAACCATCATCTTTCAGAAAAAGTAGAAAAAAATATCCAAAAATGTCTTGTAACCAGACAAAAAAAAAAAACTTGTTACCCTAAATAAGTTTTAATAAAGTTAGTAATGATTTTGTCTCTGTATTGTAATTCCTTTAACATGAACATAAAATTAGTACGTTTACATGAAATTGCAGATATGCTGAAATGCTGCAGTCACTCATGTACATGGTAGTTTAGCACTTGGTGGAGATGGTGGAGAAGGCAATGCAGAGAAGAACATCTCAACAGATGAGGTTACAAGTGTGTTTAAGCTCTAAATACCATCACACAATCATGTTTTTCATAAAGCGTTAAGACTGCATGACCGCGGATACCCAAATTAAGCACAAAAAAGTCCACTTCTACAAATACCTGTACAAAAAAAATAAGAGCAAAAAAAAAAAAAAAAAAGTACAAAAAGAAAAAACCTCATTCATTCACGAAGACGGCTCTAATAGCAGAATGCATGCATGCATTTTTTTCTTGTTCAGATGACAAGTTAGCTTCACGCCATAGACAAAACTCAACAGTTTTACAAACATAACTAGAACTTTAAATAGTTGCTAGGCATTGGTCACTATGGGTTAAGGTGATCACATTTGACCACAAGATCTGTGGAAGAGGATGTGGCCAAAGGAGTGTCAGTGTTTAGGGCAGGATACCTGTTTTTGTATTTTTGTGGCAATTCATCACAGAAATCAAAAGTGCACTTAAACAGCTTTCTCTCGTCATCTCGCTCTTAGATCTACGTCCTGTCATTTTAACCATGACACGCAGAGTATAGTTACACTGCTAAGGAATCAAATGATATAGTGAATGCATTCCACAGTCACTTTAACCTGCTCACACTCCTCTACAAGATGGCCATATCTTGCCATTGCCAGTGCGAATACACAATGGTCATGCAAGCCAGGAAAAAGATACTGGGCTCTACGCTCACGATAAGTATAACCCACTGTTCTTCATGTTGTGAACAGTAAAGCTGTTCTTGTTGATCTCATAATCAATATCAAGAATGTAAGTGGTGAAAGGGATACTGATACAACACCACACTCTTGCATGTGGTGCGCTTTATTAAATGGCAACCAAGTGCAGCCAGTGAGACTGGTAAAAAATAAAACTTATGGCAAAGGTCGCTGTGTATCTATGGTAACATGCCCTGACTGTCATCATCCTCCAACATAAAAACCGTAGTAAACAGTGTTTGGACCACATCAGCAGAGCGAAACTGTAAGCTATTTCCATTTTGAACCAAAAAGTCACTGACCTTCAGTAAAAAGCCAAGCAGATTCTTCCTTTTCCTTTCCTTCCAGGCCTAAATTTCCTAAACTTCAGACAGTATGGAAGTTTTTACCTACCCTGCCTTGTGGAGAATCCAAATTCATCCTCCTTATAAGAGCCTATTGAAACATTCACAGCAATATGAAACATCACAGTGGGGTGGGAAGGCGGCACCAAGACTGGCCGTGTGCTTACCCACAATGCATTGTGGGCTATGGGGGACATTAGGTGGAGTCGGTGAGATGCTGTTTCTCCAACACACAACCACCAGTGACCCTCCTATGGCCCCGGCTAAAAGGGCGACATACAAACATGTGCATTGATAATTACATTCTATGCAAACACTCACACACTCAAGCCCTCACCGCCAGGGGCCACCATCAGTCTGTCCCAAACACTTCAGTTTTGATTTGTACTTTGTTTTCTAGATGTTTGTTTCAAAGCCGTTTCTGTCGTCATTGTCATGGTGATTGTTGGCAATTAGTTGGTCTATCTAGTTGGTGATGGTGGTAGGCGTGGGGAAGCTGTCGCTACGACATCTCTCTGTCTTTATACCACTCCACAAACTCGTCCAAAAGCACTGGCCCTGAGGAAAGAGGAAAAATGAGTCGAAAGACAAATCTGATGTAATTCCAGCTGAATTGTACAAAAGAATGATGGATGTCTAAATTGGGGGGGTGATTATAACAAGTATATTTAAGTGTGAGTGCTTGTACTCACAGGCCCCATCTTCATCATAGTTACTGAGATCAAGGTTGATAGTCCTACTGAATTCTAGAACATTGCACCATTGATCTTTATTTATAACCTTATACTTAGATTGCTGTGGAAAAAAGGGAAAAAAATTGTCAATTTCACAGACTTAAAATATAAGACAATATATTCTGATGTGCATATATCTGTATAAACTACCAGTCAAATATTTGAACTCGCTAAATTTGCTGAACACAGTCTTAAAAACCTTTTGATTTAAAGATTTATGATAAATTAGATTTTTAAGACAAACACAAAATTGTGGCTATATATAAATGTCCTCATGTTGAATTATTTTTTTAAGGGATAGTTCACCCAAAAAAGAAAATTGTCATTCTTTACTTACTCTTATGTCATTCCAAACCTGTATGAGATTCTTTCTTATGTTGAACATAAAAGATAATGTTTTATATTTTGAAGAACAAAACAGCTGTTTGTTCCCACTGATTTCAATAGTAGGGAAAGAAATACTTTGGAACTTTAAAGGGACCATCAACTGTTTTATTACCAGCATTCTTCAAAATATCTTATTTTATGTTCAACATAAGAAAGAAACTGGAACGACATGAGGTTGAGTAAATGATGACAATTTTCATTTTTGGGTCAATTATCCCTTTAAAGGATAAGTTGGAACAAAAAAGCAGTCAACTCTCTCAATACGGTTTAAAAAGCATCCCATGATGCATGAAGTTGGCTAAATATCAAATATATGCTCAAATTTGCACATTTTTTTAAAATTAGTTTTACATTTTTTGTCTGAGGTTTATGTAATTTCAAAGTTTGTATTATTCCATTTTCATTTATGACTTTAAAGTGATAAATGAAGTGAAATGTCAACATTTACTGAGCCTTGTGTTGTTCTAAAACCGTATAACTTTCTAGCTTTTTGGTGAAAGAAGTGTTTTGTTGTTTTTGTTGTTAAAGAATATTATCAACATTCTTCAAGATATCTTCTTTTATGTTCTAGAGAAGAAAAATGGTCATACAGTTTTGGAACAACATCAGGGTGAGTGAATGATGACAGAATTTTCATTTTTAATTCAACTCTCTCTTTAATAATAATAATAATAATAATAATAATAATAATAATAATAATAATAATAACAACAACAACAACAACGAGTAGTAATAATGGATGTGAAGGTGTTTTCAAAGTTTGACTGGTCATGTAAAATAACTGAAGTGACACTGATAGACTGTAAAGATTAAAATATTTACTTCTAGAAACTGGTTAAACACTGGAAACAATGGCCAGGTCTTCCCAAGCAGAAGTCCTAGCATGCACTTGGCAGTATTCAAGTCTAAACTCCTCTGATCCTTCTCCTACAAAGGGGTGGAAGCATATTAAAGTTTAAAGAGTTTGAATACAAGTTCACACATCACAATAAAAATACTTAGTTGGCAATTATGGTGGTAAGGTAACAATCTGTAAATGACTCATTATTGCCAAGGTACTTAAAACCGAATTGTTTTGCTTTGGAATTTAGTGTACTCTACACTCTAAGCAGTGTGAATTTGAACATATGATAATACAACCACCTGAGGCAAGACATGATTACTGTCCTTACACCTTGACAAGCAAAAATAGATATTAATATCTGTAAAATCACTCTAACAGCCATAATATTTTACTACTTCACAAGGAAGGACTAAATGCTCTATTCAAGATGAGTCCAGAAATGAACAATTCTGTTTCATCTAGACAGGATGAATGTCATGTTATCCATTCAAGGTTGCCACAAGCTATTTATTTGTACTCCACTTTACTGGCCCTATCGAATGGCTCCAGTAAGAGCTTCACTCAGCAAAGGTCCAGTCACTTTACAATTCATACCAAGGGAGTGAAAAAAAAAAAAATATCAACTATCTGGACAAGAGATACTTCTGCTGAGCAGACAAAGAGGTGAAACAACCCAAAATAGCACCATCTCTCAGCAGTCTCAAGCCCTTGTCTGCTGTAACTGAAGGACTGCGATGTGCCCAGCATGCATGCAGGGAAAAAAACACAGAAATGTTCCAGATGCACAGCCACCGGCAAAACCAAATATAGTGTTGATGTATTAAAAGAACACCAGAGCTTCTTAAGTGGACGATGATTAATGTTCATCAATCATCTGTCCTAATGCATATACAGTCACACTCACCCTGGCAAAGTCGAAGGCATATCGGTAAATGAGCTTGAAACTGGTGGCATCATTGAGGACAGACCTCACGTAGTCTAGAGAGTTCCTGAGTTTTTCAGTAGAGTCACATCTGTGTATGAAAGAAGAAGAGGAGGAGGAGTGAAGGTTGGGATGAGAATAAGTGTAGCAGCATGGTAGTAGATGCATTTAAGGTCTATGTTTGGCCAGACATACTGCAATGAGCCCATTCCCTTGAGCCACTCCTGTAAAGTGAAGTAACCCATACTCTGGGCATCAAGCTTCCAGGCCAATACCAGCATCACTACCTGTGTACAAACATACATTAAAAGTAAAACTCCTGACAATGTGTTTTTAGAGTAAACTATGAAATCATATTAGATCAGTTTAGTTTTCTTACATTCTCTGGCTCCACTCCAATGTCTTCACAGAATTTCTCCATCCCCTCCGGTCCAACAACGTCATCGCACCCTATTTACACGACACATTCACACACAATTTACTATTATATACAGTGGCCCCAAAAAGTATTTAGACACTCAAGCCACAATTAAAAATGTATAAATGTCTTTGAATTACATTACAAACATGGCATTTGTTTTAAAGAAATGCAGAACTAGCACAATTCAATCAAAACATTTCACAAAAATGCAATAAAACAAAGTCTAGGGCACTTTGAACTTAATAGGAAACTGACTTTATATATTCACAAAAAAGAATGATTCTCAGACCAATTGGTTAAAAATAATTGAAAAAGTGAAGTTAGTTCTGAGAAAAGCATAATTTCTTTTGCAGATGCCACTTAGTTTGATATTTTATATCTATATTCGATATTTTGTATGCAATGAAATTCAGCCGAGTGTGACTTAAGTTTCCAAATACATGTTAGTATATACTTACAGTCATTCTATTTAAATCTTAACTTCATTTGGAAATCGTCTAAATCCACAGGGATGGAATTCTGAATCCAAAAAAATCTAGGCTAAATTTAGCTGACATTATTCACTGCCTTCTAGACATTATCAAGTCAAATTATATCACCTTACAAGATTTTGAAGTGATTATGCTCTTTTTAAGACCTTACTAATTAAATCAAAGAGATATACATTTGCAATAGATCATAGTATTATGATAAACTCGATATGACTTGTTATTATGACAATTATGCCCACATACCTGCGTATTCGTAGAACCATTCTAGACATCTCTTGCTAGAAAAAGCTTCGGCTTCCTGGATTTGCAATGTCTCCTGTTTTCTGTAAACACTGAAATGAATAGACAAGGACTGAGCGAAGGCTGTTTTAAGTACACATTAACACACACTTGTATACACATTAAAGCACGAACATGCTACATCTGATACAAACAAGAAGAGACACATGCTCTGAGGGCAGAAATCCATCCACACAAAGAGATCTGATGGCACAATTAACAGTTAAGATAATTGCAACTTTCTTTTGACATTATTATAACAACATTAAGTTCCTTCTGTGCATAAATACAGAATTTCTTAATTGATATGCTTTGACAGACAACTAGTTTAGTTGTTACTCACGAAGTTAGATAGATGGATAAGCATGTATGTGTGAGTGAATTAAAGGAAGGTCATCGAACAGATGGAATGGACAGAGATGAAGGCCTGGAGAGATGGATGGATGAATGGAAAGGTGAATGGTTTGAGCATACTTATCCTGCCGGCTCTTCTTAGCAGACAGGTCATCTCCAGCAGTGGGTCTCCTCTTTTTCCTGGGGGGCATGGCTCTGGAGCAGCAGGCTGGAAAAGAGAGACAAACATGACAAAAAGTTGATGATTATTTTTTGTGTCCCTTTTTCAGTCATTCCCTCCTTCAAACCAGTGATATGTCCTCATTTAATCAGCTAAAGATGGCCTGCATATTTTTCAGGACTGTTTGATGAATAGAAAGTTCAAAAGAACAGCATTTATTTGATACAGAAATCTTTTGTAACATTATAAATGGCTTTACTGTTACTTAGGATCAATTTAAAAAAAAAAAAAAAATTAAAAAAAAAAGAGCATTAAAATCTTACGGACTCAATTTTTTAACAGTTGTGTAAAAGAAAAAAAAATTGATACATATGATGGACGCAAGTTCCCATAATTAAGCACCTTTTAAGTTCTAGCAGTAAAAAAAAAAATCTCAAAAATCATTAAAAAAAAAAAAAAGTGTGTGATATTAGTTGATAAGGTTTGGTGGGATGGAGAAGCATGCAAGGTCAGAGTTGAGGTCACTACCTGTACCGTGAGTCTCTGGGCCGACGTCTTCTGTCAGGTTCTATGATGAAAACAAAACGGCTTTTAACTTCCACAATCACTCTTTCTCTCTCTTATTCAAACAACATTCTGCAGCAGAGTAGCAGCTATTAACACCGCACCATAAAAAGAATAAAGCAAGCATGTGTGTGATGTAGGTGGCTGATCGTCTTATTTTCCTGTAACCTTTACAGATGCTGCCTGTGCTCTTCTCGAGAAGGAGAGTTCTGGAAATAAGCTTAATGTAGAGCAAAATTCTGTGTGAATCAGGGTTATGAGGGTAGTTATTTAAGTAATGACTTGATCAAAGGTTAATTTGTAGTATGTAATAATGTCTTGCGTGTCCTAACCTCACATATAGCCAAACACTGCTATCCCACAATGTTAATATACCAAGACAAGCAACACCGACCAGTACAGCACCATCAGCTTTTGCATTAATCTCTATATAAGAACAACTACTGTCCTATAATCAGGGAATAGAGGATTTATAGTCTGATCTAATAATATTCACACTACAATCTCAGCTGTCATCACATTTGCAAAATTTTGCATGCAGTTATATATATATATATATATATATATATATATATATATATAGTTTTATGCATCTGCTATCCCTTGCCTGTTTTTTGTCAGGTTTTTTTTTTTTTGTCAAAAATATTTTACATCACGATTATGCTATTTTACTAAAATTCTGCATAACCCACCTAGTCATGATTATAATTAATCTATTCTAACACCTCTTAAAAGGTTCTCTTTTAAAAGTCAAGTTTGAAGACAGTTTGAAGGCTGACAAATCAAACCAATGCCCAAGTGCTTTCAAATTGTAATCATAAACACAAACCTTTATTTGCTGGATTCAACTTTAGCAAAGACTAAATCTAGTATTTCAGAGAGTCTGATTCATGTGTTTTCTAATTGCTTCACTTAATAAAGAACACAGAAATCAGTCTTGATACACTGGTTCCCGTACTTTGGTAAGGATCTTAAAGCAAACAGGTTTTGAATAAAACTGAATACTTTGTTGATTTTAGGTTGGTTTATTGGCCTACCTGCCAGAATCACACTGAAACAAAAGAATCAATCATCTAGTGATGAACTATACATGAAAACGTGCACAAATCCCACCTGTATAAATCCTCTTGGTTTAAATTATTTAAAGGCATGAATGTTAAATCTGGCAATAAAGCTGATGAGTATTTAAGTGCATGCAAACTGAGTCCATATTTACCAGCCTGTGCAGGGTGTGGTAGATCTTGTGGATACTGGCCAGTGTGGACAAATGAGAGTTCAGCTGGAAATCTGTGAGGGACATATAAAAATAAACATCTGTTACTCCTAGCAGTTATGTACAAGCATCTGGGCTGTACATGGGTTTCTGTGTGTTACTTGTTGTGGTGTGTGTATATGTTCACACAGTGTCTTCAGTCTATATGTTGAAATTTTTGAGGATATGGGAAAGAAGTATCTGCTCCAGTCAGCCTGTAAAGTGACGGAAATATGAGAGGCCATGTGAGATGTTGAAGTGTTTCTAATGGGCTAATGCATACAGTATGCTTTTAACTGCTCTATGTGTCTTCATTATGAATATAGCCAGCTACCACCTCTCTCATCTATAATCTTTATATTATCAAGTATGGTTTCATCAAGAAAGTAAATGCCAGTGTGGAGGTCATATTTCTCTAGCATGTTAATATCAGGTCCCTGCTAATTTGTGAAAAAAGATTTGGGATTAGATATATTTAAGAATAAATATGCACAGAGACCTAAATACAGATTGAAACAGGCTTACAAGGATATACTTAACTCCAGCTGGACAAAAAGTACACAGCAATATCCCATAAACTTGTAACCTAACACTTCAAACTATGCATTAATTCATTGTATGTGATAATGTGATGAAATTGAATTGTTTTCGAAGAAATTCCGTTCCAATTCCGTTTCGGTCTTTAATTTACCTTTCGATCCACAGTTTTTCATGCAGGGTATTCTTCATGATAATATAGCCTTAATATCAAAAACAATATTCAGATATGAATAGATGTTCATTGTGAAAGGTCAATGGCACCTTTTTAAAGGTCCACTATAACTCAGTGTCTAAGAATTGTCCTCATGCAGTGTAATGGAAAGCAATAATATTATAATAATAATAATAATAATAATAATAATAATAATAATAAGAGCAATAAATTATTTGGTATTTAGCTTGTTTTTGATTCAGTCTAAATGGAAAAACCTTAAATACAATGTTGAAAAGATAAAACGTGCGTTGGCACATGAAAACTAGCTTAGTATTATGCAGTTTTAAAGAAATTAAAGACCTATGTAGCGATGTGAAAATGACATAAGCATATAATTCATTTTGCACACATTATAAACTTCCACGTTCTCGTTATTCGGATCTAGAAAATTACGTATCGGTGCAGGCCTTTCTGTTCAAGCGATGTGCGAGTAGACAAGCCCCTGAAACAACGTTAAATTCAGAGCTGATGAAAGATATCCAATATAAACAGAGTCCGGTATATAATCCAGAGCCTTATTAAAGCAAACTCGACATAAAATGAGACTATTTGTGAACGTGTGACGCAGTTGTCAGGAATGCCAGTGGATATGAAATACTGCAAACATGTAAGAAACAGTATTACTCGAATTCACAACAACACATTTCAAACATTCACATCTCTATAATAACTGCAGTTGAAAATAAGGTTTTCTGCCACATAGTTCGCATATGAGTGTATACACGCACAACTTGCAACGACTTTACAAAGTATCTGGAGAGTCTGTGGACTTCTGGGGAATGTAGTCTAATGACAAACAACGCCTGTGTTTGCCAATGAAGTGGTTCGGATGAATAAACCACATTTCCCAGAATTCCTCAAATTCTAATTTCAATCGGTACTCTCCCCAACTGATGAATGCGACCTAAATGCTGCAAAAAAGGTTTTCTATCTTTGATCAAAGACATTTCTTTCACAACGATATGCAGTTGATCTTTCAGAGGGACGTACAGTAATGCGCCAGATCATACTCGACGTGTTTGCAAGCACTAATTTTTTACACAACTGCGTCACAATTTTCACCCCCCTGTCATTTTTCCGCAGTTTTCTCGAAAAAACCGACCAGTTTAGCTCTAAAAAACAATCTTTCACTTGCTCTTCGGTTGCTTTGCATTGCTCACTCGAGTTGTGAGGAGATGGATCCCTTAAGGTTATTTGGGTATTAACGGTAATTAGTGCACAAGTGTATTGTGTAAATAGGATCAGATACCTTGCTCGGATTACTGTATATACTCAAGCAAAGAAGGCTAAAATGCAGCGTTATTCCTTGCAAGGTCGTTGTCGCTTGCAAGCGCCCAAGACATCGGAGTAAAAACACAAAGAGAGCAGCTAGCAAGCTCAGTCAATCTGATGATTTGTATGCTCGGGTAACGGCTACTTTACTCACAAAATGCGTCAATACAGCAAATCATACATCTTAAAAGAAGTCACGGCGACTTGTCAGGGTGCAGCAAGTTCGCAATTGCCATCACAGGTCGACAGAATACGAATAGCAGTGAAAACGTACTATTGTACTTACTTGACGCATCTGAGTGCATTTTTATGAAACACACACAACTGTATTTGTGTGAGTCTGCAGACCGGCCAGTGGGCGGGACATGTCAATATTATACATGCCCACAAATGATTTAGATGGACGAAATTTTCAGTCACCACGCCCACTCGTGTCAATGATTGGTCGAGAGGAGTGTCAAATACATTGCGCAAGTATCACTGTGTACCTCCCGCCTCTAAGCCGACGTGATTGGTTGAAGCTCTTCTATAGCCCCTCCTCTCGACGCACATGATTGGCTGACAAGTATGTCTACTCCCATCAGTTACGATAGTTTCCTCGTGCATAGCAGAAAGCCAGCCCACGATGACACGCTATTGGCTCAGCTGTGCACCAACACAGAGCCCACTTGGGTTAACAAAACAATGGTGAGAGAATACAGTGAAAAACATCACTGAACGAGGTTGCTTTTGCATGTTTCTGCGCTACTGTCATCCAGGCATTTCTATGAAAAGTTGCAAAAGTAAATTAAAAACATCACAAGGAGCAGGAACCACAATTATGTTAGCCATTGTGATTAAAGGGGTAGTTCACACCCAAATATCATCATCATTTGATCCTAAATGTTGTTTAGAACCAGTATTTATCTGTTGACCATAAAAGAAGATGTTGGGCAAACCATTCACTTTCAATGTATTCACTGGCAATAGATACTATAAAGGCATATGGTGAATCATTATACCTAGCATCAGTAGTTGTGTATGCTATACGCAGGGTATTTCAGTAAAACATAACCTGTGCGTAGTGTTATATGGTCTTTGATCTACACAAAATCTCAATACTGACATTCCTGTTATAATATTTAATATTTTACACTGATTTTAATGTGGGATTCGCTATGCTCTTCAAGTCTGTTCTTTGCTCAAATCATTATTTATCCTACATTTACTAGTGTTCAACTGGCAACTGTTTGGAATGCAGTGAAGATGTTAAATGTCTGTTTTCTCTGAGTTTCCCCTTTCACGTGGTTTAAATCAGCTGTGGGTCTAAGTTGGCATGAAAGTTGAGCATGAATTTATACACTGCATTTTAGAATATTCTTTGAAAAACAATTTATTATTACAGAGTCGCCCCCAGATATCCAAATTATTAGGTGGCTTCATGAACAATATAGCCATTCAGTATATATTTGTCATATATATATTGGTTCAGTACAGTACACAGAAAATTTAGGATGTCAGACAAAAAAAACAAAAACAAAAAAAAAAACAACCAATTACTAAATAATGAATTATTCTAATAAATTGCAGCAAGTGGAATAAATAATACTTTCTCTTAGTTTCAAAGAGAATGATTTTAGTAACACAAGTACAAGCATGCCATCAATGTTGTTGAATTGTTTGTCACAGAAAGTAAAAATCTTCTGTTGATTTTGATTTTGACTATAGGCCTGAAGGACAGTCTCTGACCTATGCACACTGAGTGTCATGTTCTGGGCAGTTGTGAAGTTAACCACTGGCAAATAAGCTTCTGAGCAAATATGGCATTCTTGTAGCCTACTTTAATAGAGTTATACTATTACATACATTTAGGGTTCCCAATAAGAAATATAAAATGTAAATTCCCCAAACAGGGTTACATGTCTATCTCATGCAAAGCCTATAGCACAGATAGCTCTTTCAAAGAGAACCTTTCTGTGAACAGTTCTTAAAAGAAACTTTTTTCTTAGTGTAAAGAACATTTTAATAATATGAAGAAACTTTTCCACTATAAAGAATCTTTTGTCCAGTGTGCAGTGGTTTCCATGGATGTTAAAAGACTCTTCATGGAACCATGGACCTTAGGGTAGATGCCATATTAAATTTTACGTAGATGCAAACAAGGCTGTGAGTCTTTACAATGTGTCTTAGAACACATGCAATTTTCACAACTTTCAAAAACTGTTTTATTAAGGTCTTGCCTACTGAAAATCTGTTGGAAAGATGTTTCATCAGCCGACAAACAGTATGTTGTTAAGCAACAGTACAATCAATCAACTGAACCCTCTGACTGTACTTCCATCATTGAGCAGCATTTCCAGCCTTGTGTTCATTCCTGTCAGAAATTATATATGGTGCTACCCTGACTAAAGTCTATATATGCCAACAAAGAACCTAACAAACTATGGTTTTGTGATACATTTATAATGTTTAAATCTATAATAAAATGACATGTCAGTATTTACATTTTTTCAATGTTCTCTCCGCTGATGATCTGAAAGAAGCAGAAAGGACTAAAGCTGTCCATTATTGCTATCCCTACATTTTCAGGCGAAGTGATTAACCAGCATCTAGGGCAGTGGTTTTCAAACTTGTTCCTGGGGACCCACAGCTCTGCACATTTTGCATGTCTCCCTAATTTACACACCTGATTCAGATCATCAGCTCATTAGGAAAGAGCTCCATGAACTCAAATGAGTGTGTCAGATAAGGGAGACATGCAAAATGTGCAGAGCAGTGGGTCCCGAGGAACAGGATTGAAAATCACTGATCTAGGGAATCAGGTGGAAGCTATTTTGTTTGATTAGCTGGTTACTGAAACATTTGAAAGCCCTGTACAAGTGGAGGAAACAAGGAAAAAATATTTCCCAAGCTTATGTTTCAACTACTTTTGGGGGGACTCCGTAATTAGGGGTTAATCGTTCAAACCGCACTCTATCCTGTTGATGGAGATCTTTGTAGTGAGATGGGAACCAGAGCACTGTGAGAATGTAGTGCAGGCAGGTTGATTAGTTAGAGTTTTATTGAATTTATATGGTGAGGTTAGAAGCTACCAGCACTCTATGGTGATTGCTTGCATGTTTCTCTTACCCCATTAATACTCCTTCATTTTGTTTTCTACACTGTTAGGATAAAAACAGCGATGTTTTGTGTAAGATGACGTATCTGTAAGCAGTTTAATATATAAATACCTTTAATATACCACAAAAGAAAGAAAACTTTCAGTTGGCCTTTATACAGTGTTAACTATCATCATAGTGAGCCTTTTCTGACTGCAGTAATATATCATGGGAGTCTCATTTATTACCCTACTGATGTTGTGCAAAAGACGACTCAAGTATTTTGTATTTTTACTATACTGGTTGCCCATTTTTGTTCCAATTTGGCTTCGTGATTCAATGTAGCAACTTAGTAGGCCTACGTCATATGACCACAAGGTGTCGCCAGATAATTCACTGATAGGACTTGCATGTAGGCACATTTGATTTGTGCGATTTTGTATTTATTTATTTAAATTAAGTATCTTGAAGCTATTACATGCATTTTTTTAATTCTAAAATTGTATATAAGACCACTAACCCAAGATCAGTTATTTTGCATTTATTGGAAAATAGGGGAGTATGCAAAATATCCCTATTGAAATACCACATGAATACAAATGCAGGTAAAGCAGGGGGCGCAATTTATTAGTTTGTGTCCTTTTTACAACTCTGTGAAGATGAAAATATTTTCTTAAACATATTTTTTTCTTGTTTGTTTGTTTGCAGAAGCTGAGTGAGATAATTTTATAGTTTCGTAGAATAGCCACAGTTTATAATTCAGTCGTGTAAGGGCAATGATCATATGTTTATTTCCTGTGGTCACTCCCCGTTTTAGTTCTGTGGTTCACAAGATCGAAACTTCAAAAAAAAATGCTTATATAAAAAATTGCCCATATCTATATATATATATATATATATATATATATATATATATATATATATATAGGCAATTTTTTTGAAGTTTCGATCTTGTGAACCACAGAACAAAAACGGAAAAAGTGTGGAGGGGCGTTTAAAGATAGTCACGTGTCTAACGCAGGCACCAAGTTTGAGCTCCCAGGATGCATTGCACACCCAACTTTAAATTGTTAGTATCATATTTAGTGCTTTATACGATTATATGCATCTTAAATATCAATTATGGTAGATTTATTTGTTTATTATATTGTATTGGTTTGGTTGGTGTTATAAGGTTGTGTCATTGATGTTTGTGTCTCCTCTCCTCTCATACTGAACCCGGAATGTGTCCCCTTCAGTACACTCATGTTTCACCTCAGATCATATTAGTCTTTCACCTTTTACTAAAGATTTCCGTGGGCAGGAACATTATGAGTTTAATTTAATTTTTGACGTCCTGCTCTTATGCGGGACTGCTCGTGTGATTAAAAAAAAAGATACAAAGTGTGCAGTAGAAATATTTACGATTGTGTTTCGTATGAGTTGTATTTTCCTTCTGGAAAAAAAACTGCTTATTTCTAATTAATGGGTTACTCCACCCCAAAATGAAAATTTTGTCATTAATCACTTACCCCCATGTCGTTCCAAACTCATAAAAGCTTCGTTCATCTTCGGAACACAATTTAAGATATTTTGGATGAAAACCGGGAGGCTTGTGACTATCCCATTGACTGCCAAACAATTTCTACTGTCAAGGTCCAGAAAAGTATGAAAGACATCGTCAGAATACTCCATCTCCCATCAGTGGTTCAACCGTAACATTATGAAGCTACGAGAATATTTTTGTGTGGAAAGAAAACAAAAATAATGAATTTATTCAGCGATTCGGCACCGTAACGGTACTGTAGCGCCATTTTTGAGAGCATCCGCTGGACGCACATAGCGTACGCAGTTCTCAGCCGCAATGCAAGGATACGCTATTTTCATTCAAATCAAAGTGTAAATACGTGTAGAAGACATCCTTTCATTGCGGCTGAGAACTGCGTACGCTGTTGTGCCGAAAAAAGCACCCTTGCCGCACGGCTATGATACTCTTGTTTCACCTCTAACGAAGTCCTTTTTTTCCCTTTTTACTGAATATTTTTTGTATGGAAGCCCGTTTCCGTCACTGAATAAAAAAAAATTAAAAAAGGTAATTGCGACTTTTTATCTCACAATTCTGACTTTTTTTCTCAGAATTGCGTGATATAAACTCGCAATTGCGAGACATAAAGTAGCAATTCTGAGAAATAAAGTCAGAACTGCGAGATATAAACTCACAATTCTGACTTTTTTTTCTCAGAATTGCGAATTTATATCTCACAATTATGAATTTATAACTCGCAATTGCGAGTTAAGTCAGAACTGTGAGATATAAACTCAATTCTGAGAACATATCAGTTTTTTGTCCCCCTCAAAATTGGACTTTATAACTCGCAATTGTGAGTTTATATCTTGCAATTCTGACTTTATAACTCGCAATTCTGACTTTATAACTCACAATTGCGAGTTTATATCTCGCAATTCTGAGAAAAAAAAGTCAGAATTGTGAGTTTATATCTTACAATTCTGACTTTATAATTCGCAATTGCGAGTTTATATCTCACAATTCTGTGAAAAAAAGTCAAAATTGTGAGATAAAAAGTCGCAATAACCTTTTTAGGGGTTCAAGCACGCAGTGCTGAAACCCTATTGTATTTGTTAGGATTTTATTATTATTATTATTATTATTATTATTATTATTATTATTCCGCGCTAAAACTGATCGAGCAGCCCAAACCATAAGGCCTAGAGAGCTGAAACTTGGTCAGATGGTAGTAGTCTGGCTCGCTACACAGGCACAAAGAACCGGCCCAATTGGCCAATAGGGGGTGCTACAGCGATTAAAACCGCAAAAGTGCTCATAACTTCTAAACCGCTTGTCGTAGACTCAAAAATTATAATTTTTTGGAATCCTTGGGTCAAGGCAAATTAAAAATGTCCTAGGTTTTTTGCCTAATCGGAACCAGACCACTGCAGAAATATTCTCTGTACAGTGAATATCAATAATTATTAAAAAAAAAAGTTAAAATTTCAACTTTTACTTTTGCGAACTAGTCCTAGGTTTTTCGCTCAATCTCGTTCAGACCACTGCAGTAATATTCTCTGGACTCTCTAGATCAATAATTATCAAAAAAATGTTGAATTTTGTTCTTTGGTTACCTTTAACGGGCTCATTTAGAAAAGGGGCATGGTCAAATATAACCAAAAGCCTATAAAACCTAAAGGAAAACTCAAAACTTTACGAAACTCGGTGAAAACGTGTCAGATGACTCTTAATAAGCATGCAAAGTTTCATAGAGATCGAACCATAGGTGGCGCTATAACAGTTAAAAAGACCTCAAAAACAAAATTTCTATAGAAAATGACCTGAAATTGTAGAACATGTTCATATATTCACACAAACACTAGATCTTCATATAATATGATAGATCTCCTCATTCTGAACAACTTTGCCTCTGGGACTAATGCTGTCAATCAAATCGCTCATTAAATATTGTCAAATATGTTAAAAACCTACTTTTGCGAACTAGTCATAGGTTTTTGCTCAATCTCAATCAAACCACTGCAGAACAATTCTCTGGACTCTCTAGATCAATAATTAACAAAAAAAAAAAAATGTTGAATTTAGTCCTTTGGTTAGCTATTACGGGGTCATTTAGAAAAGGGAAGTGGCCAAAATACCCAAAAGCCTATAAAATCTAATTGAAAAAATCAAAACTTTATGAAACTTGGTGAAAACATGTGACAGATGACTCTTAACACGCATGCAAAGTTTCATGGAGACTGGACTATAGGTGGCGCTATAACAGTTAAAAAGGCCTCAAAAACACAAGATTTCAATGGTAAATGGCCTCAATCTCCTCATTCAGAACAACTTTGCCTCTAGGATCACTGCTGTCAATCCAACTACTTTTGTTAACAAACCCTAGGTTTTTAACTCAAAATCAATAAAATCAGTGCAGTATTATTCTCTAGACTGTCTAAGTCAACAATTATCAAAAAAATGTTGAACATTCGCATTTGGACAACTATAAACTGGTCATTTTATAATATGTTCTTTACATAGTGTACCCAAAGGCCTAAAATCCTAAAAGAAAGCCCACAACTTCTCTCAAAACTGTGTAAAATGATGCATAATTTCATTCCAAACAAGCATGCAAAATTTAAGAGAAATTGGTCAAAAAATAACACTATAATAGTTATTAAGGTTAAACACAGTGTTGTATGAGAAATTGCATTTATAACCACTAGATGGCAGCGGAAGACCACTAATGGTCTCATTAAATGCACTAAAACAGTACTGTTCATAGGTTTGATGGATTCATACTTAGACATTATAAAATCACTGTTATAACATTTAAAATCACATTTAGTCATAGTTTACCATTTTGTTCATAAAGACATATTAGTTTTTACAATTATGCCAGATTATGATTACAGGGAAACCTGAAAATGACATATAAACTCCTAAAAAGAGAAGACTTGCAATAAGTATTGTGTCACCTATCATTTATATCAAATATCTATATCTGCAACAAAATGTGTGTGCATGTATGTCTGTGTATGTGTGTGTGTGTGTGTGTGTGTGTGTGTGTGTGTGTGTGTGTCTGTCTGTCTGTCTTTGAGCCTATTCTCCATTTTGGGTGTGTTTTACTGTCAGCCATACATCCAGACACATACAAATATACAGAATTTCTTCCAAAAGGTAGCAACATGGACACAATCCCAAAAAAAGATGGCATACAGACTAATCTTCCACTCTGCAAAAGGAGCAGAGGGGATCCATCTCAGGAAACATTTTTTTAAGATAACGTTTGACAGGGTAAAATCTGTGTAGTAACTTAAATGATATCTCTTTAACCTTATTAGTAATTAAATATTTGTTAGGTAAGGACCACACTTTCTTTCAGGGAATACCTTCAAAAGAATTACTCCAATAAGATATCACAGAAGGGATAGTAATTATGTCTTTCTGAAAGAGCTGTCTAATCTTTCTATTCCTGAGAGAGGGACTGGACAAAAAGCAAATCTTTCTGTTTCACAGGGATGTGTCCAAGAAATACAAGAAGGTAAAGAATCAGCTGAGTTTTTTAACACTGCAATTACTCCACTGGGGATGGCATCCATCACTATGGCAAAGTCACGGGGGGTGACAGGTATACCATATTTAGCCAAGAATTCCGAATAAGAAAGCAAGAGATCATTTGAATTTATAAGGTGAGAAACCAAAAGAATATCATTATTAAACCAATCTGAAAAGAAAATAGTTTTATTTTTGTATTGAATATCTTGATTATTCCAAATAAAGTACCTGTGGGGACTAAAATTGTGTTTGTAAATTAAGTGCCAGGCCAAAAGCACCTGCTTATGGAAGTTAGTATTTATGTTTCTGCGTAGATGAGTCATGTGACTTGATGAGCGCCCTATTGTAGCGCTGTATTAATACAAATTCAAAACAAAGTACAGTACTCTTTTTATTGTAATGTGATGGTCTTATCTACAAACCAGTTGCGTTTGGATTTGATTAAGCTTCACAGATGCATGTGTTTGACTTGAAGTTTATTTGAAGTTGAAGTCATTTTCTAGTAGGCTAGCTACTGTCTCTGAAATTCATTTTTCCGGTAGGCGGTATTATGTTAATGAACTGTACTTAATTATTACGCAAATGTTTTATTTCAGAGATTATAAATCTTTCGTATTTTATTAACGATTTCCGAGAGGTCAGACACAATAAGCAAAAATAATTTTTGACGTTCTGCTGTCGGTTGTCATTTCACGTTTCTGTCATTTTGAATAAAGCAGACAAGAAACGCAAAATGTTTAATTGTCATTTTAAAAAGACATGCTATGCTTTACTTGCCATGGATCAGCATAATTAACAAAGATGGATTCACTGTCATGGGTATTTAATAAAACACTTGTGAAAAGAAGCACTCTGTGTCAGTATAAACATAAAAAAACTGTGACCTTGAATATTCATGTCTACTGAAATTGACATAGGGTTTTCACAATATAGAATATGTAGTTTATCATAGACACAATGTGTGTCTCCATATTTGAAGACCTCAGAATGAATGTTATTTCTCTCTCTTTGCTATGTATATTCAAGTACACCATTTTAGATATAAAATAGACATATACTTCATTGCCAAGGCATGAAAGCTGAGCTGATGAACCCTTATTTATCTGGAAGTCTATTAATGTTTCCTCTATCTTTTCTTCTTCTTCTTCCTGCTGCTTTATGGTTTGAAAATAACAACATGTCTTCAAAATGTCTTTCTTGGATTGGTCAGGCCCTCAACTTCTAAAGTTTAAAAGAGTGTTTATAACCTATAACCTATTTTTTCAGATTTCTGAAAATGGGAGATACAGAGTGCTTTAAAGCAGGGCAATATCTCTATCTAGGGCAATGATGTCTGATAAAGATTTATCAGAGCAGGCAGTGAATGTTGGACAGAGGTGAGTATGTGTCAAAACAGGAAATCGGCACACTTCAAAACACGCAAATCACACTGAAAGGGAATTATGGCACTGGTAATACAAGCAATTTAAGGTTAAATCATATCACATCATTTGAAGATGTAGAAGCTACATTATTAAAAATGTTTTTCTATTTCAAAGTTGTAAATAAAACAGATTATTGGAGTATGTTTTTCAAGAAAATATTTCTACTTAAAAAATGTAACGTTTCTTTGTAATCATTTGTGAAATTTACTAGCAATTTCTGTGTGAACAATAGTTTCAAAATAAATCCAACACCAGTTTTTTTTTTTTTCAGTGTTTATCTTCATGCTTTTAAGCATGATGTAGTATGTCTTATCAGTACTTGTAAGCGACTGCTACAGAAATGGGTGAAGGGTTCAAATCATTATGTCCACATATTTTTCAAAACTATTAATATTTTATGAACACAATTCTAACTAAAACACTATATCCAGTGACTACTATATAAATTCAAAGAGCACAGTGTTCATGTGCGTGAAATTTGCAAGGCAACCATGATGTTGGATTTGGGTTGAAACTACAGGACCTCACAGCACTTCCCCCAATGGGAGGTGCATGACATAGTTATTGAAGGAGAGGAGGAGCTCTATGGGGTCAAAAGAAAACAGCAAAAAGAGTGACATTGTAGTAGAAGAAGAAGAAGCATAGCAGACAAATAGAAAAGAGAGGGGCGCATGAATGAAAAAGACATGAGTACAGAAGGAAATCAGAGTACGGTAGGAGAAGGAGTGGTGGATACAAAATCTGACCAGCCTGGGTGGAAGGTAAGAGAGTTTTGAGAGGTTTGTTTGTCTTTCAGAAAGACTGCAGCTAAATGTTCATGTAGCTGTTTATAATAATGACTAAAAAGATCTTTAAAATTAATGTGGACCTTCATGGAGAGCAGTATTCTTTAAATTTTCAATAAGTAGCTTGTAAAATTCACATTTAGTAATTGTTTGTTCAGACCAATGTCCATGTGGTTGATAACATGTAGACTGATAGTAACCAGATGTTCACCTCACTTCCTGTGATACAGGCCTGCATTTGCTGTATGATCACCATATTTACACAGAGCCAGAAAGCTGTAAATTACGTTTTGTAGATTTTAGACACATTTAGAAATGTGTTCGAAAGTACAGAATATCCTTTGAAACCAGCCACCAGGTTTCAAAGTACCACGTGATGATTGTTTAACATAGGAAAATAGCTTGATGAATGGGACTTCCTGTAACCCTTATAAACATCTCCATTAAAAGAGGAATTTTCTTTTCTCTGACCTTTTTGTTGTTACAGCAGTTCCAGTGCCCCATAGCTGATCCACGCTTTCCTAGAGAAGATATAAAGCAGATATGGAAGGAGTGTCAGTACGAGAGCTTCTGGTATCGAGGTAAAGAAACAAAGACACATTTGTAATCATTTACTATCCCTTAAACTGATAGTTGACCCAAAAATGAAAATGCCATAATCATTTACTCACCCTCATGTCATTCCAAACCTATGTGACTTTCTTTCTTCTGCTGAACACTAAAGAAGATATTTTGGTAGCCAAACTGTTTTGGTTGACTTTCATGTAGACATACAGATTTCTTCTGTTCCACTAAATAAACATTTTTCATTTTGGGGTGAACTATCAATTTAATAGAGATAGACACTATATGCTGTTTTTGTTCAGTTCAGTTAAACCATTTGTATTACAAAGAGTACATTTTACAAGAAAATACTATTTCAGTCCTTTTACTTCAAAATGTCTTGTTTAATTAAGTGTATTACTTGCTGTCTCTTTGTAATTATTTGCAAAATTTACTAGCAATCTCTGAGTGGAAATTGTTTCTACATAAATTTAGTTTTTTAGTGTAGATGAGTTGGGTTTACTTTAAAATGTGTATTTTGGACAAAACATTGAGAGGTCCCCCTCTAAATGATCTTCACAGGTTGTTTGCTTTTGTAAAAAGGACTTGACAGGTGTGTACATGTTTTTTCAAGAACATTTGTCCAAAAAAGGACTAATGGAGCAAAGCAGAGGTGCCTTTATTATCCAGTGCTTATGTTTTGACATGGCTGGAATTTGGTTTTACCCTACTGTTTGTGTTGGGGAAAACATGAGCCTCATGTTAAGCTGACAGTGGTCTTCCTGCTGATAGTGGTCTGTGACCCAGTTGTCCATTGTAACCAAATATTCAGAGGTGGAAGGTAAAATTAAGATGTAAAATATCCATCATCAGTGCACTTATACAAGCATCATTTTATCTGACCGGCCCCTCTGGAGTATAGCATGAATTTTTTCTACCTCAGAATCATTTCTAAAGCCTCAGTAAGTCATATTTGAAACACTGAATTATCCTCAGATTGCTTCTTGTCTTGCACCTCTGATTGAGAATTTAGTTATTTACATAGAGTGGTGAGTTCTGCATGGATCTGAATTTACCAAAGGAACCATTTGATATTCATAATTTGAATGTTTAGATCTAGATTTGGAGTAATAATGTGTCTAAGACTTTTTAACCTCTAACCTTTTAATTTCTCCACAGCTCTTCCACTCTCTACTGGCAGTATGGCTGTGACTGGTGGCCTCATATACAGTGGTAAGATTCAGCCTACAAATAACGTAAACAAGCATGAGACAAAAAGACAAAAATACAACAAAATAACTAAAACTTTAACAAATTAAAATGTAAACAATGTATAAAATAAAACAATTTCAAGATATTAATAAAAACAATTTTTTTAATTATACTAAAATAACACTGTTAAAACAGTCTATCGTAAATTATGCTTTATGAATGAAACACTTTGTTATAAACACAGAATGTGTTTTTGCTTGTGCTTGAGCAAAATGATTCAAAAGACCTGAGAGCAGAAGGTCTGTTTAGCGCATGTTTACATAGAAAAAAGATGGAAAAGGAGTGCAGTGAAATGCAAAAAAAATTTTTTTTGACTGTATTGGAAACGTATGATCCAGTTTGCATTTTTTTTTTAAACAGGCATCTGGAATAAGTCCAAGCGATTTGGGTATTTCCCTAAACTGCTTTGTAAGTCTCTATTGAATAATAATTTCCCATGACATATTATTATGCATGTTTTGTATCATTACTGTAATTGGCAACATACAGTTGGAAAACAAACCCATCAATCCACTTTCCTCTGCAGTGGCGGGTATTGTGGGTTACGCAGTAGGCAAAGCTTCCTATGTCGGGACATGCAGAGAGAAGTTCAACAAAAAACTGGGACCAGATTTCGCCAAAGGGTTTGGTCCTCCTGGATTTGGACCTGGTGGATGGAAACCTGGACATAAGTAAGTATCATGAGGATTAGTCATGTCATGAGCTTTTTGCAGTAATTTTGTTGTTTGAAATATCTGTTTATGGTTTCCTTTTTACAGACACTGCATCCATGTGTGTGAAAAGTGCAAGCAAGAAGAAGCACAAGCTGCAGCAACAGCGCCAGATGCACCCACTCAGAGTTGAGGTGAAGAATCACAACACACCCAAACACACCCATATACCCGAGCACAAAAGATCCACCTCACTCAACACCTGCACACTAAATCACACCCACCAGCTATTTATTTACTTTCTAAACCACATGCCCACCAAACACCCCTTACCAGGGGCCTGTTTCATAAAACAAGTTTACCAAATAAGTCAGGCTTATTTCAGTTAGTCTGACTTATTTTGAACCAAATCAACTGACAATAAGTCAGACTAACTGAAATAAACCTGGCTTATTTGGTAAACTTGTTTTATGAAACAGCCCCCTGGTGTTGTTCAACAGAACACAATATGTAATCAATGCTAAAGTTAAATCTATTTGTTTTTATGTTGCAGAGTCTCTAGGAACCACAGGCCACCATTCATTACTTCATGTTATTTTTAAATAAAAACTAAACTAATTAAAACAGAAATATTTCGCTGTTTTGAAAATAATGCAAAAACAAAACCGCTAAAATCATCTTGAATAGACCTTAATGCTAACTAACCAGCAGGGGGAGCTAAGACACTACGAGACACTGCAGATATGTGGAGAAATTAAGCAAGCTTTTTCGCTATTATTCAAATAGGTGTCAAATAGAAGTAACATTTTAGCACTAAGAGATGTAGGCCTGGTTTCACTGACAGGGATTAGACTAAACCAGGATTAGGCCATAGTTCAATTAGGACATTTAAGTAATTTTAATAAACTTGCCTTAGAAAAAACATTACTGGTGTTCATCTTGAGACAAAACAAAGGCACTGATATATTTTAAGATCAGTCAGTGCAAGTTTCTTTCAGTTGAAGCAGACTTACATACAGCAACCATATCTTTATCTCTTATCTCCAGCTCAGAGGACTGTAATAACTCTAACATCAGTGAATGATGTCATTATTATCACCATGGGTCCAAGTCTAAACACATCTACTATCATAACACTGTCATAATTGTCACTTGTGCACAACTTTAACATTATGATGGACTAAATTTCCAGTGGAGATTCAACCTTGATGCTGTGACTTATTATATTCACACTTTCTGGGTTTATATGAAAAATATCATATCTATTGTTATTATATAATTTTATTTATTTATTAACAAATCTCAAGCATATCTGGCCAGAATTTTCTGATCAATAAAAACACAGATAGTTTGATAAAATTATTTATCTTAACTCTGCTTAAAGCAAGAAGTCAAGGTGAGAAACGCTTGTTTGCAAACCACAAATGTGCTATCAAAAGTAAATAGAGTAATTTTGCATTCATTTCTAAAACAGAGTTTTACTCAAAGTACATTCAGCATTTGATTGCAGCTTTTGGTCTAATCTGGCAGAATGAGTCATGACAACTCCACAGAAGTCACTGCGTTCAGATCTTGAGCTCCTCAGACAGTTGATTCTCCAGGTCAATCTTACTCTTCCCAAGCATCTCCATACTTGTTCTTTTTAACTGGAGGGGGAAAAAAGAAACTGGTTAACAGATTACATACAACAAACAAGGACATTGTAATTATAAAATATTTATTAACTAGACCAATGTTCATATAAATGCAAAATTACTAAGTCAAGCTTCAACACTCATGTCAAACTAGACTTGCTTCAGGACCTTTATGTTACACTGAACATCAGTTGGCAACCTAACACAGTATTGTTTCTGAATTAATTAATGGATGCTTTGACATTGATAGGTTAAATATTCAACAAGATAAACACAGCATAAAAATTTATTGGCTTTTAGAAGTCTCACAAATCATTACTTATGTAGACCTATTAAAATTTTAGGGAAATCAGTTACTGAAGCTCACCTTCCTTTTTAGGTCCCGGCATCACTGTTTGTGGTTTCATCAGTGTTTCAGCTTTCTGTGTGAGAGTGACCTCATAGTTCTCTCTATTCTTGCTACGCAGTTCCTCATACAACACTGGCTTCTTTTTGGGCACATCCTCATCTGGATAGAGCGGAGCTTTGGGACAAATGCAAACTACTGGTTAACCATGTACCAGTCAGATGACAAATCCTTATTCAATGACAAATGTCCTTTTTCTTCACTCAAATGTAATCAAATTTATATATATTTATATGTCTATACATGTTCTGTGCAAGGGTGACAATACCTTGAGGAGAAATATCATTCCTGATGTTAACAGGACCAGAATCACTGAATCCAGAACTAAAAGGAGTGGGGTCATATGACTGGGATGGGCTGCTGTAGGGATAGTCACTGGTGTAACTACTGTAGCTCTCAGGTTTAGAACTGGCTTCTGTTGAAGGTTGGAACGCAGGCTCAGAACCAGCAGAACCAGACTGTTGAGATTCTGATGGGTTTGGATCCTCAAACTCTGACTGGTTTAGCCTTTAAAAAAAAAAATAAATAAATAAATAATTAAATAAATACATTTATTATTATTATTATTATTATTATTATTATACACACACACACACAATTATATATATAAAAAAAATTATTTAAAAAAAAAAAAAAACACTTGTTTGCCCTTGTTCTTACTCTGAAGGCATGTGATGCAGACGTCCCTGTCGTAGCGCCTCTCCCAGTGGAGAGTTCTCCAGTTTCCTAAATTTTTCTTCACAGACCCTCATGTAAGACATTTTCCCAATAATGTATCCAAACATGCCAGCAACTGCATTAAAAATTACAAACATTCAAAGGTACTTAGGAAAATATAGCCTTTGAATAGCCCTCACCACATATCGTTGGTTTTAATTGTGTTTTATACAATTTGTTCTGTCTGTTGTTCTTGATACTTACATGCAACTTTGGGAAGAGAGCCAAATCGGGGTGATGGAGTAAGGATTCCTAGGGATAAACAATTGAAAAATGAATTTATTCTCCTTTTCTGTTTAAATTGTTGTACCTCCAAAATCCAACCCCATTAAACCTGTTCATATTTAGAACACAAATGAAGAGCATGTACAGTTGAGATTCGGTTTACCATATTTGATGTGCTCTGTGTATGTGCAGTGATAAATGTATATATGTGAACAAAGTATAAATTAAATCTGTTCACGTTTTAATGGACTTTCTGCTAATTTTTTGGTGGAACAGACTTTCAGTGGAGGGACAGAAATCTCTCAGATTTAATTAAAAATATCTTAATTTGTGATTCAGAGATGAATGAAAGTCAAATGGGTTTGGAACAACAAAAATGAATAAGTAATTTCATTTTTGGTTGAACTATTCCTTCTCCATGACTTTTCTATAACTTGTATCATTTGTAATTACTGGGTAATGATTTCTAAAATAATTTTTCTAAAATCATGAAGTATATCTAGAAAAGATGATATTCACTATAGAAAGTTCTATTACTTCAGATTTTATTCTTTTTAATGACTTTTCCTGTTCTTAAAATTCCCTGATAATTCCAGGTTTTCCATGACAATGGGAAATATGAGTAAAAACTTATATAATGTAGGACATGAACGTACCTCTCGAGACCATTACCTGAGTGGCTGTGACTGCAATGGCAGAAAATGGCAAGGCTGCAAACAAGAAGAAAGTAAACATGTTCACAAGTCTCTTTCTCATCAGAAGCATCTTGAGACTATACCTTGCAAAGTAAATTTGGGGAGGAATAAAAGAAAAAATAAATAAATAAAAGGAACACAAAAAAGGTGTTGGGCAGAATGACAGTCAAGTGGCAATAAATTATGACAGGTTTCCTCATAAAAGTAGAGCACTACTCACATCTGTACCAGAAGCTTTCTGAATTGCACTCTCTGAAGACACGCCTCTCTTCTTCATTGGGAATATACGAGGCATTAAAAGGACCCTGAGAAGACAAAACTATGCGATCTATTTTATGGAATGCCAAACCTGCCATAATTAGAAATAAATAAATAAATGTACAAAGAAATGTAAAAAAGCAAAAATAAATAAATAAATATATAAATAAATATACAAAGTAAAGTAAAAAAAGCAAAAATAAATATTTATTTTTGGTGCCCAAACGAAGTACAAGAAGTGTAGCCTACATGACGCATCTGTTGATAGTGTGGGATGAATGACTTAGATGGGCAATATGGCCAAAATCTTATATCACGGTTATTATTTTAGTTTCACGTGGGGGGTTGTTTCGGCTGGGATGCGTGCAATCTGTGATCGCATGCATTTGCTGAAGCTCGCGAAAGCGTGCAATCGCTCTCTTATGCGTGCTGTTTTTTTAGGTTTCACTTTCAACGCATACAATGCATGTTTCCAAGTTTTGGAATAGAAGGAGGCATCAGTTACTGTAGAAGATTTGTCGCCTCGCGCCACTTCCCGCATTCCCACACACATTATAATGGGTTCTCTTGGTGCAGACACGGCTTTAGATACGGATTAATCACACGTATTAGACTGGAAATATCCAGAATCAGGTCAAACAAAAGGTGTCCATGGGAACGGAGCTAGTGAAACACACGCCATGCATTGAACATACAAGCATCATGCTCATCCAAACAACTCCTGTCGTGTGACCTCAGCTTTTTGAGCTCACTGCATTTTTTAAATGTTATCAAAAACCAAAAACAACATTGACAGCATCAGAAACAAACCAGGGGCATTTTTAAATTAGAAACCGTATTAAATGTTAAAAATTAAAAACCGTATTAAATGTATGCATCATGAATATGGAATGCCACGTTCTTAATTCCAGTCGATAAATTCAGTTAAAATAATAAAGGACTATTACTAGTAAAAATCCAATCAGTGTCAACAAAAACCATCAGAGATATCATTACTGAATGCATCTGCACTGCAACTAGCCTACAGATCCATAAAATGTTATGAAATTAACGTTTTAAATTTTGAAGGCAGAAATATGTCAATAAATTAAATTAAACGTTTAATATGAAACTAAAACAGACAGTAGGTGGCGCAAAGTCACTGTCTTAACGAGTGAGTTAAATCCATTCAACCGATTCCTTCAAATAGGTTACGCTGATTACGAAAACACCACTTGTTGCCGCGGTTCAGCTGTGTATTTGTTTCTGTGATAATTATATGTAGGCCTAATGTGTTATTTAAAAAAATAAAAAATCTTTTCAAGACAAAATGATCAAAAAGAAGGCAAGTAGGGACATATGCGTTGTATGCGTTGAAAGTGAAACCTAAAAAAACAGCGCGCATAAGAGAGCGATTGCATGCTTTCGCGAGCTTCAGCAAATGCACGCGATCACAGATTGCACGCTTCCCAGCCGAAACAACCCCCCACGTGAAACTGAAATAATAACCGGTGATATAAGATTTTGGCCATATTGCCCATCCAAGTCATTCATCACACACTATCAACAGACGCGTCATGTAGGCTACACTTCTTGTACTTCGTTTGAGCACCACAAGGTGTCACTGAGGCCTCAAACCTTACCCCTCCACTACTCTGACTCGATTGCTATTCCTGAGGTAAAACACGCCCTCCTCATTACCCTACGGACAAAGAAATGTAGAAATAAATAAATGTGAAAATAAATAAATACGTAAATAAATACATAAATGTGAAAATAAATAAATGTATAAAGAAAAAAAGGAAAAATAAATGTCGAAAAAAAGAAAAATACATAAGGAAATAAAATTATAAATAATTATTTTTTGCTTTTTTACATTTCTTTGTACATTTATTTATTTATTTCTAATTATGGCAGGTTTGGCATTCCATACTATTTATCCTGTAAACGGAAAACCGCGCACACACTTTGCTTTTGAAGTACTTCTGCATGAGATAAAGCAGTAAGGGACAGAATATGTGGTTTATAAACATTGTCAGGTGAATTTACTGCCTACCTTACTAGACCCATGAGGGACTTGAGCAGCCGGAGTGAATCCAGAAGAAGCTTGCGACATGACTGATTCAAGAAGCACAGCGCGATTACACAAACAATAATGTTTTTGCAGTAGCCATGGGATTACGCGGATTACTAGTCAACAAGTCCAGGGACACACTTTATTACATGACCTCCAGTCGACTCTTATCAGAAAACAACACAAACCCGGAAGTGCAGGAGTTAAGCCGGAAGCACCAATAAAAAGTCTCACAACATCTCAAAATATGTAGAAATATGTCATATATATAAGTATTAATATTTTGCTCAATAATCATTTGATGAAGAATGCTTTATTGTAAATACAACACGGAAATCCAACTGTAATTTCCGAACACATTTTAAATAAATGAAACATTTTATAATAAATAAATAAATCTGTTTCTTTACCCGTTTAAGTGAATTTGACTGTATATGTGAACAGTTTTCATAATACGACTTCATTTAACGCATATATATCTAATATGCAATAAAACATCAGTTCATACATGTTTCTTGTAAATAAGAGACAAAGAAAGTATCAAATTCAAAGCGTTCAAACATGAACATGTACATGATACTTGATGCATTAACCCATTTACAGGAATTATTATTACTAAGCATGTCTTATACCTAGAATAAACACAAAATTATTGTCTGAACTGAGAAAGCAACTAGATTAGATTAGAACTGAGCAGATGTTTTGTGAAATGATTTAGAGAAGTTTAGAGAAATCATAACTTGTGTCTATATGAGTATTAATCACTTTTAGTGTTACATTTAATTGCCTCATCTATCGACCGACCTCTCTACGAAAACCTAAATCTCATAAACAACGAACAATTAAGAAGTCTGACCTAAAAAAATATAGATTTTTCTAGTCAAAGTACTTACGCAGTGTACGTACTGTATTTAGACAACTTTTCAGCCAATCCAGTAACAGTGTGTGTTGATCGATAGCTCAATCAGCCAATAGAATGGTCCGTTTGTTAAGAGCGTGAATACAGTGCATTCATAGCTGCGAGCGCAGGGCGGGGCTTAGCTCCGCAATCTTGACACCGCGGCTCTCCTATCAGAAGAGCGGATTGTCAAAGCCGTTAGCCAGCGCTGCTCCAATCTGAGGGACAGGGAGGTGGGCACGTTGTCATTCGTCGAGTTTTTAGGTGTTTTGCGAAAAAAAGACCGAGAAGATTAGCTGTAAGATCGAACGTTAGTGGTCAACAGATGTGAAATGTTGTTTTTGTAAAGCGCGAGTCGTTCTTGTCATCTTCTGGAGAGAATAATCATCGGGTTTTCAGCGCTAGCGCGAGCAGGCTAACGTTAACTGACGAGGAAAAGCGCTGCTGCTCCAAAAAAAAAAAAAAAAAAGGTAAGAAAGGCCGAATTCTGTTTGACTAACCTCAAATACCCAACGTCTAATGTAAAACCGAGAGAGCCAGCTCTCACTTTTAGCGTTTGTCGGTTGTCCTATCAGATGTACTTTCCTTCGCAGGAAATTATCAGTTGGTAGTCAAGTTATGTTATGTTGACCTGCATTTGAAGCGAAGATGAGTGCAGTCAGTGGCTGTGTCACAAAATCTAGTGAGCTGTCTACCTAGACAGTGTTTTTGGACATCATTGGTAAAGTACATGAGTTGAACAGGCCATATGCAACTCAAGTCTTAATGCACAGGTCACTATGTGACTTTTCATGGAGTTTTGTGAGCTAACATGAGACAACACTGCGTTTAACCAATCAGAAAAACTGGAGAAATTGTCTTTTGGTCTGGACTGGACTGAAGGGAGAGACTGTTACAAAACTGTAGTTTGGTGGAAATACCAGTCATAATATAAAGATCTGCGGTATTAGTAACAGGATGCTGCTTGGCTGAGTTTAAAACCCCTAAAGTTGTGTTCATTAACAACTCTTATCTTGTTTGTAACCACCAAATTACGTAAAACGATCTATTAATTTGCTTTCTCTTTCATTTCATTAATTGTAAATGAGTGAAATTTTAGTTAAACCCTTGAGCTGTTAATGCTACAGGTTTCAATCCAGACCATCTCTTTCTTCTTTATCTTGTTCATCAAATAAAATCTGTCACTTGAAAGGCTCATTGGTGTTTATTGCTATTCCTATGCAAACACTTGCATGAGTCATAAATGATGTTAAGGGCTCTAGTGTCCCAGCCAGCCTCTCAGCATTTGGTGAGAGAGCAGCTTGTTCAGCAGTGAGCAGAGAAGAGTTCACACTCCTGATCTGAGCTCTGAGAGGAGTGTGAACTCTTCCTGCTTACTGCAGAACATGCTGCTCTGAGTGTCATGACAGCAGTGTGTCTCCTGTAAACAGTAGTGGGGTTTGGTGGGAGACAGATGCATGGGATTATTGCATTGGAGTTAAATGCTTGGACCTTCTTTCGATTAATGCTCCTATATGTAGATGTATAGATATAGAAGCATGACAATTTAATCCAAGATCTCTGCATGCTTCAAGTGAAATCAGACGTTAAAAAAACCCTTTACATATGACGTAATTACATTGTTAATAACAGCAGCAGTGAAATTTTGTGATTTTTGATGCCAGTTTGCCTCAGCTACTAAACTGCTGAAGAATTGGAAAAAGCTAGTATTAGTAACAAATTTAAACAATGTTTGTAGCTGTCAAATTCTGTAATTATAATTAATATAATAATGCATTATCATTTAAAAGTTTGGGTTCAGCAAGATTTTTTTTAAAGAAATTTATACTTTTTTTTCAGAAAGGATGCATTAAATTGTTGACAGTAAATATTTTTATATTGTTACAAAAAATTTCAGTTTCAAATAAATTCTGTTCTTTTATAGTTTATTCATCAAAGAGTCCTGAAAAAATCCATAACTTTTCCACAAAAAATGTAAACAACTGTTTTCAACATATAATAATAAGAAGAAATGTTTCTTGAGCAGCAAATCAGCATATTAGAATGATTTCTGAAGGATCATGTGACACCGAAGACTGGAGTAATGGCTCCTGAAAATTCAGCTTTGCATCACAGAAATAAATTGCATTTTAAAATATCTTAAAATAGAAAACATTTATTTATGATTATATATAATTGTAATAATATTTCACAATATTACTGTTTTTACTGTTTTTGATTTAATAAACAGCCTTGGTGACCACAAGAGACTTTATAAGTAATATAAAAAATAAAAAAAGAAATTTAAGAGCGGTGAGTGGTTGTTTTTCTTGTCAATATTATGCAACTCTACAAGACCAAAAGATCTGAGATCACAGAGCTGATATATCTGATATGACAGAGATATTGCCCTTTTACCACACAGTAAACTGCTTGAATATTTCAAGCACTCTTTTCTAATCTTTTTATTTTTTTATTTTTTTTCTTTTCTTTTTTTTTATACAAGCATCCTAGAGACAGTATACTGTGCTATTTGCGTTGATAACCTAGTAAATTACTTGGTTTAAGATGTGTTCTCAGTAATTGCTTCTTTGCTGGAACTAATGCTCCTTGTTAATTAGTCCCACATAAATGAAGGAGATATACAGTGCAATATAGTCGTAATCCCGTGGGATCGATTTGTCATTTAAGAGGGAGGGGAAAGGGATGAACTGGTTCGCTCCTCTGTCTCAATTTTAATCTAAATGTGCCTGAGGTTGCAGTGTTTTTACGCCCTCTTGAAGACCCTCTTCTTGTTTAATACATTATTAAGGGCATAATCACAACAGCTGCAATCAGGAAGTGTGATATACAGGTGCATCTCAATAAATTAGAATGTCGTGGAAAAGTTCATTTATTTCAGTAATTCAACTCAAATTTTGAAACTCGTGTATTAAATAAATTCAATGCACACAGACTGAAGTAGTTTAAGTCTTTGGTTCTTTTAATTGTGATGATTTTGGCTCACATTTAACAAAAACCCACTAATTCACTATCTCAACAAATTAGAATATGGTGATATGCCAATCAGCTAATCAACTCAAAACACCTGCAAAGGTTTCCTGAGCCTTCAAAATGGTCTCTCAGTTTGGTTCACTAGGCTACACAATCATGGGGAAGACTGCTGATCTGACAGTTGTCCAGAAGGCAATCATTGACTCCCTTCACAAGGAGGGTAAGCCACAAACATTCATTGCCAAAGAAGCTGGCTGTTCACAGAGTGCTGTATCAAAGCACGTTAACAGAAAGTTGAGTGGAAGGAAAAAGTGTGGAAGAAAAAGATGCACAACCAACCGAGAGAACCGCAGCCTTATGAGGATTGTCAAGCAAAATCGATTCAAGAATTTGGGTGAACTTCACAAGGAATGGACTGAGGCTGGGGTCAAGGCATCAAGAGCCACCACACACAGACGTGTCAAGGAACTTGGCTACAGTTGTCGTATTCCTCTTGTTAAGCCACTCCTGAACCACAGACAACGTCAGAGGCGTCTTACCTGGGCTAAGGAGAAGAAGAACTGGACTGTTGCCCAGTGGTCCAAAGTCCTCTTTTCAGATGAGAGCAAGTTTTGTATTTCATTTGGAAACCAAGGTCCTAGAGTCTGGAGGAAGGGGTGGAGAAGCTCATAGCCCAAGTTGCTTGAAGTCCAGTGTTAAGTTTCCACAGTCTGTAATGATTTGGGGTTCAATGTCATCTGCTGGTGTTGGTCCATTGTGTTTTTTGAAAAGCAAAGTCACTGCACCCGTTTACCAAGAAATTTTGGAGCACTTCATGCTTCCTTCTGCTGACTAGCTTTTTAAAGATGCTGATTTCATTTTCCAGCAGGATTTGGCACCTGCCCACACTGCCAAAAGCACCAAACGTTGGTTAAATGACCATGGTGTTGGTGTGCTTGACTGGCCAGCAAACTCCCCAGACCTGAACCTCATAGAGAATCTATGGGGTATTGTCAAGAGGAAAATGAGAAACAAGAGACCAAAAAATGCAGATGAGCTGAAGGCCACTGTCAAAGAAACCTGGGCTTCCATACCACCTCAGCAGTGCCACAAACTGATCACCTCCATGCCACGCCGAATTGAGGCAGTAATTAAAGCAAAAGGAGCCCCTACCAAGTATTGAGTACATATACAGTAAATGAACATACTTTCCAGAAGGCCAACAATTCACTAAAAATGTTTTATTTTATTTTTTTATTGGTCTTATGAAGTATTCTAATTTGTTGAGATAGTGAAATGGTGGGTTGTTGTTAAATGTGAGCCAAAATCATCACAATTAAAAGAACAAAAGACTTAAACTACTTCAGTCTGTGTGCACTGAATTTATTTAATACACGAGTTTCATAATTTGAGTTGAATTACTGAAATAAATGAACTTTTCCATGACATTCTAATTTATTGAGATGCACCTGTAGGCTAGATTACATTACAGTCATGTTTTACATGTTTGCATGGCATGTGAAACAAATTCTTCGCTGCTTTTTCTCGTGAGAACCTTGTTTTTTTTAATACTTTTGTTATGAAAGAATGAAACGAAACAGTGAGGGCTTTTGATTTTTGAGCCATCTGTTGTCTGGTACAGTATAAAGGGTCTTGTAGGAGTGGGGCCGGACAGTCTGGTGTAGGTGGTAAATTAATGCACATGTGGGCATTTTGGAACTTGGGCCTTACAGAGCTGGATTTTACGACAAATGAAAGAGGCATTTTAATGGCCCATCTTTTTTTCCCAGAAGAAATGAAATAATCAGACATCGTTTTGCCCCTGGCCTCTTGTGCACTTCAGGGGTGTTGCGTAATTGCATTTGCTAAGTGAACTGACACGGAGTTGTGTATTCAGCCATCCGACGAGCATTGCGGATGACCGTCATGACCGTATTTTCCATATGCCTACTGTGCTTAGAGCTCGCTGTTGTGACAACGCAAATTTGCCGTCAGCTGTCTCGCGGAAATTGCCAAGAAAATTAACACACGTTCTTCTAGATAAAAGACTCTGTTATAGTACGGACAAATGACATGATGATTATTCCGAAAAATGTAGTCTGTTTGGGACAATTCCCAGGAATTCATTGATTGATAATCTGGCAAGATTGACAGCTGTGTTGTGCACATGCACTTTACTATGTGATTATCTGCATGTATGAGTTCAAGTTTCATTATAAAATCTACGCACACTGGCTCACACGACTGTGTTTTTATAAAATTTATGTTGAAATGAATATCATTTTGTGAGGTGAACTGCATTCTTATGGTGCTTAAGAATGATAAATGCATGATGAATGCGCATAGGCATGTGTCTTCACCTTCTCATTTTATCGACTGAGTTATCAACAGGTTTAATTTGCGCAATTGAAAAAAATTGACCTGCAGTTAAGCTGTAATGTATTTGTTACTTGTCATGGAATTAAAAACTTACTTGTTCGTTCTCAGCAAAAACAGTAAACTATTTTTTTTTTGTTCCGGTTCTAGATGTCTCCTTTCCAATAGGTTACTAGTTAGAATGAAATAAAACTACTGTTTTATTTGTTCAAAACAGAATTAATTTAAAAATGTTATTTATGTTTTTTCATTGTAATTTTATTATTATAGAACAATGCACCCAATAGGCGATATAACAGAGCTGCCAACAATGAAAACACTAACAGAACTTAAATCAATATATGATATTCAGAAACAAGTGCAGTTACACATCGTCTACAGTTTTATATTTTCCATTACTATATAACTATTACTAAATCGCAGATTGAAATAAAAGAATACTTTGCCTTTTTAAAATGAGAGAAATCACCACCTATTTTGAATTTACACAGAATGCAGTTTACTTTTTTTCCTTCTGCAGAACAAAATGAATAGCCAAAACTGTTAACTTGCAATGTTTGCTTAATAAATAAATAACTTGACAAAATTACAAAAATAAAGATTAATGATTTTGGACAAGGAATGTAATATGTCTTACCACAGCATAGTTGCATACACAGACAAACTTTGCAATCAGCGTTCATTTGTTATTTGTTAATTTGCCATTTATTCCCAATATTGTCAGTTAATATCTGTTAACTGCCTTTGCAATTGACATTGGGTAATATCATCGATTTATGATAATATTGTCATATCGCTCAGCATTATGGGCCACCTTTCTGTTGAGCCCTGCTGTGTATATGCTGAAGTTTGCATTGGGTGCTGGTGTGAAGTACTGCAGTAGGGGAAACTCTATCGGTGCGCACAGGGAACAGAGTGCATTATTAATGCCCAGTCTGCGGGTTCTGTCCGACCCTGACGAATCATCTTCCTCTCTGCCCAACAGAGTGGCATTTCCCCCCCTATAATTCATCCCTGTGGCTCATGTTCTGATCTCATGCATGCTTGCATGATCTCTTGCCGTCTGGTTCTCTCTCCATAGTTAAGACAAGGACAAGGGATTACTCTTACTAATATCAGCATATGAGAGAGAGAGATTTACAGAGGACAGATAAAAGCAAAGATCTTGCACAACTCCCTGGATAAAAGCAAAGTCATAGCGGTAGTCTAACTGAGAGAAATTAAAAGTTTAATCTTGGTATAGTTTCGGGGTCGAAGGTCAGAGCAATGACCTAGTTGGCTGGTTTATTTCTTCTACCAGCTTGGCCTTAGCAACATAATGTTTTATTTGCGTTATGTGTGTCTGAACGTTGGTCTATAAAGGTTTCTTATCAGGTCTTACGGGAAGCATGAGTTTAGTGTTTTATGTTCTGTGGAGTTTATTTGCATTGTCATTAAAGGTGCTGTATGGAATATGACTGATGTTGTTATGTTTAGGCTTATTTCTGTTTCCTACAGTTGTCTATTGATGAATCAGGTGCAATTTGAGAAATGCATCTCAGGTGCAATTTGAGAAATGATTCCCCCCCCTGAATTTCCCTGATGTGTTACGGTAACCATTTGAGTCGTCACTTGGTTTGAGCAAAATATGCCCGTGCTGACAGAGCTGTGACACAGCAGTTAATGCACATCTCATGTTATGCTAGTCATGGGTGGTGCTCAGGTTCAGATCTGGCCTGCAGAGTTTCCTGATCTGTTTGTTTATCTGTCTGTCTGTCTGTCTGTCTATGTAGCTACGTATCTATATTGTTATGTATTTGTCTGTTGTTATTAATATTATTATTGGTGCTTATTGTATAACAGTCACAACCCTGTTATAGGATAATGTTGTGTTATTCTCTTCCTCACCTGAGACTGTTATAATTGGATTGTAATGTATTGTATTGATTTGAGACAATGTTGTGGGATGCACATAGAAATTCCTATCTATCTATCTATCTATCTATCTATCTATCTATCTATCTATCTATCTATCTATCTATCTATCTATCTATCTCTCTATCTCTCTATCTCTCTGTCTGTCTGTTGTTTCATCGTTCTGTCATTCTATGGATCGTTCTATGGATCGTTCTATTAACACGCTAGCTTTATGCTAAAATATGTAAACAATGACTAGTAAAATGTGAAAACATGTTAACAACATGCTACATTTAATTTTTTATTAAATTTACATTGAAATTTATAATGACGATAATTTTGTTTTAAGGGTGCAATATGTAATATTGACAGCTAGCGGTTGAAATGGGTAGTGCAGTACAACCTGACAACCCAGTCCAAATGGGTTGACAGGTTGAGGACGCAACAGGAACAAGCACAACTGACAATGGAAGGCAACGAGCCTTTGCTGTAAGCTTATGAGTTGATTAATCCATGTTTTAATACGCCTCTTGTCACAGAGCTTTTTAGTTGGATGCCAGGGCTTTTTAGATCAAATAGAATGTCCGATCTCTGACCCAGTTCATTTGCTCGCTTCCATGGCTGCATTACGCTGCGTTTTCCTCCACCTGGCAACCCGGACTGTCGAAATATTATTGGGTAAACTGTCAGTGGGGGCGGAATCACACAGGCCAAAACAAAAACAGACATTCCGACACAAAATGCACATTTTCAAAGTAGAATAACTGGCTATAGCATATAGCATACAAAGTATATTAACTTTTATGAGCACGTTTTCTAAATTTCTGCAAATTTATTATGGTGTATGCATTAGTGCAGTCAAAAAATTACATACAGCACTTTTAATAAAAATAATAAAGTAGTAATAATAATAAAATGTAAAATAATATATATATATATATATATATATATATATATATATATATATATATATATATATATATATATAATTAAAAAAAATGTATTTCCTGCCTTCCGAAACAAAGGAAATGCCTATAATTTAGCTGTCTTATCTCAGACTGATGTCACACCTCTTTGTCAGTGTATGTCTTAATCAACACTTCCTGATCTGTCACCTCTTTGGAAACAGATAGACCTGTTTTCATTTGTCAGATCCTGCTCTTCCCCATTCTTGTGCGTGTATGGATGGGAGTTTGACAGAGAGATTTCCCCTCCAGACAGTGATCTGCTGTCCAGATCAGTCAGCGGGACATTTGCATGGCCCTATCTCACCTTCTCTCAGACCCTTACAATTCACCACTCTGTTTTTGCTACTTTACGTTTTGTATGTGAATATAAAATATATTGATTAGCTTCATCGGTGTTCTGTTCCAAATTATGTACTTGCAGTCTTTAAGTGGCTGCCATATGTGCGTCCACAAAGTTTTAGGTTTCAGTTTTAAGTTTGGTGCTTACAAGCCATTGTGGCTTTATGGCAGAGTGCTACTCAACAGCCAATGCGTCACTGCGTCACCAAAGTGTGGTCTTGGAAGAGAACCGCAAAGGCTTAGAGTGGCATTTAGCACAAGGAAATATGCTCCACCTTCCAAATATATATATATATATATATATATATTGCGATTGTGTGTATGTCAGCCTGGTCTAGCACTCAAATCAATATTTTTAGGCACCCAAAGTAGTCAAAAAGTGTGGATGAGTAGACTTCTTTTTTAGGTGTTCCTCCATTGTTGTTCTGTGGTGTGTCTGTGTGTGTGTTCTTTTCTTCAATTTAACTTGACTCTGTACAGTCTGTCTTTCCTCTGTTACTGCTTGGCTTCAGGCTCTGGCCCTTGGCCTTGCCAAAGAAAATAAGCCCCTCCTGGTCCTGGGAAAGTAGCTCTTTGTGTCTGTGTGTTCCGTTGGGTTTGTTATCACTCATAAAGACTGTGTCTCACCGACTCAAAAGAAAAGTGTAAGTGTAAATGTAAGTGAAAGACATGAATACTTATGTGTGAAAATATTTGGGGGTCTCAGATGTGAAGTGTTCTGTAAATGTGTGTGTATTTATATACAGGAGGGTGTGAGAGAAATAGTTTTGAAGGTGAAGCTTGGTGAGTGTCTCTTTTTTTTTTTTTGTGGCTCTTTGGGTGTAACAGGAAGTTAGATGAACTTTTCGTATCTCACGTGTGGCCTAAGAAGAGGAAGATTGGTTGTGAACGTGTGTGTGTCTGTCACTGTATTCAGCTGACACTTGCTACTGCAAGCCACCTTCTCTGATCATCTATTTTAGGAAGTGATCTAATAGAAAAGAGTAATCGATAATTTTGATTAAACTGAGCTGAAAAGTTATGGCATTTTTTAGTGATTCACAATTTATTATTTTTATCAATTATGGGCCAATATGAGTTTTGTTTTTTTCTATTTATGGGCATTGGCTGACACTGTTTATTTAATTTTACATTTTTATTTTTTAAAAAACTAACCGCAATGTAGAGAAATTACATGCAGAGCTTTTTGTAGTGCTTTGCACTTTCTTTCTAGCATTAAAGGAGATCCTGGTCCTGTTTGATGCATGATTCTATAAGAACCGAAGGTAACACTTTAGTATAGGGACCAATTCTCACTATTAACTAGTTGCTTATTAGCATGCCTGTTATTAACATATTGGCTGTTTATTAGTGCAAATAAAGCACATTCTGCATGACCATATTCTTCATCCCTAATCCTATACAATACCTAAACTTAACAACTACCTTACTAACTATTAATAAGCAGCAAATTAGGAGTTTGAGGAAAAAGTCTTAGTTAATGGTTTGTTAATGGCGAGAATTTAACCTTAAAATAAAGTGTGACTGAACAGAATATACCTCACTATCACTTCACATCACCTCAATGCCACAAGTCCACTGAACCACCCATTGTGAGGGATGTAGAGGGAAAGCATATCTCATTGGCTCGAAGTTTGAATAGTGTTTTACTACTCGATTGCTCGATTACTGACCAAATGTATATGTGCGAGTGTCTCTGTGTGGAGATTCTCCACAAGCTAGTTTAATAATGCATAATGGGGTTTAAAAGACAGACAGAGAGAAAAGCACAAGTTGTTCCTTTTGGGTTTGCTGTGTGGTCTGTGTTTGGCTCTTTAGATGCGCAGTGTAAATACATGCATTTATCCACCCCTGTGATTGAGCCGCAGTGTCATTGAGCGCCACAGGAACCCTGAGTAGTAATTATAGCTAATGAGACACAGGTAGTCTGCCTAACATTTAACACTCCTATAAGTCTTTGGCAGCCTGTGTGGTTTTTGTTTTAGCTCTGGCGGACCTTTCTGCGCTTGTGTGTAGGGGACAGTGTGCAACTGTGTTTATATAACCACCATTTGGACGAATAAATGAATGACTGGGTGAAGGGAGGGATGGCGGAAGGTAATCTGTAGCTTACCGCCTAGGAAGTGTCCTGCAATCCTGGCTCAGGTTCAGTCAGATTCCACCAGACCTGGTTTAAACCCTCAAGCGTACATTTTATATGTTTGAGAAGAAAATGCGTGGATGCATAACTTCCATTTTCACATGTCTAGGACTTCTGTACTGTACTTGTCATGTAGTACATGTTCATGTTGACATTTGTTTCTGATCTCTTGATGCTGGTTGAATGATTTTCCTGCTCATTTGCTGCCTAATGAACCCATGCGACTTTGTTCTTTTTTTCTTCTTCAGATTGACGTGACCCGACCCCGCTGGCCTGTCACACAGTTTGACACAACTACCACCCCCCCACCCAAGCTCTATGGCCCTCGGGTATGTCTGCCACACCTCTTCTTCTGCTTTTGTCTACTGACATTATATTTTGTGTACTTGGCCTGCTATTAACCTTGTCTTTCACATGAAAGGGACAGTTCATGCAAAAATAAGAATTGTCATAATTTACTTAGTCTCATGTCGTTCCAAACCCATATGACTTTTTATTACATCTATGCAGTGATCAAAATCCATGCATACAAATATAGTAAGCATGTAAGCTTGTGTGTGCATCACATGCTAGAACAAACCTCATTGGTTTTTATGGAGCGTGTGAACCAAAGTTTTATGGGTTTGGAGCGACATGATGGTAAATAAATGATGACCGTTTTAATTTTGGGTGGAACTATCCCTTTAATTCTAAAACTATAAATAATACTAGTCCTGAATCCAAATCAATATCTCATAACTCATGCCAAAGTACATGATTCATAAGCAGTGTTTGAAACAGGATATACGGATGGTTACATGCTGTGAGTTTTTGTGGACAGTGGCTTGAGCAGAATCATGTTGATTTAAAAAAGTCAAAATTGCAGGATGACGGTTACATCATACTGTTTTACGGATTGCTTCATCAAAAACACAATCGTCTGAGTCTGTGCAGATGGTCTCGCTGTTGTGTTAAGAACAGGAAGAAAATTCTTTTGGGAAGTCTGAATAATCAAAGGACGGTAGTCACAGTGCAGTGGTTCTGCGGTCATCGTTAGTCAGATGTGAGTCACCACCTCACCGGCTCAAGCACTGATGCTCATAACCTGGAGGTTGAGATTTAGGTTCCTCGACATAAAGGTTTGACTCCAGGTAGCGATGACCCATGGACTAGAGTTAATGAGATCCCTCTCCACCATTTTACCATTGAGACCTTAGTGACAGGGGACTGTCATTGCAGTCAGGGAAACAAAGTTAATAAATGACAATGTTGAGTAACCAGTCTAAAAGCCTGTTCATATCGAGATGATTATTTGGTGCAAAAATTTGTACGATAAAAATTTTAATGAATGGCTGTTAATGCAACTGCTTAGGCTGACTTGAATATTTGCATAAAACTATGACTTAAAGGTTTTCACGAACAGACTGTTTTGCTATATGACAGTGAATAGGAAGAATCCAGAACTAGCTCACTTGTCTCTGCACTCTTCTATGTTTTTATACCATACCATAGATAATGCAAAAATCTAAACAGCTGTTTAAAAAAAGTGCAAATACTGTTTGGCTGTTCAAGTGAGTGTCAGAAACAGGAAGTTGCACAGCTCTTTGTGTACCAGTGTAAATGGGATATTTTGGTTTTTCCCTAAGCGCCACCTACTGTAAAAGGGTAAATTTGCATTTTTATTGCCTGGCGATTTTTACACATCGGTCTGAACAGACAAATCTCATTAGGAAATTGGACTGAATACTTGTGCCACACAATTGTATTGGTGTGAACTATTTTATAATGTTAAAACTAGAGCTGGGTGATATGGCAAAAAAAAAATTCAGAACATTTGACCGATTCTCAATTTTTAACTAGTTAACTTGAAAATGTGACTATGACGTGATTCAAGTAACTTTTTCTTTATTAACCCTCTAGTTAAAGAAAATTATATTCCATGTGCACCACACATGAAGTTGTCAACATGATGTAAATGTTAAACAAATCACTTGTTAAATATTTTTGCACAAAAGATGTATGAACTACAACTACTTGTACGAACTTGTCTTATCTTGTGTATCTTTTACAAACTTGTCTTATACATATTATATGTTTAGAAATAATACAAGGAAAATGCTTAAATTTTCAAAAGTCAAGGTAATTCAAATTCAAAATGACTGAAGGTATAACACCAGTAGACTATTATTAACTATAAATGTTCTGTAAAAACAATGAACCAATGTCACCATGATGCAAACATGAAATATCAGACATACAGTAGAAGCCTAGTTCTTTACAGGTTTTGTATTCGATTGCACTGCTTTTCCGTTGTTTTTTCTGTGTAAACATGGAAGCATTTGACTTGTGCTCGCGTCTCTTGTAGCGTCTCATGCATGAAACAGCATTCTAAAAGCATGGCACTCAAGTTAAAAGAAGTTCAACTCCCGACTTCTTGGATTTTTTTCCTGTTCCACTGCCCGCGTCGTGTCTTTGTCAACACGAAAGCGCATTCTGTAAGAATGGTGCCTGGCGATATATTCTACTTATGCTCCTTCACAGGCAAAACATTCAATTCAAATTATTGAATAAAATCTGAAAAATTGCCTAGCCCTAGTTAAAACATAAATAAGTTATTGCTGTGTGTGACCAAACAAAATAGCAAAAATATTTATTGATTTCCAGCTGGCTCCAGAACACCCCCCTGTCTACCAATGGTTGGCCAAACAGGTAGTCCTGCACCCAAAAGTGGTTGAGTCATTAGGCGCGTTTTCATTACCCTTCAAATTGCGCAAATTGAAAATACGCCTAATGGAAATGCGTCAATTTCGCAAAAACTCCCATATATCGCAAAAAAGTTTTTACGCTCGCATGAGGTGGTTTTTCAGGCAATTCGAAAAAGGAATATTTAGTAAAACTGCAATGGAAACGCATTTTTTCGCATTTACAGGTCACATGGCGTATGTAAATAGTCATATAATCATTCTTCAGTGTTCTATAACCTCCAAGAAACACTTCATACGTGGTCGCTCTCGAATATAAGGGGCTTTCCCTGCCATTAATGCTTAGACAATTTACACTGCACACGTCTGTGGTGCAGTGTGGCTCTGATACGGCCACTGAAGCTGACTGCGGCCACTCTAGTCAATGCTTGTTTATTCCAGTCACGCCACGCATGTTTCTGAAGTGGCTCTCCATGGTGCTTCTGTAAAGATACACGCTTACGCCTCCTTTGAATAAATACATCCAAAATCCGTCAAACCTCACCAAAATCCGTTGCCATGAGAGGCAAAAGGTTACGTTTTAGTCGCATAACATTGGTTAATGGAAACGCTGTCATTTTGAAATACTTTTTTATTGACATTTATAAAATATCGGCAAAGTTTTGCGCAAATCTGTAATGGAAATGCACCTATTGTTGGTTAGTAGTATGTTCGTATGCTGAATTAAGACAATGTTATGAATATGCCAGAAATTAAAAATGTTTACTCTCTTTGGGGGAATCAGCCTACAAATGGCTTATTTACAGTTATCTTTGCACACTGAGTCTTTGCGGTCCAGATCAGTACAATTGAAATAATTTGTTTGTTGTAAATAGTTTGTTGCAAGCATAAATGTGGCTGAATGCCCCTGACAGATCTACAGAAACTAGAGAGAGTTCTCGTCACTCTCGAAACTGTGTGGTATGTTTCTCCAACAGATTAGCCCTGAGTCAGCCAGTGAGGTGAATGAGGTGAGTTTGTTTAACATTGAATAAAGACCCTGTGAGGAACAAGCTATGTGTGAGAACAGTGAGTAACAGCTTCCTGTCAGTTGGTTGGCCATCTATTGAACGTGTGAAACCAATGTTAGACTAATGATTGACAGTTGTCCAGCATGTGAGGTGTTTGTCTTGTATTTTGACTTATGTGTGTAATATACTTTTCCTCGCTTGAGTAGCTCAGTTAATCTGCCGTAAAGCACTTTCGGGGTAAGGGGATGTACCGGTCTAACAAGTTTGATCCTTGACATCTTATATGTGTTTCTCACATTCTCGCCTGATGACGGCTCAGGCCCCTTGGTAAAACAAACCATGTCAATCAACCCCAAAACCAGTCCATGAACAGAGCAGCAGGTGAACAAGAAGAAACAGAGGGGGTGTAAATAAAACACAAATGGAAAGGTTCGTTAGATAACATTTTGTGGCCACTGAAAACAGCATCCTGTGCAAGACAGGAAACATGAATCAGGAACAACCTGCAACGACACCATTTCGAGCAAAACCCTGTTTCCTAAGAAAAGAGATGGCGAGTAGAGATGTGTGTTCATACAATAGCAGGACTTGATGTGGTGCCTCGCTGGTGTAGATTGTAGATCACTGCATCATTCACATCGTCATGCTGCTCGAAAACTGATCCTGTACCAATCGGTGTCCAGAGAGATGCTCAGCGTCGACACTCTGCAATGTTAAAGCGCTGATTCAGGAGCAGTTTCTTCTTTGGTTTACTGTGCAAGCTGGTTTTCCTGTTTTGCCCATGTGGGTCTTTGTGTTGCTGTACCAGAGCGATGTTGAGCATTGTTCCTGCTGCTTCCCCTCTGACATTCGTGCGCTGATTTGAATCTGGGGGCCTATCTCTCTCTCTCTATTGTTTCTCCTCTCCATCATGCTCTGCAGCTGCCCTTAGGGCCGATTCATTCAGACATCCATCGGTGCAGACGTGAGCCACCAGTGGGCTTCACTTTGGACACCATTTTCTTATTTAAAGGAGTTCTCCACTCAAAAATTTAAATTCTCTCATCATTTACTCACCCTCATGCCATCCCAAATCTATATGACTTTCTTCTGTGGAACACGAATGGAGATTTTTAGAAAAATAATCCATCTCTTGGTGACGCTTCAAAAACCATGGAAAATGAACATGACAGTAATGAATTAGCAGATGAATCAATGTTTTCTGAAGTGAATCTGTATGTGTATGTGCGAGGAAAAATCTGAATATCAGCCATAGACTGTTAAATGGATAATGCATGAAGCCAAAATGTCCCAGGTATGGCCATTGTCATCTTGCGCCAATGACGTCATTTGGAGCCTGAGTCTACGCAGTAGTGCACAGAAGTTTGGCTCTCGTCCCATTCGTTTACACAGAGATTGTGGGGTTTATGACGTATACTGAAGCCAGCCATCAGGGGTCAATCAAAATGTTTTGACTTTACTTTTCAGGATGTGTGTGGCACACTTGATGTCAGCATGTTGTGAAGTGTGATGTAAGCGCTTTGTGAAACTTATGCATGAGAAGTGATGTGGAAGCACAAAGGACTGTCACTTCTCTTGCAAGTTTCACAACAGGCTAACATCATGCTTTATAGTTTATGGCTTAAAAAGTTTGAAATATTGGTGTTTTTTCTCACACACATCTATTGTTTCACTTCAGAAGAAATTGGATTCATCAACTAGGGTCGTATGTATTACCGTCATGTTTGTTTTGCGTGGTTTTTGAAGCATCAACTTTGAGGGTCCAATCTGCTTGGCACTCACAGAGATGGATAATTTTTCTAAAGAGCTCTTTTTGTGTTCCACAGAAGAAAGAATCTTGCACATCTGGGACAGTATGAGGGTGAGTAAATAATAGATGAATTGTCTTTTTGGGTGACATGTCCCTTTAAAGACAACATGACGGCATTCCTACCAGTGTTAACTTTCAAATGTGATCCATTTGTGGTGGAAATAAAATGTTCAGTGGTAAAATAATGTTGAAAAAGGCTTGATTTATTCTTTAGTTATTAGGATGTTCATAAAAACTGTATATTAGACTAAAGTGAGAAAGTGTTTGTTATTTTTCCCAGCAGTTTCATCAGTAAAAAAGTTGTTACATATGCTGGGAAAGTTGTTCCTGTGATAAATTTTGATGGAAAAAATGTTGCTCAGTGAACTTCTGTGAGAGATGGACCTTTAGTGGGACAGACATTTAATTTTTCAAAAATTCAAAGCTACTAATTAAATCACAATGTTAAATTAAAATAAATAATTTTAAAATCAATCAAAATAAAACACTAAAAATTAATAATTATTTTTATTTTCCTGCATGTCATATGGCCATAACCAATGTTAGAGAACCGTAAACATGCAAATGTGATATTTAATTATTAAAATATTTATTTTAAAATCTCAGGGGTACTTCATGTAATTATATTAGGTGAAAGAGGATCAGATGACAAAAACGTTGAAACCTGAAATGATTTTTGTAAATCCAGTGGTCAAATGCTTTGTAGCCACCTGATTAATGACTGGTCTCTGTTAATGTCCACAAAACTGAAGACATTCTGAGTGTATATGAGCGGAGAAAAAGACGAATTAGCGAGAATCAATAAATTATAAATAATTTATTGCTATTGTGTAAATAATATGTAATCATGTAACCCATAAAAAAAAGTAACTGTAGTCTGATTACAAGTATTTTAAAATGTAATTTAATCTAATTACAAGTACTTAATTTTTGGAAACTGATTACGTAATCCAGATTATATGTAATCAGTTACTACCCAGCTCTGTTTACTACCTAGCTTTGGATGTTTATTTTGTCATCATTATTCTTGTATCATTCACCGTATTTTGTCACATCTATTCTTGCTTTATTTCACCTGGGAATTTTTGACGAGCAGCAGTAAATAATATAACCGTACCTTTATCGTCAAGCCGTCTGTTTTCAGCTTTATTGCAATTCTTTAGTGCACTTCAGTGTACTGAAAGTCTGTGTTTTCTTGATATCAGATTGGGGTCACCAGTACATGGTGGCTTCAGATCATCTATTGATAGGTGACCCACATTCATCAGTTTATCTTCTCACTCTGACTTTCTGTCCCTTGTTGTCTTCTCTGCCCTTGTCCAAATGCTCCCATCCGCCCTTACTGTCCTCCTGTGCCATTTGGGATTGGGTCTTCATCACTATATCATCCCTGTAAATGTAGGCCACTCGGTCTAAACTTGTTTTTATTTATCTTTTTAATGCACACACAGACCTTTGACATGGTTTCTCTTGCAAACAGGACCTTGAGTGTAGTTCAATGTCATGGTCAAAGGTTCTGCTTTGTATTGTTTCATCATCAAAGTTGAAAGCGTTTTACTGTCATCCGATATGAGAAGTTTTGTGTTTATGTGTCTGTGGCAGAGGTGTGTTATGAAGTAATGAGTTAGTAACTTTCCTGAGAAATCTGTGATTCTACTACGTCACTGTCTAGGAGTGGATGTGTTATCACCTCTTCGTTTTATGTTCTGCCGTCTAGTCTGTGCTGCTTACAGCAGACCAAATTAGGTATTTTCTCAAACATATTTTATATTAGGCCTATCACTTGCACAAATGAAGTGCAATAAAATGTTCTGTGCACACAGTTTCCTTGATTTTTTTTTTTTTTTTTTTTTGTCATCTCATTTCAAAGCATCTCATATTTCAACCTTGGTAAAAGTTTTTTAATTATTCAATAATATTGAAATGGTTATGGTTATTGCACTACTTATTTTAATAATCTGCCCCAGAAGATAAAAGTGCCAGTAGTTAAAGAAACATTCAAATGTGAAAATCTTTCCACAGCCTTTGATTTTTATTTTGTGCTTTGGAGAGACTTGCACAGTAGTACCAGTTCCATGCTCATGCATTTGTTTTACCTTGTCCTCAGGTTTGCTGGCATTGCTTTTGGCCACCCCTAGAGGGCAGACTTGTAAAGAGATTTGAGCGATATACACACACACACACACACACACACACACACACACACACACACACACACACAGAGTTGGCTCAGTCTGAACATATTCTTCTCATTCTCATTCTACTTAAAACTTATGCAACACTATTAATTTGTTGGGCACTAGATATCAAGTGGTCTTTTACACAGAAATGGGTAACACTTTGGTAACACTAACATAAGAAGGCATTAAGATATTATTCTGAGCCACTAATAACAATCTATGCGCATATGTATTGTCTGTTCACACATTAAGGAACTGAAACATTACATGGCTTGCATGACATGTTCACACGGAGCTTAAGGGTGTGAGCGTTTCCTGTGAATTTTTGCACACACTTTTCTGTTCTGTCACTCTATGTGAGATATGAGTCTTGTGAACGAATTAGGTTATACCAGGCCACAGTAGGAACAGAGAACTTTCTGTATGGTGTTGAGGTCATTTCCTTCTTCTGGAGCTCCTGTCTGCCCTCCTGGTGGCGCTGTGGAAGTTTTATATTTTGAGAGGCTCTTAAGTAGGACCGACTTGTCCTTCACTTATAATACTGACTCTTCAGAAAAGCTTATAAAAAAAAATTGACAGTTTGAACCATTTACAAAATACATATACTCTACTGTTCAAAAGTGTGGGGTTGTATAGATGCATACGTGTGTGTATGAATATAATGGAATTATCTTCTTATACCGTCACTTTTTAAAAGGTGGTAATTGGAAATGTTGTTCAGACTATTGTTCTTTTCCATATTAGGAGTCATCCATAACTCGGTGCTCTTCTGAAGAGTCAGTTTAGTGTATTGAATGGAGTTTCGGACAGCGAGTTAGTGTCATTATTACGATGTCCATTGTCAGCGAAAGCAGCCTGCTCATTTGAATACGTTACAGTGAGTCAGCAGAAAGACCTGCCATATGCAAAATGCTTCCCAACACGAACATTTCCATTGATTTACGTCAGGACACCTTACATTTGCCCAGCCAACTAGAAAGCTCAAATATTTCTCTTGTGTCACTGTTTAATTTGCTTTTTATTTCTTCAAATAGTCTTTATATGAGTGTGCTTTTACCAGAGTAAAGTTGACAAACGTGTATCAGGCTGCAGTTAAGCAGATCAAACATGCCACATAAACTAGTTCACCCACTGCCCTGCTGTAAACTGGAAGTGAAACCATCAGGGTGTGTGTGTGTGTGGGTGTGAGACATTTTGTCTGTTTGACTGCATGCCTTCTGAGCTATTTTTTTTTATCCGTTTTTTCCCCCAGTGGAAGGGAAATATGTAAGGGAAGTTATAGATAGAATTGTGTATGTGTACGTAAGAGGGGAATGTGAAGAGCAGCTCTAGTTTTAAACCTAATAAAACTTATCAGAGTGCAGCAGCACGCTGAAGACGCCACGCCTTCTCACTTTTGTTATGCACTCCCTAGACGAATGAGTCTTCCTCCCTCCCTCCCTTCTTTTAGAAAGGAGAAACGTCTGGGCGTGGTTGGTAGCAGCTGTGTTTTGATTGGACGCTCTCCCAGGCGTACATTATCTCCCATTGGACATGTCCTTGCTCCGCCCAGATAACGCACTCGAGCTGAAAGGCTCCGCCTACTGTTGTCAATCATCACAAGTGTTCAGTCCATCCTGCATGAACAGACAGGTAGTAAGGTTGGTCTCTGGCTGTGTGAAAGCTCAAGAGAACTTTAGGTTAGGCTTTGCGACGTGCTCACAGCTGGCCTGTGGCATGTGGAATACGGGCAGGTGGAAGAACGCAACGGCTGGATCTACAGGTGCTCGCTTGTACCTCATCTTGGATCTATCGTCGACAGCTTCTACATTACGAGAGATCATAGCCACTTCGTCTGGGAGCTTCTAGTTTTAACTGACACGACAAAGAGGAACCTGTGGTGAAGTCCAAGTTTGACAAGCTGTGGTTTTCCTTGGGTGGAGGAGGCGTTCTGCGGTCGTCTGTCCGGTCCCAGCGGCCTGATTCCTCAGAGGTGATGGTGGGTGGCAGGGCCGTCACTGTGCGCCCCCACAGGCGCCTGGAGTGAAAGTGTCACAGTGCAAACATGGAATTCCTCAAGAGCCTCGTTCCCACGGTCATCTCCGGGGACAGCGGTCTGCTGGCGACGGACGCGGGGGGAGTGTGGCCGCGGGACACCGGCCCTCGCTTGCTGAGGATGAAGAGGCTGGTTTCACAGGCCAATGAAGAGGAGCAAGATGGATCCGGTCTGACTAGCCGGCCGGCTGTCCGTCTTCAACGACATCGTGCTAAAGGTACCATCAGGAAAGAGGAAGGGATAGGTTTTCAAACATGATTTTAATTGTGTTGCAGAGAGGACTGTTTGATTAGGTGGTGTGTGTGCAAGGTGTGTGTTTGCACTGTTTTTGTTTATAGTTGAGCTGTGATATAAGATAAATCGCAGACAAGAGGGAACAAGCAAGTACTTTGTGTAACCGAACTGTTTGCAAAGTCTTAAGTTGGTCATTAGTGAGAATTATTCAAATATTGAGAGTTGTTATAAAACCAGGAACTTGAAAGTATTTTATGCAATACAAACGGACAGAAAGGGAGCAGTATTATCATAAGTGAAATGATCTCATCACTCTGAGTTTACTGGCACTGAACCAGGTTGGTATTGTTTTGAAACATGACTACAATGATGTGTTTGTCAAAGTGAGTTATTGTTAGCATCACTATTTCCAACCTTGAGCTATGACAGCAAGACTCAAAATAATGTGTTAAACATGAAGATGCTATATCTGAGGTTTTAACACTTACGCTACTGTTCAAAGTTGAAGCAGTCAGTAAACATTATTATATTATTAATAATAATATTATTACTATTATTAACAAAAAAATAATCCTTTTTTGGCAAGAACACGTTAAATTGATTAAAAGTGACAGTAAAGACATTTATAATAATATGAAAGATTTTGATCAAAATATGTCACAATATTAAGCACAACTGTTTTTGATTGATAATAACATGTTTCTTGAGCATCAGCATATTAGAATGATTTCTGGAGGATCATGTGACACTGAAGACTAGAGTAATGGCAACATTACTGTTTAGTGTGTTTTTAGTCAAGTAAATGCAGCTTTGGTGAGCATAAGACACTTCATTCAAAAACATAAAAAAATTGGACTGACCCTAAACTTTTGAACAGTAGTGTGTGTAGACTAGAGATAATGTCAATCCATTGTCAACTGGAGAAATATAATGCTCTTCATATCAAAATTGACTCTTAAAGTGCCCAATTTTGTTATGAGTGATTTATTGGTGCATATTATTTCAAAGAAATAATGACTAATCTTTCATCAAATGCAGCTGTCATCAGGCTCTTCCCACTAACCACCATGCGTCACATATAGACCGCTTTTAATGATCCATTCATCTAGTCAATTCCCGTTGGATAAAGTTACACCCTAATTCTTTCCTGTCGCATGTCCAGTTTAATTTGGATAATCTGTCAGATTATGAAGTGAATTTGCGAATGTTGTTTCATTTGGACTTCAATATTATTGTTGGTCAGTGTACTAAAAAAAATAATAATAATAATAAATTTAAGGTTGACCCTGGGTGCCTGTGTGAAAGTTAAGGAAGTCTTTGTTTTGTGAAAAGAGACTGATTGTTAAGTTGTCCTACTGCTCTGCATTTAATCATGGAAGACAGTGTTGGTTGACACGCTCATAACTTGGCTGCTGGAAGCAGATGAATGCATTTGTGACCATAAATTTATTGAAGCTTCAGCAGCACATTTCCCCGACAGGGTCATATGGGGATAAATGAGGATCTTTGTGTGTCATTCACGGCTGATCCAACTACGACCACTCTTCTTGGTATGTCAGCTCCTTGGTTACAGGAAAACAGTGTGGGGAGTGTGATGTTGCATCACTGCATGTGACTCTGCATTCAAAATGCAAATTGACCACCACACATTCAAATATGATGGAAAACACCAGTTCAAACTGGACCAAGAGAGTTTTTTCTGTATCCTTCGAAAGTTGAAGCCTGAGCTTCTGTCAGTATGTGCTGATAAAATTAATACATGGGTTGTAGTCAGTATTTGTGTGCGTGTGTGTTTGTAGGTGTTTACATTGCAACCAAACCACACCTCGCTCTTCCCAAGTTGATGAGTCTTGAGTGTTCAGGTGAGGATTTGGGTTTTAAATGTACTTGCCAGGACATGCTCATGTTCCCAAGTGTGTTTAAATGCTCAACACCAGTCACTCTTATTCAAGTAACTATATTTTTAAGGTACTGCAACTCAGTATCACTTAATCTGTTGAATTAATATTTCAATTAATCTGATGTTTTGCATCTCCCCTTTAAACAATGTGCAAAAATAAGTGTATATACTAACATCAAGGTGATTTTCTTTTTTAAAAGAAGTCTCTAATGCTCACCAAGGCTGCATTTATTTGATCAAAATGCAGTAAAAATGTTAAATATTATTACAGCTGTTTTCTGTTTTAATGTATTTTCAAATGTAATTATTCCTGTGACGGCAGAGCTGAATTCTCATCAGCCAGTTTTGCTTAATGTTTTTGTGGAAACTGAAGATTAGAAAGTTCAAAAGACCAGCATTTATTTGAAATATAAATATTTTACAACTTTACAAATGTGTTACTGTCACTTTTGATCTATTTAATGCATCCTTGCTAAATAAAATATTAATTTCTTTCAAAAAAGAATAAAACTATAGTATAGAATTTAAAGTCTCATTTTGGTTATTTAAAGCTTAAATTTAATGTTTAACAGTGTTTATTGTTTTAATTATGATGCACTCTTTCTGTGACGCTGTATTGATTGACAAGCATGTGCATGCACACACAAATATTTGCATTTTAATGATGACAGCATTTAATCACTCGCTGTCAGGACGAGCTGTTTTGATAATTGAGAAGGCTTCAAGTTCTTTGCACAAAGTCTTGATAATTGATAATGAAATGGTTGTTGATTAATTTCATTAATGATTTTATTGGATTAGTTGTTACACAAACAGCTCTCACTGTATCGCCACCTATTTAGACAGGGTAAACTATTCAAAATTTCTCTCATTAGGTGCGTTTCCATTACAGATTTGTGCAAAACTTTGGCGATATTTTATAAATGTTGATAAAAAAATATTTCGAAATGACGGCGTTTCCATTAACCAATGTTATGCGACTAAAACGTAACCTTTTGCCTCTCGTGATAAGTCATGGCAACGGATTTTGGTGAGATTTGACGGATTTTGGATGTATTTATTAAAAGGAGGCGTAACCGTGTATCTTTACTGAAGCACCACGGAGAGCCACTTAAGAAACACACGTGGCGTGGCTGGAATAAACACAGAGTGGCTGCAGTCAGCTTCAGTGACCGTATCAGAGCCACACTGCACCGCAGATGTGTGCAGTGTAAACTGTCTTAAGCATTAATGGCAGGGAAAGCCCCTTATATTCCAGAGCAACCACATATGAAGTGTTTCTTGGAGGTTATAGTACACTGAAGAATGATTGTATGAATTTTTACATACGCCATGTGACCTGTAAATGCGAAAAACCCGTTTCCATTGCAGTTTTGCGAAATATTCCTTTTTCGAATTGCCTGAAAAACCATCTCATGCGAGCATAAAAACCTTTTTGCGATATATGGGAGTTTTTGCAAAATTTATGCATTTCCATTAGGCATTTTCAATTCGCAATTTCAATTTGCGCAATTTGAAGGGTAATGAAAACACGCCTATTGTTTTAATAATTGGATAATTTTCCTTTGCAGTAACTAGTAATAGATTTACAAATAATCAACCACCTCTTTGATTTTAGCCTGTAGTTGAAGCCTGAAGCTCTAGAGGCAAATTCTCATTAATCGCTTTGATTTGTTTCTGAATGGATATTGAATGAGTCAGTGTTGCCATTTATTTTTCTTTGGTTTGGCAGGAACATTTTTCTATTTGGTAGGGTAGTGCCCGTCCCCAGCTCAACCTGTTTCTTCAGCTGGAAGGCAGCTTTACGGACACAATCACATAGACCTGCCCTCTTTAGTGCATTATATAACTGATGTTCTCTGCTGTTACTGATATTATTGGTGTTTTGATGGTGCTTCTGTTTATTGTGTTTCTGGTTGTTGCTGCGTGCACATGAGCTGTTGTATGCAGGAGGAGGAAGGATATGGCGAGTCTGCAGTATGTTATGTGTCTAATATTGGTCCCCTCAAGGGGTTTCCAGGGCCGCTGATCTGGAATCAGTGATCACACAGTCAAACAGACACAGTAGCGCTCCAGCCACACCCTCTCTCTCTCTCACACTCTCTGTTATATAGGGTTGGGTACCGTTCACATTTTAACCAGTACGGTACCGGTATCGGTACTTGAAATTCGGTACCGGTACTCAACGGTACCTTTTTTCGGTACTTTACTCTCTGTGTAATAACAAAAACATTTATTTCAGTGAAAAAATAAGTCCAAAACTCTCAATTTCAACATTTTTAACAATAAGGCCCTACAATTTCTTTTTTTTTTTTTTTTTTACAGAAATTCTTGTTTTATTTTTTCTGATAATCAAATGAAGGCATGAAACATTTATTTATTTTTAATCAAATGAAAATGAAACCCTTTTATTTTTTGGCAAACAAACGGAGGTTTACTGTTAAAAATTAATACATGGTAGAAAAATTGTGTGAATATTCATTAATAAATATAAATTAGTTCATTAGTTCATTATTCATTAGTAAATATAAAAAAGTTTTAATAATTGTATTTTACAATTAAGTGGTTAATGTGGTTGTAGTAATTATTTTTATCATTTAATTGTTTTATTTAAATTTGACAGTAAATGGAATATATAAAGACATACATTATAGACTTGGTCGGTGTCGCGTCATAGCTGTGTGGGCGGAGTCGGCGTGGGGGAAAACGATACTTTCCCCCTCATTGGAAAAGCATGGTTTTGACACAGAATGGTCTACATAAAATCATTTCTGCTGCTCGACAGAGCAAGATGCGTCAAAAAACTGCGCTGTATTGGGTCGGACTGTCCATACGGTATCTGTGACGGGCCAAACGACCCAACGGAATGGCCAGAGGTGTCGTTTCCCGACACTTTTTGTTACCTGATTGAGTCTCCATTCAAGAGACAGCTTACTGCAAGCCTGTACGTGATGGCTTGTGAAAGTAAACATTTGTCATTTTGTTTTGCTTAATTTTAATAAAGTGATAAAGACTAGAGTAAAAGCCTGTCATACTTTTTTATTGATATATTATATTTTAGCATTGACAAAACATAGGTAACATTAAAGGTCTACTGAAGTGCCTTGAAATGCACAGCATTATGTGGTGTGTGCTATAGCCTAATCATTTTACGAATACACGCCATAAAATAAAAAGATATAAAATAACATGAAAATATCCCTTACGAAAATTAACCGTGGTTACAACCAAAAAAACATGGTTACTATAGGTAAACCATGGTAAAAAAAAAAAAAATAATAATAATTTAAAAAAAAAAACACCTTTTTTGCTACACTGACCATAGTTTAACCATGGTATTTGTAGTAAAACTATGGTTATAGGCTACAACTGGTAATAAAAATGCCCAAAAAACACGGTTAGCCTACAACAGCCTACTTTTACCATAGTAATACCATTGTTAAATTTCGTAAGGGATTGTGTATAATAATATGAAATAAATGTTTTAATAGATTATGACATTTACATTACAAAATATCTGGGAGTGACATTTATTTGATGTGAAGGAGGGTTACTGTAAAGCCCCATCAGAACATGCAGGCGGGACGGGACTAATGACAGGTCATTGAAGGGTAGTCTAGCCTATCTAGAGTGCATATAAATATTAAGCTTGATATGTTTCATACGTTGTATATCCGTAATTGCTGTCGGAGTTCTGATGTTGTGTGCTACCCGCTCAGATTGTGCTACCTCCGTCTGTTTATTCGGCAGTATATAAATCTTCAGATCAGTTTTTTTTTTTTAACTTATTAGAGGTACAGAACACCACACAGCAACTTTTCAGCATTGCACCAAGCAAAAATCAATCGAAATCATAACAAAAAGTAAAGATCAAGCGCCTAACAAGGTCTCCGTGCATTAATTCGAATGCTTTGTTTTCTCTCATGGCATAAACGGATATGACATTTTTGTGGGCGTTCCCAGCAATGCCAACCAAGTCTATACTGTACAAAAGTAATACAAGAGTAATATATTTCTGTTACATGTTAAACCGCACTTTTATTTTGACAGGTTGCCTTGAAGTTTCTGTGTGTATACAGTATGATATGATGCTAGTTTTTTCAAATGAAACTGTAAAATTCTCATGAAGTGACTCTCACAGCCTGTAAGTTCATGTGTTCATGTCGTCATGTAGTGAGATGCAGAGGCCGAAAATCACCGCGAGTTCATGCGTGCTTCAGTATTTGTGCAATAAACAAAACTGCGTCTCCGCCATTCATACATACCGAGGCTAGCGGAACAGGCAGGATTCATATTTAAACCATCTTTTTGCGTTTTAATATTCACATACACTAGTTCATATCACGATTCGAATGAAGTGACAGACCTTCTTTTATTCATCCAAAAATTGACAAATTCCATGGCATTCCACGCTATAGAGTAAATTCCGCTTTTATGAATGGACTCCGCCATCCTGTTCACGTTTTCGCGGAAACCATATGACCCTATAAATGTAAGCACACTTCAGAACATTTCTGTTTGCCCTGTGTGTTGTCTTTTAAAGAGTTGCAGGGGTGACATCATGTCACAGCGTCTCTCTCTCTCTCTCTCTCTCTCTCTCTCTCTCTCTCTCTCTCATATGCGACCCAAATGCATTCTCAGGTACCAAAATTTGGTACCGAATGATTTAATGTGATTCTGTGGTCGGTACCCTTAAAAGTACCGAGTTCGGTACCCAACCCTGCTGTTATAGCAGTCATGTGATCAGACTTCACTTCATTAAACTGCAATGGAAGTTTATCTTGTAAAAATGAGTGCTTGTGCATGTGGTGTTTTCTGTCAGACAGCATGTGATTCATAATCTGGACTGGATGATCAGAAATGCAAGTTAAAAACAGGCCACACTTGCAAACGGTTTTCAGTGTTCATAATTTTGAACACTGAAAAGCTGACAAAATATACAGCAATGGATTGTATTTATCGCCTTCATTCTTTCAGTCTTGCGCTCTCTTTTGCTTGTTTGTTCTTACACTCCCTTTTATTCTTTTGTTCCTTTGCTTTTGTTTGTTAGTTCTTTGCTGCTTTCAATATTCGCTGTTCATTTTCTCATGTTTTACTTTCCTTTTTAATTGTTCATTCATTCCTTTTTGTTTTTTCCCCATTTTTCATCACATTTTGTTTGCTTTCTCTTTTGCTTTTTCGTTCGTTCACCCTCTTTAAAGAAATAGTTCACCCAAAAATGAAAATTTTGTCATCATTTACTTACCCTCGTATCATTCCAAACCTGTATAAGTTTCTTTCTTATGTTGAACACAAAATAAGATATTTTGAAGAATTTTGAAGAACCAAACTGTTTTTTGTCCCCATTGACTTCCATAGTAAGGAAAGAAACATTATGGAAGTCAATGGGGACCATCAGCTGTTTGATTACCAACATTCTTCAAATTATCTTCTTTTATGTTCGACATGAGGATGAGTAAATGGTGACAAAATTTTCATTTTTGGGTAAACTATCCCTTTAATTCGGTTGCTCTTTAGTTCCCATTCATTTACTCTTTCGCTCTCATTTATTTGTACACATTGCTGCTTTTTGTTCTTTCTCTTGTTCTTTAAATTTCCTTTTTTGGAAAAAAGGAAATTTTGTATTGTTCACTTTAATTTTATTTCATTTCTCTCTCTCTCTCTCTCTGTTCATTTTCACATTTTAGTTCACTTTCTCTTTCGATTCTTTGTTCATTCACCCTCTTTCATTTGGTTGTCCTTTTGTTTCTGTTCATTCCCTTTTTTGCTCTCATTTGTTCTTTTGCTTGCTTTATTGCTGCTTTTTTATTTTCTTGTTTTACTTTTGCTCATTCATACCTTATTTTTTCCATTCTTTCCTTCAGTCCCTTCCATTTAGTCTCACTTGTTCGGTTTCTCTTTTACTATTTTTCTTGTTCTTGCATTTGTTCATACTTTTTTCTTTCATTCAGTTTTTCACTCTTTCTTGCATTTTTTTGTCCTCTTTTACTGCTTTGTTTGTTTCTTTGTGTGTTCTTTCCTTCTCTCTCTCATGACTCAGCGTACTGTATTTAGCCGTGTTTTGTCAGTTTTTGGGATGGAGGGTGTTATAGAGATTTGGTGCTGATGTGTGTGAGTGTCTCTGCTGACTCAGAGGTGCGATCAGTGGAAATGTTAGGCTAGTCTCTCTCTCTCTCTCCAACAAACTGGGTTTCACCACTTTGCAATAATGTCTCTCTCTGCAGAGTGTGTGTTTGTTGCTTTGGTGCTGACAGGTGCGCTTGTTCCTGGCAAGGTGTGCAGTGTCCTGCGGTCTTTAGCTTGCACTGCTGCTGATACGGTGTTGTGATTCAGCTGAAATGTTTCAATGTGGGACAGACTCTTAAACACCAAGTGGTTCATGCTAATTCATCAACACTTTGCTTCCAACATTACTGGAAACAATGTAGTATTGTGGCCAAATCAGATTTGGTAACGTATCTGCTGAAATTTCTCACAGTTTGTTTTACAGTACTGTGATCACAAGTTTGAATGCACGTTTTGGCCAAAGAGAACAATTTGCATCAACAGTACAACCCATTGATACCATTAGCTCTATGTCAGTACCACACAGCCTCCTTATCATATGTGTAAAATTCAATTTGATGTCTATTATCTAGGTACATTACTCAAATGGACACCTTACAATTACAAACATTTAATTACACAATTTATATTCATAGGCGGCATTACACATAAGATGATCTTTGATTTAAACATCCAAACCTTGGATGGTTCCTTACAGGAATTATAGACCACGTTCTCACAGCAGCAGAATACGGTTGTCAGTGCTGTATTTGAGTCCTTAATACGGTTACGTTCACACACAGTACGGTTATTTATGGGCGTGACAACCGCATTCTGTAACCGAACTCACACCTGTAAATTTTCAGGACTCACAATCGCATTCTCAGAACACAGGAGCTGTGTGAACGGAACAGGACTGGAAACTAGTTGTCTGTCACGTAATACAGTGCGAGAGAGAGCCGCTCTGTCGCACAAAGAGTGCGTCTACCATGTGTTTCGTGTTTTCATGTGTTTTCAGTAACTTACAGTGATGGAGAAATGAGCTGCGTGTCATCTGAAAGTTTTAGATCCAGTCAGTTTTCCTCCGGAGCTGCTCCCGTCAGTTTTACGTTCTGTGCGCGATTCAAATACTCCGCTGTCCACCCAAATTTAAAAGCTGCTGTCAGTTAATGAAGATTTGACGAAGAACTCGCGGCTCGATTGGACTCTTGTCGTGTCAGAAAGTGGACTTTCAGTTTTATGGACGTCGCCATCTTTGATTTTACTTTGGTCACTGTCGCTATGGTTACTGGTAAGGAATACGGGTTTGACTCCCATTGCACGTTCATACATACATACAGTATTCTAAACACAACTGTAAGCTGCTGTGTGAACGAGACATTTCAAGACTCACCTGTAAAGAAAATGCGGTTGTCAATCCCAAAAACTGACAGTGTGAACGTAGCCATACTGTTTGCTTTTTTACAGAGAATCATTTTACTTCTAGTAACCCAAAATAAACTTGTTAAGATCCTTAAAAAGGAATGTCTTGGGCGTTTATTAGAGGGCAGTAAGTTCAAGTTTGTGCTGTAGCTTCTCTGCACAGCTGTTGTCTGGACTTTGCATCATGGGAGATGGAGTTTCACACAAGGGAACCTGCTTTGCTCTGTCTGCTAAAAACTTCAGCAAATAGTGCAACCTCAGATAGAATTACTGTTCGTATTGATCAGTCTCTCTTTCTCCCTATCCCTCTCCTCTTTCTTCCCTCTCCATCATTCACCCTCTATCTGCCTTATTCCTTTTTTGGCTCTTCTCTTCCCAATGCTGGGTGCTATAATGCACAGTACAGGAAATGGCCTCATGGGATTGAAAGGGCTTCACAGACCGTCTGTCTGTCAGTGTATGCCCTGCTCACTGTCCAAAAGCACTTACAGTCTGTCTTCTTCTGAAACATCAGCAGCTGATCTCTGAACAGAGTTCCTGTTTCATCTTCCCATCTGTTTTCTGCGTTAGATATGAATGAGGGTGAATGTGCTGATCTGGATTAGAATCTGGTTTAGATATTGTCTAGGGTTGGGTTTGATTTGATGTGTTTTTGATCTGGATCAGAATATGTTGTTTATTGTTTTTGATCTGTATGAGGATCTGATTTAGTTGAGAGTAATTCTGATCTGGATCAGAATCTGATTTAGTGACTGTAAACCTGGGATGGGGTTTGATCTGGATTAGAATCTGGTTTATATACTGGATGGGATAGAGTTTGAGTTGATGTGTTTTTTTTTTTTTTTTAATCTGGATCAGAATCTGATTTAGTCGAGCGTAATTCTGATCTGCATCAGAATCTGATTTAGTGACTGTAAAACTGGGATGGGGTTTGATCTGGATTAGAATCTGGTTTATATACTGGATAGGATAGAGTTTGAGTTGATGTGTTTCATATCTGGATCAGAATCGGATTTAGTGACTGTAAACCTGGGATGGGGTTTGATTTTGGGATAGAGTTTGAGTTGTTGTGTTACTGATCTGAATCTAAATCTGGTTTAGCTACAGGAAAGGCCCATTCAGAATCGGTATCAGAATCTGGTTTAGTTACTGTAAACCTGGGCTGAAATTTGGGTTTGCCTTTCTTATCTGGATCAGAATCTGCTTTAGATTCTCTAAATCTGTGGTTTGAATTGTGTGCTTCTGATCTGGATTAGAATCTGATTTAGTTACTGTAAAGCGTGAATGGAATTTGATCCGCATCAGAAATTGATCCAGATCAGAATCTGGTTTAGTTACCGTAAACCTGGGGTTTAGTTTGAATTGGTATTTTTATGATCTTGCTCAGAATCTGGTCTAGTAAGTCTAGAGCTGAATTTGACTCTGCATGCTTTTGCTGTATATTAAAGTAGTTGATGACAGTCACACCCTGTTGACAATAGAGCAGCATTCCTGCTGTGTTGAGCAGGATCCTGCTGTTTACCCTAAACTGTGTGTTTGAGAGAGAGAGATGGCAGTCTTTGGCCATCATGTGATTTTGGACTGACTTATTTTACTGGGTGTGGTGCATGTGGGAACAGCCAGTTCGCAAACCTAACTTACACAAAAGTGACAAGATACACTGCTTTGTTAGTGCTGAGAGACAAAACCAGATAGTATTAGTTGGAAAGAGTTATTTCTTAAATGTCATGCAGCATTCTTGTTGCATTGCCATATTCTGTCATCATACACCTGTTCTCAGATCAGTGCCTGATATAAACAGTGAGCTCACTTTCACAGGAAGTGTTTAAAACTAACATTCCAATCAGTTTTTTCCTGACTATCAGCACCGCAGATTGAAGTTCTAAGATTGTGTGGAAAGTAAACTGAGAGCTGACCTTTCCAGAATTCTTAAGTCTTTGTGGCCTTTTGCTTTCTTACTAATTATATGGCATCTTTTGCTCACTTGGCCAGCATATTGGAGTGATTCTGTTCAGCATATCCATGAGCGTAACTGCATATAATGTGTTTGTCTGTGCATGTGCGTATGTTTATGTTTGTGTGTGAGTGTGGGAGTGGAAACTCTGCGCTGCAGTCTCCACAATACGGGCTTTTGTACCCAGTGTTTGTTTACAATGCTGCCTTCTCGCTTTGCATAACTCCAGCAGGGAGGGACAGTCAAGTGATGGAGAGAGAGAGTGAAGGAGACGGATATAGAGAAAGAGAGGTGGGGGGAGGGAGAGAAAGCGAGAGAGATTGTGAGTGGTATCAGTGTAATCTGTTTGTATGCACTCTCTTATCTCGTCTCGAGCCTCTGGTCAGATGATGTCATGGTCTAATGTCTTTGTGATCAGAGGTGACAGGACTTTGGAGACAGAAGACGGTTATTTTTTTAACTGGGTATCGCCAACCACCTTACGTTACCTTTACACAATTTTATGGCACTGTTCAGTATAGCTATATCATAATTGGATCATGATCGAAACTGTGCCAAAAGCACAAGATGTCTTTTTCCATATCTGCAGGATCAGTTTCAGTCTCTCTTCATGCTGTTTTTTTCACTGTTGTCCCGTATGGCACGTCATAGAAGTGGCTCTGGGAAATGCTGGTTGCAGTTTCTGCTTATAGATGACCTGATTCTTCATGGAGCCATTCTTGAATTGAACTAAATTGTGATTCAGAGATGTAAGGTGTGTGTGTGTGTGTGTGTGTGTGTGTGTGTGTGCATACACACACACACACACACACACACACACACAGTCAAACCAAACTTTATTCAGACACCTTCAACATTTCTCACATTAGTTTATTCGCAATTGTTTAGAAAATGGTAATTAAAATATGACAAGAACTCAGAGTTAAACGGTTACTCCACCCCAAAATTAAAATTTTGTCATTAATCACTCACCCCCATGTCGTTCCAAACTCGTACATAGGGCTGTCGCGATAACCGCAATATCGCAATACCGCGCTATTAACAAGCATAACCGCAGAGGAATGCAACAACCGCAGCAACCGCGATATTTGCGTGTTTTCTTTTTGGTAATGTTAGGCCCTTCTCGTTTTACACTTTGTGCATGTGTACTGAATATTAGTAATGATAACATAATGTGTACCATGCTGATTTGTACAGAGGCTCAGTAGATTTGCACTTAACAAGTCTAAACAGACAGCCAATGAGAGAGATCGACTGAGCGCGTGCGATTACCTGCGTCTGGCCTTCAGGCTGAATCTTGTATATTTGTGAAAACAGGTTATCATGTCCAAGGAAAGCGAAATCTGTCTTAGCATCGACGCATTGCTGGTCATCTGAGCCTTTAAAAGTGGGGCTCAAAGTTAAAATGATTTCAGCAGCGTGTTTCATTACATCTCTCTTCGAGTGAATCAGCGTTTTTGAACGTGTAATTGAATGAAGGGTTTAAAGACTCACTCAAAGAAAGTCTCTTGCCACCATCTTGTGGCAACAATGAAACTGCACTGACTGACAGCCTGTCTAGAACACGCAGGTGAAATATCAACAGAAAAAGTGTCTTGTCAGTCAGATTCGAGGATCAGAACTAACTGTTATTTATTTATATATTTATATATATATATATATATATATATATATATATATATATATATATATATATTAGGCTAACAGTAGACTAACGATCTTATTGTCAGGTTTGTTTTGTCATGTGGACCGTTATTTTGTCATTCTCTTCTGTTTACTTCACTTCCTGTTTCAACGCAATAAATATATATATATATATACCGCGCCATTGAGCCACTCAAAATTACTGCAAGGGAAATTCCTTTACCGCGACAGCCCTACTCGTACAAGCTTTGTTCGTCTTCGGAACACAATTTAAGATATTTTAGATGAAAACCGGGAGGCTTGTGACTGTCCCATTGACTACCAAGTAATTACCACTGTCAAGGCACAGAAAAGTATGAAAAGCATCGTCAGGATAGTCCATCTGCCATCAGTGGTTCAATCTGAATATTATGAAGCGACGAGAATACTTTTTGTACACAAAGAAAATAAAAATAACGACTTTATTCAACAATTCATCTCCTCTCTGTCTCTCTGTGTCAGCGTAGCGCCATTTTGGATATTATCCACTGAACGCAAGCAGCATCCGCTCTTCTATATCTGCCGCAACACAAGGATACATATTCTACGTGTATTTACACTTTGATTTGAACGAAAATAGCGCATCCTTGTGTTGCGGCAGATACAGAGTGGATAATATCCAAAATGGCGCTACACTGACAAAAATGGTGGTAATGAAATTAATGCATAAAGCTTTAACAATTTAATTAATGTTTTAAAATGTAATCAAATGAAAAGAACTTATCCTTTTATGTTTTCGTAAAGGGCTGCACAACAGAGATTTACTAAATAAAAATTAGGGGGAAATTATATTCCTTAAATGTTTCTATAAATTATTATTATTATTATTATTATTATTATTTTAGAAGTAGGCTACATTATAGTACAGTCATAATTTCTGTCAATTTCTTCGAGTTAAAAAGCGGACTTTTATTTAGATGGATTGTAGTGAAGAGCTTTGAGTGTCAGTGTATTTGACAGTGGTTTTCTCAAATAAAATGATGAAAATATTATTAATTGTTCTCTCAGGGTCAATGAGGCTCTCAGTGTTTGTGTTGACGTCCTCAGATAGTGAGACAGCAGGTGCTGTTAAACATAAGTGGCGCCAGCGTGCATACTTGAGTGTGTAGTACACGACACAATGCCGCTCATTCACAGAGAGACACGCAAAACAAACAGATTATATTTTTATATAGCAGTGTTTTTGCGCTTTAATAATCACAGACACTAGACCATGTCGTGATTTGACAGCTCTGTTTTTTATTTATTCATCAATTCATAAAATCGCGCATTTTATGTGACATCTGCATTATACTGTAAATGCATTGTCATGACTGGATTCTGGGATTCACTCTGCATCACAGAAATCATAAGGCTTTAACTTTAAGTTATAAATGGGACATAACTGTATCTGCACAGAGGGATGGTGTTCTGAAATATAGGTAAACATGTTCGATGTGTTTCCTCTTTTTGGAGCCGCTTCGCGACCACAGTTTTTGCGAAATATGTCTATCCTCGAGGGCAAATAAGCGTTCGTCTTTTCTATATTCAAAGTAAGGTTATTCCCATACTGCCAATTTTAATTCATATTTCGACGTGGGATAGAGATTAGAGATAACGGCCTCTGTCTCTGATGTTGTCTCCGCTGTATGTGTGGGTGGTGCAAGAGAACAGTTAAGTGGAAAGTTGTTGCCTAGGCACAGGTGATTTTCTGCGTCTTTTATTGTCTCCCAATACCGTAGATAAGCAAATGTACACGGTATGATAATCGCACTTGTTTATATCGTGGGATATCGTCATACCAGGATATATTGTTACAACCCTACTTAACAGTAACAACACTTGTTTAATGTAACTAAAACACAGTTAAAATCTAGTTACAAATAATCAAGGCATAATTTCCATGCTGTTTTTCTGAAGAAGATGGATATTTCATTAATCATTTCCATTTATATACACCAATATAACAATAAACAGAAGTATTTACTTCTGTTTATTTTGCACCAAAACATTTGAATAATAGTATGAAAAATAGACTAGACATTTGACATATGAAACATTGAGATATTTTTAGGTGAAGCTGAATCTGTTGAGTTTTGAATTGATTGTTTGAAACAGTTTGAACTGATTCACAAAAAATGAATTACTCAAATCTTCTTTTTTTTTTTTTTTTTTTTTTTTTTGCTACTGAAGTTAAAATCAGAGACCATTAAATCCTCTCTGTCTTAATACAGGCGCAAGAGATATAATCAAATTTAAATTAGACTAAAATGGCCCTATAAAAAGGTAATTAACAGCTTTGTGATATTCATAGTGCTGCATAATTTTTTACTGGCACTAAAATCATTGTGAGAATCACAAGCAGTGAGAAGCAGTGAAAAAACAAAGCAGTCAGATATATCATTATAAAAGTATGATTAGCTTAAGCTCTTTGTTTTAAATGTTATGTCAGATGAGGGCGTGAGTCAGCTCCGTCTGTCTGATCTCACAACGCTGCTCTCTCATTCTTCAATTAATAGACCCGGATTGCCGCACCCTCTTCTGCAAGCAGGGCATCGGTTACCTCATAGGTCAAGCATCACTCACTCCAGCTGTGTGTATGGATGTCAGTGCGTCAATGTAAATTGCAGGGGTACGACTTTTCCAAACAGTCACCCGCCTGTGTATATATTTTGAACCTAGGGGGAAATTTCAGTATTTTTAGACAAACAGTTTCCACTTTGGAATGGAACAAACGTAGATATGTATTCTGGATCTGAAACTTACGGCAGCTGCCCAGTCATTTTGTGAATGAAGGAATGTCCTAAAGCAGGGTTCCTAAACAGGGGTTTGTGAGGGAACTACAGGGGGTTCGTGAGTTGATAAAAAGCTAATAATTAATTAAATCAAATCTGACATTAAAATAAACAAATGAGACTATGCAATTAATCAAAATAAAATAGCAATTGATTTATTAAATCGTGATTATGAAATTAAATTCTGCTGCTCACAAACTCCATCTCTGTGAGTTCTGTGAGTTTAACATGCATTTGAGAATGCAATGTGTGCTAGATGCACTTTATTTACACTGCCGTTCAAAAGTTTGGGATCAGTAAGATTATTAATGTTTTTTTTTTTAATGGAGTCTCTTACGCTCATCAAGGCTGTATTTATTTGATAAATACAGAAAAAAATACTAATATTGTGAAATATTATTGCAATTTCTAAAATTGGTTGCCTGTTTTTATATTCTTTAAAATATAATTTATTTCTGTGACGCAGCTCGGAATTTTCATCAGCCGTTACTCCAGTCTTCGGTGTCACATGATCCTTCAGAAATCATTCCAATATGCTGATTTATTATCAATGTTGAAACTATTGTGCTGTTTAATATTTTTTTTGGAACCTGTGATACTTTTTTCTTTGATTCTTTGATGAATAAAAAGTTTAAAAAATTTATAGACCTTTTTTTCTTAGACATTTATTCAAAATAGAAATATTTTCTAACCATATAAGTCTTTACTATCACTTTTTGTCCATTTAACACATCCTTGCTGAATAAAAGTATTCATTTCTTTAAAAAAAAAAAGAAAGAAAAAATTACTGACCCAAAACATTTGAACAGTAGTGTATATTGTAACACAAAATTTCTATTTTGAATAAACAGTTCTTTTTAACTTTTTATTTATCAAAGAATCCTGAAAAAAGTATCTCAGGTCCCAAAAAGTATTAAGCAGCACAACTGTTTCCAACAATGATTATAAATCAGCATATTAGAATGATTTCTGATGGATCATGTGACACTGAAGACTGGAGTAATGATGCTGAAAATTCCGCATTGCTTCACGGTAATAAATTATATTTTAAAGTATATTAAAATAGAAAACTGTTAGTTTAAATTGCAATAATATTTCACAAAATGACAGCTTTTTTCTGTATTTTTGATCAAATAGATACAGCCTTGATGAGCATACGAAACTTCTATAAAAAAATTAAAAATCTTACTAATCTCAAACTTTAGAACTGCACTGCACATTAACATTTGCATAAATTTCCAACATTGTGAACAGAAGTTTACAGCAATTAACCTATATTTCACCAAAATAAAAGCTTGAGGTTTTGACATCTTAAAAGCTTAAGGGTTTTACCGTTAGAAAGTGAAGAATCTTAGACATAAATATTTGTATTGTAACATGTAGTGTTAGTTAATTGTAAATAATAAACCAAAATGTGAACTTCCTTGTAAGTAACTATTTTCATTAGCAATAGAATCTTTGTTCTTTGAGTCTCAGCAACAGCAATATACATTATATATATGTATATGTATGTATATATATATATATATATATATATATATATATATATATATATATATATATATATATATATATATGTATATGTATGTGTATATATATATGTATATGTATGTATATATATATATGTATATGTATATGTAATTTTTTAAGAAAAACTAAATAAAATGCTTACTAAAAGATTTTATGTGTGAATATATCTTAATTTTATTGAAATATTAACTTCAAATAATTTTTTTACATCTACGGGGTTCAACTGTCCTGAAAGTGCAGGCTGGCTTCCATGGTACCACAACATTATCTAATGATCTAAAATAAAAAATGAGCTGTGTAGATAGTCAAACATTTTAATGGACTTTGGGGTTTGGTGGACTGTAATTAACATTAGACATGCCTTGTTTCCTTCAGTATACTTCCGTATACGCTTTTCATCCATAGTGTTTGAGTCAGTGATACTTACATCACCACTGTCTCACACACCTCCTCTAGATTCCATTCTCTCTCTCTCTTTGTCCCTCCCTCTCTGACTTTACTGCAGTTGCTGGTGACACATCAGTGTTGGTACAGGAAGTGTGCTTTTTCACAAGCCTCCAAAGAAAAGGATGGAGAAAGAGCTGAGAGAGTAGGAGAGCAAGGCGGTAGTCGTAATGACATGCATTTGAAGCGCTGGAGTGGAGCCAGAGCGGGCTAGCAGCATGCTGATGACATCAGCCTCCCCTCCTTCTATTCTGCCATTGAAACAAACGCTCTCTTCACAGAGTGAGAGCAAGAGAGAGGGAGGGAGACGGGAGAGCGAGAGCCAGCGCTGTTAAACCATACGGAGTGAATGAGAGCGGCAGTTTATCCACTGGGCTCTAGGACCCATCGTGGACAGGAAGAGTTACGCGAGCGAGGGAGCGTTGCTGCTACTCTCTGCTGGGAGTCCATCCTCACCATTCCCTCGTTCACTCAGATGCTCACACATTCTCAGAACAAAGTTTCCCCGTGCGGCATTCCGGTCTGGATGGAGCGGATGATACTCCCGCAAGCGTCAGAGGAAACAACATAGTCTTGTTTTTGTTGATTCTCTTGTCGCAATTCGTCTTGCTTGAGGTGCTTCCACTCTGTTGGATCCTTATGGGCCTCTCAGAGCCCCGCAGCTGATCTGAGCGTGTGTATGTGTGTGAAAGAAACACGTGTGTGTCAGTGTGCGTTCAGCAGCATGCGCTTCTTCACAAGCCCGGGCAGAGGCTGAAACTTTGCCTGCCTGCAGGCGAGACGGGATGCACGGGTGAGTGCGACGGACGTTTGGAGCGCAGAGCCAGCGGGACTGGCTGGAGAAACCAGTGCCTTCTTTTTACCCACAGTCCTCTGGTGGCGTCATGCTGAGTCTGCAGGATTCTGTGTTCTTTGAGATCAGCATCAAGTCTCTGCTCAAGTCCTGGAGTGGGAACTGTGAGTAACACACTGATGAATACACCATGTGCTTTATTAAGATGAAACGTCCAGCTTTTGCGGTATAGTGCATGATGGTTCCTAAAAATTGCTGGCTGCGACAGGCCCGCATACACACCCTCTCTGCATAGATGCAGATTAGTGCGACTCAATGTTGGTCAGTGTTGCTGAAATAGCTTCGGTTATGAGTTCACACTTGACCTAAAGGAAGGGGGTCAACAAACATTTCACAGTAATAAATGACATGTTTGGCCTTTTTCAACTCATAACTTGAGCTGGACCACTTGAAATGTTCAAAACACCATTCACACTCTCTCTCGGGTCTATAGGCGCTTCTCAGCAGTACAGGTGTGTGTGAGCCGGCTGACTCTGTGTTCTGCAGTGTGGCTCTGTCATCGTCTTCTGCTCCTCGCCAGATTCTCCACCTTGTTCTGTCCTCCCTTCCTCTGATGTCCTCTTTGAAGGTCTTGGGTTTCACGTGATGGTCTGACAGCAAAGAAAGTGGCGTGTAGGATAATGGTGGAAGAGTCAGTGAAGAGTCCAATCAATGAAAGGAAACATTAGCAATCCCAGTGGAGAAAAAGAGCAATAGGATAGTAATCATACATGCATACATAGTGAGACACACACACATACCCAGCGGCACATAAAGTATTTCTTAGGAATATACTTTGTTTTTGTACCTATTTTTTTAGGACTGTGCTGGAGTCATATGGACCTTTTGAGTTTTGATTTGAGATTGTGAGTCTGAATGTGTGTTTTTGGAATGAAATGTAATGATTCTTACATTCACATCAGTTATAGACTTTAACTATTTTATTTTATTTTTAAGGTTAGGCTTTTAGTTTTTCCACTTTGCATGTATTATGAACAATGATTTTCATTTTTATTTATTTGTTTATTTTTGGATCTCTGAAAATAGACAGTTTTGCATCTGTTATTAACATGCAGTTATTTTATTTTATCCCTAGTTAGACCGTTTTCAACTTTGCATTTCACACAGATGCTTGAGCAATCCGTTTTCTTTGTGAGCTGTGCTTTTTAAAATACAGCTGATTCATTTCCGTATATACTGTAGATGAAGTTCTTTGTGGATTATTTCTCTGTGTCAGTGAGCAGGAGTCATGTGCTGCAGGTCCAGCTGCAGTTAAAGACCAATTCTGCATATCATAGCCAAAAAAACGCTTTCCACTAGCATTAACATCCACTTTTTTTTGGATTTATCATGCTTGGTGAGATATTTTCACTTATAAATGTAGTAGCTCATAGTCACTGTTGACTTGGGTTAAGTACATCAACTGCTAGTAACGTCCAGCACCGTTGGAGAAATGTCACTCGGAGTTGGCATGCAACAGTAAGTCTCTCTTGCTTTCGCTCCCCTCCATTCTTGTGTGTTGGTGCCAATTCCTGTGCGTTGGGCCTCTCTGTTCAAACAATGAGGAGCGAGACCTAGTTTCAAGAACTGGTGACATGCAACTGAACCACTCTTCCCATTGCCCGTCTCTGGTTAGAAGTCAGGCCAAAGACATAACTTTATGTCTCCAAATGAGAGCTACATAAATGAGAAAGTTGCAGATGAATTCTGTCTGTAGGTCTGCAGAGAAACTCGATCAGAGAGATCAGTGGAATCTGGGCATGTTGAGACACTGAAGAAATAATGTTGACACTTTATTAGAGCCATGGCAGATTAATCTCTCCCTCTTTCAAACACACAAACACAACTTTACCCTTTACACTCCATCATGCATGAAGCAGGTGTAAGACCACCACAGAGAATTCAGAGAATGTTTTGGTTGAAACTGCTGCATTTTTTGCAAAAGGAAAGTGTCAGAACACATTCTTATATAGAGTTTTCAGTATTTTCACAAGGGGCCCAGTACTGTACTGGAAGTCATTAATTTCCAATGAAGAGTAGATTGGGCAGTTATGAATAATTACATAATTACATAATTATTCACTGTGATTAGTCCTAGAAAATGTACTATGTTGTTCTTTCAGACATATTGACGGTCATTTGTTTTGTGTGGCTATATTAATACTTTCTTTATTTGTTTATACTGTGGCTAATAAGTGGACTGTAATGGCTGCTTTCACAACCAACCACAAAAGTGACAATTGTATTAAAATGTTGTTGATCGTAAAAAGATGGCTTAGCAGTTTTGCTGACTGCTAAGCATGTTGGGTAGAGTTTACGTGTTTTTAGCTAAATACCTGAATCATAACACATCTGGTTTAATAGCATTTGAAGGCAGACATATAAAGGCAACTCTTGCACCCTGTTGAGTGTTCAGGTGTGGTTATGGCCACTTAGTGCAAGAATGCATGTTAAATATGTACAGCGCAATGAATCAGACAAGCATTTATTTTCCTGTGTTTGCATACTTGTTTCTTGTATTTTAGATTGATTTGGTTTGGTGGAGTGCTGAATACTGTATTGCTACATAGAGAATTTTATTTTCACAATTTGGAGCAAAAAATTATGTATAACAGTCTTTCTGTGTGTATGTGGCATGCAGGTTAACTGCATCAACTTTTCATTCCTGAGCCTGGTCTTTGGTACCTAAACTGCGTCAAGCACGCCATCACACACTGCTGTGATTTAGAGCAGTGATCGCCTCTGTCTGTGTCGGGCTTCAACTAGCTGAGTATAATGATGATGTCATTGAGGTTATTTGATCTCTGTGTGTGATCGGCCTGATTAGACCGCATCCACATGACTCTATCCTGGAAATCATAGCGTTTGTGAGTGTGTGTGATTCTGTTTGCATCTCACTTACCCAATTAAAGCCCTATTTGGATGGGACTAGTTTCCCTGAGGAGTTTAGGTAAATTTGAGTTCTGCAGACATACGACTCCCAGATACATCCTAATTTAGTTTCGAATTGTCTATTTTTCTTTTTAAATAATTTGGAGTAAGTTACCTACTATTTTTTGGCTAATGAAATCATGACATTCTATGTTTAAAAAGGGAAATTATTTGTGAAATTATTGTAATTGTGAAAACCAAAAAATAAAACAACATTGAGACATTTTCGAATTTTGCTTTGATCAAAAATACTCAGTCGGCAACATATCGATCTTGAGCGAACTGCCCCTTTGAGTCAATTTATTTTTGCAAAGAATCAGTTGAACCAAAAATCTGTCTTAATAATGCATTCATTGAATTGGTCAGAAATTATGAAATTATTTTGAAAAATCCCAGTCTAGTAATCATATGACTTTAAATGCCATCTAATGTAAATTCATTGATCTGAAATTACTTGAGTGTTTTGTCGTTGTTGTTGTTTTTTTGAAGAATCAGTTTAACCAAAAATCGATCTTAATTATTCATTAATTGAATTGGTCTTGAATAATTAATTGTTTCCAAAAAAAAAACAACTTAATCTAATAATCACAAATGACTCTAAAAGGCATGTAATAAATAAATTAATGAAAGGTAGTTTATATAAGATGGTTCTTTTTAGTGAATCAGTTGAACTGATTCATTTGAATCCTAATTATTTGATTGAATTGATTTGAAATGCTAAAAGGATTTTTAAACACAAATGACTAGATATGTCATAAAGTGTGACTCAAAAGTTTTTTTAGACACTAATCTTGTCCGAATGACGTTTCTGACAGTATTTGCAGGAAGTGGGAGTGCTAAAGCACATAGTGCTTAGCTGTGTGAGTTCACATGCTTTCAGGGAATCATGTCTTATGTAGCTCAGAGTATCAGAATGTCCTAGCAAACAACAAACAGACTCTGCATTAATGGCCCCTGTGTGTGACTCCATTCCATGTGACTGTCTGCCTCACTCTGAGGCACAAATGTGTACTATGGGGTCAGCAGTGCAGCCCAGTGTGTCACAAATTATCCAGCACATCCACCAGAGGAATGAAGAGAAAGATGAACAGAGAGAGACTTGCGTTTTTCCTCCTCACTTCTTTTGCTCATCCTTTCTGCATCACTGAGTGGAAAAGTACAAACAATGTTAGAATGCCCGTCAGCAGGCCTGTCGGCCAATCAGATGTGGGCCTGGGGACCCTGTTACACTACTAACCAATGAAAGCTGGCAGTGTGACATCATAGGGATGGGGAGGTGTTGCTAAACAGGAAACAAAGAGTGAGTGTTTGTACATAGACAAACAAACACACAAATAGCTCTGGGGACGGAGTCTTGCGTGTGTCCCTCTCTCTCGTCCTCTGAGTGTGTGAATGTTTTTGTTTTATTATTGTGGGAGTTGCTAGGTGTGACCCTGCTTTCTCCTCTGAAAAACTCATTAAATTTCACAGGGATTTTTTTTTTTACTCATCCTCCTATTATTGTTTGAATTTCTCGTCTCATCGTGGTTTCTCCAGCAACTTGTGGGAGACGAGGGCAGGAATTTCCTGAGCAGAGTTGACGTGACACACACACACACACACACACAGTTTTTCCAATCTTTCTGCATTCATGGCTAGATTGAAAAAAAGTGAGTTGTACCTTAATCCACATATGCAATCTTTATCTGTGCTCAAGAAAAACAGGGTGACCGTGCACTTATCAGTGCATCTGAATGCTTTAGAATGTCAGACTTCTTAAGACTGAGCACTTAAATTAAAATTTTCAATGTAATTATTTTTGTTATATTATTTATTTAAATGTTTATGTATTGTACATTTTATTTGAGTTCATAATTAATTTTAATTATTTATCTCTTTTATTTGTTTGTTTTTCATTTGAATTATATTAAAAGTTCAAGGAAATCCACTGCTTAAAAGCCAAAGCTGATGAGTAATTGTGTTAAATAACCATGTTCTCTGAATTGATCAAAATAATAGTGATGATGATTTTTGCCATTTCTGTATGGGTTAGGTATATAAATATAATATATTTATATAAAGTTATATATATAATAATCTTTATCTTTATAAGAATATAAAGTTTTTCATAAAAAAAAAAAAAATCTAATTCTATGGACAGTCCTCATAAAATACAAAAACCCAACATGAGTGTTTGTGTGTTGGTTTTTAGCTTTGTTAAAGGGATAGTTCACCCAAAAATGAAAATTCTGTCATTAATTACTCACCCTCATGTCGTTCCAAACCCGTAAAACCTTCGTTCATCTTCGGAACACAAATTAAGATGTTTTTGATGAAATCTGAGAGCTTTCTGACCCTGCATAGACAGCAATGGAACTGAAATGTTCCCAGACCCAGTAATGTAGGAAGGACATCGTTAAAATAGTGACATCAGTGGTTCAACTATAATTTTATGAAGCTACGAGAATACTTTTTGTACAAAAATAACGACTTTATTCAGCAATTCTTCTCCTCCGCATCACCGTCCGCCACCATTCATGAGAGTACCACAACGCATGTGTGTGCATTCCTCTGCAATACTTAAGCTATCAGTCTAATTAAGGAAATGTGTTTGCAAAATAAATAGCCTTTTTTGAATGCATGTTGACTTTTTAATGTGCTGAGACAACTATAAGTGAGCCATTCATAGATGAGTCTGAAGTCTAACACTATTTTTTGATAGTGCAGCAGACTCACAGCTTAATTTTTTTGAGTGGTTCAACATAGCATTGTCCACCAGTAATTGTAATAAGATGTTTAGCTGGAAGCTGACAAGTTTGTCCCAAACAATGGCAGTGAGCAGTGAAGCTGCATATATTATACTAGGGATGTGGTTTAGTGTGGAAAATAAGTTGCTATAGTTACAAATTAATTTCAAGATTAATATCTTGAAGTTTGTGTGCTTTTTCTTTTGAGAACGCTCTTGAAAAAGTAATTATCAGCAAATTGATCGGATCATATTGTGATTGTGACATATATTGGCCTCGAATTTGGAAAACCACAAATTTAAACTTTTAACCCTCTGGCCCTCTTCGGTCATTTTTGACCGAAAAATTTTATATTTTGAAATTTAAAAAATCTTAGCTTCATCGGAATGAGATGACACTTGGTGACTTTTGTCACATTAGCAATAGGAACACACACAAAAAATCATGGACATGATTCGGATATGTTAAAGAGTCCAAAAAAAAAAATAGTCACACTTGCCTTCTTCGCGGTCAAAAATGTCCGACATAGGAAATGAATGGGAAATACGAAAAAATGTGAAAACTCAGTGAATCTTTTGGTGGTACAAACTACAAATCAGCCACTGGTCAGAAAAAAAGTGTGCAGCAATCAAGGGGTGAATGTCTAGAATATCAGGAGTGCAAAATAGACACCCACACACGTGCACACACGCGCGCACACACACACACACACACACACACACACATATAGCCTACATATATACACAGAAATGAACTGGTAAAACTGCAACAGAGCAAATTTTGAAAATATGTTAACATTAATTGAATTGCATTGAATAAAATATCAATTAATTACAAAATGTTTATATAAAGTGTTTTGAATTATCACTATCTATTCCTTATTTTGTTGTTAATTATCAAATACTGAGTAACAAAAATGCTGTCTATGTGTTCCCTTTCTAACAAGATTTTAATGTTTGACTGTAATCATAATGTAAAACCTGATACTTATCTAACCAAAAATATCTAAACCTTGGCAAAAAGTCTTTTAGAATGTCTAGATATATATCTAATAGCAAAACCTAAAAAAATTAAGAAATGATGTCTAAAAAACAACGGGAATCCAAAAGCCTCTGTATATATCTATATAGGTTCCTAATACAAGAGGTTACGCAACATTACACAAGTTTTTATTTTTTTAATGCCTCCAGATGGACCAATTCTCACTTAAAAAAATGGATTTTAAATGCCTTCACTCTATTTTAATGTGAAATATTGCATTTATTAAAAAATATTAAATGAATAAAGAAATAAAAATATATATATTAATTCTAATGGAGAAAATAGCTCATTAAAATTATATAAATATTGCATAGTATCATAAAATTCCCTAAAAATTATAAATAATAATAAAAAATATTATTGAACAAAAATATATTACATTGATTTTCCTGAGGAAAAAAAAAGAGTTACATTTCAAGGCTTCGGTCACTTTTGACCGTGAAGGAGGCAAGTGTGACTCCTAAACGAAGAGGGTCAGAGGGTTAATGAGCCTGTAACTCCTTAGTCTTTTAATGCCAATAGATTTACATTTTGTCTTCAGATTTTCCACTGCTAATTTCTGCTTGAGCACTTACTGAATTTCATATCTTTTTATTGTACATTCAAAATGCTTTATAATGCTACATAACTGTCTCTCTTTCTTGACAGCCTCGGTCCCTGTAAGCAACAGCAGTGTGAGTAGGCGAGGAACATCCCCCTCAGCCCCGCCCAGCTGGGAGAAGCGTAGCATCCACCCCGCCACCATGTCCAGCATCACCATCGACCCCGAGCTCAAGCCCGGGGAGTTTGTCATCAAGAGCCTCTTCGCAGAGTTTGCTGTGCTCGCTGAGAAGAAGATCGAGGTGGTCATGGCTGAACCACTGGTGAGAAAACTGAACATTTAATGAAAAATATTTATTTTTTTAATAAAAATAAAAACTCTGGTGGGTCCAGTGAAAATGTTTGCAGGGTAAAATCGATTCAAGCTGAAAAAACCCTCTGAGACATTTAAGCTCTGGAAATAAAAACTGATTGTATTGCATTTAATATAATGATTTTTTTAAGTTATTTTATTCAGGAAGGATGCATTAAATTGATAAAAAAGTGACTGTAAAGACATTTAAAATGTAAAAAGATTTCTGTTTCAAATAAAAGCTCTTCTTTTGACCTTTCTATTCATCAAAAAAATCCCAAAAATGTATCTTGATTTCCACACAAATATTAAGCCCAAAAACTGTTTTTAACATTAATAATAGTAAGAAATGTTTCACCAAATCAGCATCTCAGAATGATTTCTGAAGGATTATTTGACATTGAAGACTGGAGTAATGACTGCATAAAACTCAGCATTGCCGTAACAGGAATAAATTACATTTTAAAATCTATTAAAATATAAAGATGTTTTAAATTGTGATAATGTTTCACAGTGTTACAGTTTTTACTGTATTTGTGATCAAATAAATGCAATCTTATTAACAACCCCAAACATTTGAATGGCAGTGGTGTTGATATCACAGTAAAATTGTATTTCATGTCCAAAAGTTTGCAGAATCCTGGTGAAGATGAGTTTTGTGTTACCTGTAACCTCAGGGATTGAGGTGAAAGGTCAGTTGTTGTGCTTCGAGACCATGTTGGTTTATTTCACGAAAAAGAGAGTCAGTTTGTGTGCGTTTTCAAAGTTTGTGGCTGAACAGAACACACACACATAAACTTCCCCATGTATTCCCAGAAACAGAAGCAGAGGTTTGGATTCTTGGAATGCTGTTCTGTTGGATTCTTCTCAGAGCCCCTCGTGCTGAAATATACACACACACACTCTCTCTCTAAAGACTTGTCCTTAAACGCTTCCTCTCTGTGTTCCCTCCTCTCTCTCATTGTGTGTTTACTCAGTGGTAGATTGAGCTCTCTCTCAGTTTACTCAGCAAGACTTTAAACTGGTAATGACTGTATCAAGAGGCTGCAGAGAGGAACTGCTTTATAAAACACTGACGTTCAGCTCTCTGACTTTGAAATTCTCCCTCATAGTAAAGTGTTTGTTCAAATGTAAACCAGATAACAGAGCATTCAAATGCCATTAACCATGAGTCCTTGAGTCATTTTACAGTCGGCGTTAACTACAAAATTACTTTGTAACAATGGACTGAAGAGAGATTGTTTCTGAAATTCATGTCTAAAAATGGGGTAATTCCTCACTTAAATGACTCCCATTGGGGTATTAATTCACATTAGTAACACAAAGTCTTCCTTAATTTTATAACTATTTCACTTAACTGTTATGCTGACCTGCTTTTTATTCGGTTGAAAATGAATTATAACTGAGTATATATTTAAGTGTTCAATAGTGTACAAATGCACACTGAACATTTCTGATCTATATTTATAAATGAAAAAATGCATTGAAAATGACTGTCAAACTTGTATAATCTATAATTAAATTATATAATGTTATCTTTGTTTGGGGTAAGATTATTTTTTTAAATAATTAATTTTGTTTAGCTAGAGTGAATTAAATTGATTAAAAGCGACAGTAGAGACATTTATAATTTTACAGATTTCCATTTTTAATAAATGCTGTTCATCAAAGAATCCTGAAAAAAAAACAATAACATTTTCCACAAAACTATTCACTTTAAGTTCATCTTTAAATATGACATTTTTAAATAAATTATGAAAATGAGTATCGTAATTTCAATATCAGTGCATCCCTACTTTTTCCTGTTAAACAGTTTTTGATGATCCATCTATCATTTATTTATTTATGCTGTATGTATCTTTGTTCTTTCAGGAGAAGCCTCTTTCCCGCTCACTGCAAAGAGGAGAAGATGCACAATTTGATCAGGTTAGTATATGTGTGTCTCAGATTTTTATTATTTAATAATTATAAATGTGTGTAGTATATCTCTTTCCTATCCTCTTTACTTTTCAGTCTCTCTTTCTCTCACTCTCCATCACTCATTTCTGATTAGCGCAGAACTTTTAACAGCAGAGCTGCAGCAAAATGCTTTGTTTAGCAAAACGCAAAGCGAATGAGACATCATCCTGCAATGGATCCAGTCAGTGCCATTAGGCCTGTGTGTGTGAGAGAATGAGCCAGTGAGAATGTGCTCTGTATGCAGAAAATCACAGCAATATGTGTCTGTGTGTCTCTGTACTTTAGAGTGAACAGAGTTTTGGTGTGTGTGTGTGTGTGCTGGAGGTTGCCAGGAGCAGAAATCGCTGTGTCATCCGCAGCAGTAGATCAGCACAGGCTGCTGGGAGTGTGTGCGTACGTGCGTACGTGCGTGTGTGTGAATATATCAGTTCAGGGTGTTGGAGTGTGTCTGCCAATTGCCATGAGAGCCGGGAGAGCAGTTACATAACTCTCCTTAACCACATACATCATCCTGTCCCACACACACTCACCTGATGCAGGCCGCATATACAGCAGGGTCTAAAATCTGGGAATCAAAATCAAATTTGAACCTGGTTTTGAAATAAACAGAACTGTTTTTTTTTTTGTTTTTTTTGAAAGTTCTGATACTTTAAAGCATTGTTAAACAAAGAAACATTATTATGTGAATTGAATAAGATGGATCTCAGATTCTAGATTTTAGATCACTAATGAAATGAGTGAAATTGTGAGCATGTGACTCTTTGTACAAAGGGTCAGATGTTCTTTTTTCCATTGAAGCCCAAGATGCTTTTTTGGATCATCTCAGATCATGCTGGAGAGCATGTTGATCAGGTTTGATGATTCGCTTGTGATGTTCCTCATTAGTAAGTTGTTTCACATCTGCTAAACTGCATTGTTTTAGTATTTCTATACTAGTGTAGTGTTATAGTATTTGTGATTATGGTATGCAGCTTTCCTTTTAAGTTTCAGTAATTTTATATAAGCTCATAAGTTTTATTAGTTTAAGTTTCTATTTAGCTTTAATTTATTTTAGTTTTAGCAATTGTAGTCCAACCTATTTTCGGTTAGTTGCGAAGACAACATTTAGATTAAGTTTATTTTTTCATATAATCTTTGTTTGATTTTAGCTTTATTTCAACTAATGGAAATGATTTTTAATAATTTTAGTTAATAGTGCTATAACAGTTATAACAGTTTTAGTGAATAAATGCAACTGTCACAAATGTGAGAAGTTCATTCAGCTCGAGTGCAAAAAAAATAAAGCAAATGAAAGACAAACTAAATATTATGAAATGAAATTCATGTTGACCCGTTTCACTCATATTGTTGTTATGATGATATAATATGGAATGAAAATGTATTCAGTTAGAAAAATGTAAAATAGAGTATTTTCGTAAGTGATCTCAGACTTTTGGATCCCAGTGTACCTCAGAACATCACTTTTTAACAAGCACACTTTTTCATTCTGCACATTAGTCTTTTTTTTTTCACAGTGCTAGCACGCACACACTGATTTGGCTATTGGATTTACCTGTGCTGATTCTCAGGAACTGCATGTTCAGTCAGTGACGTGTCGTGACTGCAGAGAGATGTGCTCTGCTGAATCACACCATAGTGAACTATACCATCCCTCACTCACTCGTCAGCATACACACACACATCTACTCTACTGCCATAGCTCAATGTGTGTATGTGTGAGATGCTTGGTGCTGGGTTACTGCAGTGAAAGGTTGAGTAACCACTGGACGTATCATCCTACACCCATCCTGCCCTCACAATAGGACAGATCAATACCTGACTGCACTCAAAAGTGCTGCCATCTCTCTTGCTTCCCTTTCCTTTTCTTTCCATTTTCATCCATTTGTGTATTGTTCTCTGTTTAGATCTTTCTCTTTAGTCAACTTTACAGTGTTTTATACCCATTAGGTTTTGCAGACAAAATAAAATGGCTTTCCCAATTAGAGTCCTTGCTGCAAATAACTGATATTTCAGAGGTGGAGAAAGTTTGTATGTTGTAATGAAAGTTTTTTTTTTTTTTTTTTTTTTTTTTCTCCTCCTTGAAATAACATGTACTGATGAATCATGCAACCCCACAACAACCCCACCGCCATTTATTATTTATTGTTTCAGTTTATTTGTTTTATGTATTATTTATTATCATTCCTTATTGTGACGTACATCCGAGTGAAACAGATTCAGATCTAAATAACATTTCAATTAAATTTGACAGGATAAAAAAAAAAAAAAACATATGCATGGATAATTCATTTGTTACAAGATCAATAGCATGCATTTTATGCCTTTAATAGATAAATTATTAAGTAATATTTAGTAAATATTTGATTTCATGCTGTGTTTAACCCACATGAAGAGTGTGTCATTTGAGCTGTATTATTGTGTTTGTGTGTTACAGTTAATAAGCTCTATGAGCTCCATAGCAGAACACTGTTTGCCTTCGCTGTTGCGGACGTTGTTTGACTGGTACAGAAGACAGAGCGGGACAGAAGACGAGTCGTACGAGTACAGACCTCGCTCCAGCACCAAGTCCAAAGGGTGGGCAGACATGCAATTATACATCTTACTCAAATACACATCATCATATGTTTCTCTTGTTCTTTTCTTTAGCAAGAGCTTCAGCAGATGCATATGATCTTTCTTGTGACTTTTTATTCAGAATTAATAAAATGTGCTTTTATTCTAACTTGTGAATCCTGCTCTTTTGATCTTTCTTTAGAGATGAACAGCACCGGGATAAAGACTACCTACTGGAGCGAAGAGACTTAGCCATAGACTTCATTTTTTGTTTAGTTTCAGTGGAAGTTTTGAAACAGGTGAGGTTTGTGTTTCATTGCTTAGGTGTGGTGTCTCTGAAGTCAGAGGTAGGTGTGTTGTGGCATTAACATGCATAGACTTGCTAACAGTGTATCAGGGATCCTGAAGTAAAACAGTGACCCTTACATCATAGTTAATGTTGATGAAATGTTTTCCCGTAGATTCCCCTTCATCCCGTGCCAGACGCCTTAGTACAAGAAGTCCTTAACCTGGCATTCAAGCACTTTAAACACAAAGAGGGGTGAGTCTGCATACGCAAACACACACTTTTTTATGCAAATTCTACAGATGTACCCTGGACAAATGCAAACCTGATGTGAGAGACACAAGTGTGTGATTTCTGAAACTGCCTATAATTAAAGTGCATCATGTGCATTACATCATTTTGTATGTGTATACACTGTTGTTCAAAAGTTTGGGGTAGGTCATTAAGGCTGAATTTATTTAAACAAAAATACATTAAAAATGTAATATTTTGATATATAATGTATTCCTGTGATGATAGAGCTGGATTTTCAGCAGCCATTACTCCAGTCATAAGTGTCACATGATCCTTCAGAAATCATTCTAATATGATGATTTGCTAATTGAGAATCATTTATAATTATCACAAAACAGTTGTGCCATTTTTGTAGAAACTAGGATACTTTTTTTTCAGAATTCTTTAATGACTAGAAAGTTTAATGGAACAGCATTTTTTTAAAATAGGAGTATTTTGTAACATTATAATTGTTTTTACTGTCACTGTTGATCGAGTTTATGCTTTCTTGCAGAATAAAGTATTAACTTCTTTCAAAAAATTTCAAATGTTACAGACCCCAAACTTAACAGGCGTTTTTAAATGTAATTTTGTAGTTAATGAGAATGCAAACCAAGATTTTCATAATTTCGTGTAGTATGGCTTGTTACTGATTGTTGTCACGGTTTGTTTTGACAGGTACTCAGGCCCCAACACTGGTAATGTGCACATCATCGCTGACCTCTACGCTGAGGTCATCGGAGTTCTCGCCCAATCCAAGTGAGTCCATCCCAAAACCACAATGAGCTTAAAGCGTACCTTCAGTGGTCTGTTGCACATTTTAAATATTCACTTAGAAATTTGATAAAAAAAAGCCTTGACAATGCTAAAAATGATGTACACTCAAAAATTAGTTACGTCATATTTGTGGCCTAAAAGTTGTTAAAAGCAGAAAGATAAAGTTGATGCTAGCACTTTATTCAGATCTCCCATCAGAGTTAACAAAGCCCTCAAACCCTTCTCATTCTGTCACACTAACTTGCCTCATGCTAAATACAGATGATTTGTACAGTCATCGGACACTTTTAATGTTACTGTAATTCTCTGCTCGCCACACACTAAGACTCCCTCACAGCTACATGAAACTGTCTGTTTAAGCTATAATGTACTTTAGCCCTGTGCTGTAATAGTCAGGGCCTGAAATTGATTTACCACAGTGCTCCCCTCCAGTTCATGATTTCCTGTGCGGAGCCACTTTGCTCCGAGGGCCGTGTTTGAAGAGGCCGTTTTACATAATATGATAAAGGCATGATGTGCTGACTGTGGTCCTTGCTTGTTTGGATCTAGCCGGTTTGCATTAATATAACAAGCTTTTGCTTTGGGTTTTGTATTTACTTAAGGGAAACATTAAATCTTGAACTTAAACAGACAGTAACAAGCCAGTCTTTATTCAGCCTGTTATCTGACATGTTTAGTTTTGGTTGAAGGCTCCTGCTCACATCTTTTGATAGAAACTTGACGCTGAATTTTCATCAGTTGTTGTGCTGATTGACTAGACACCTAATTTCAACATGTTAATTTCTATTAGGGGTGGGCGATATGGCAAAAATATGATCGTTTTTTTTTTTTTTTTTTTTTAAATATCACGGTTCATGATTTTATCACGATTCTTTGTTATGTTGGTTTTACTATTTTGCAAGTTGTCTGAGCATTACAGCCAAACTACTTTCCCTATTGTAAAGACAAAGCGTTTCAAAGTAACAAAGTATAAAAAAAGAATGGCGGATATTTAGGCCAAAGTGGGCGAAGATAAAAATCCTGGCCATTATTTTATCTTTGTTATTAAAAAATAAGAACAAAGATACACATAACAAATACACATACCAATAAAACAAACAGTGCTTTAGTTTCAGGTACAAAAGGTGTATTTAGCTGGAGCATTCAAGAAATTGAATGAACAAATATAAATATAAAACACTATATAGATTGATTTTGTGTTTTGTTGTTTTATTAACATTTAAGGAATAGTTCACCCAAAAATAAAAATTCTGTCGTCTGTCTGTCAATTTTGTCAAAGTGTTTTATTTTTATAACATCATTTACTCATTGAAAAGTTGTTTTAAACCTGAATGAGTTTCTTTCTTCTGCTGAACACAAATGCTGTTTTGAAGAACATGGAAAACCAAACAGTTGCTGGTCCACAGTGACTTCCATAGTATTTTTTTTCTTTCCCTACTATCAAAGTCAATGTGGACCAGCAACAGTTTGGTTACCCACATTCTTCAAAATATCTTCTTTGTTCAGCACAAGAAAGAGATTAATACAGGTTTAGGACAACATGTGAGTGAGTAAATAATGACAGAAATGAAATTTTAGGGTGAACTATCCCTTTAATGACAGTCGGCAGCATGTTTAGTACTGTCCCGTGCCTTCTAATATATAGGCACGCATCCGTTTTCCTCTCAACTGTTTACTTTCATTTCAGACATAACCAACTGAGTCTATATGTAAACCTTGTGTGTTTTGACAGTCTTAGCGCAAAAGATAACTTAGTTCAGTAATCAGGCGCTGTTTGACAGGCTTTTTAGTGCGTGCGCTTTGGATGTACGCGCTCTGATAAAGCGCACGTCAGAACAGCACATGAATGAACTGTTTAACCGGCAAGGCTTTAAAGCACCTTCAAATAATGTACTTTTGTGATTGCGAATAAGTGCAGTGTCCCATGAGAGTAACTGTACCGCTGAGTTAACACTGATGTGAATGTATGCAGCGTTGTACAGCATATTGAGATGGAATGTGCACGATACTACGATATTTCTTCAAAAGCAGATCGTGGAGACATTTTTATCGTCCACGATCAAAAATCATCATATCGCACACCCCTAACTTCTACTAATTTATGTGTTTGTGTGCAGGTTCCAGGCAGTGCGTAAGAAGTTCATCACAGAGCTGAAGGAACTGAGGCTGAAGGAGCAAAGTCCTCATGTGGTGCAGAGCATCATCAGCCTCATCATGGGCATGAAGTTCTTCAGAGTCAAAATGTACCCCGTTGAGGACTTTGAGGCTTCTTTCCAGTTCATGCAGGTCGAGACACATGCAAACACATACATGTACTGTACGTTCTTGTGGCTTGGTTATGAGCTGCTAAGGGTTGTTGTTAAGTGATTTTTTCCACTGAAATGTTGTCTTCAAAGGGTTAGTTCAAAAACTCCAAAAATAAAAATTCTGTTATCATTTACTCACCTGCATGCTGTTCCAAACCTGTATGACTTTCATTCATCTTCATAATACAAATGAAAATATTTTAATTGAACTCTGACACTTTAAAAAGTTCAGTCTTCTGATGAAACATGCAAAATTTATACGATGAACAGATTTAATTCAGGCTTTTATTTGCATATCAATACTGATCAACACACATACATACAGCTTATGAAATATGGTCAACAAAATCTCAAACATGCTTGACTTTCAATGTAGGGTCAGAAATTTCCCATATATTTTAATAACAATTTCAGTTTTGTTTTGAAGATGAATGAAAGTCTCATGGTTTCATAACAACATAAAGGTGAGTAATTAATGACAAATTTTAATTTTGGGTGAACTAACTTTTTCATTTTGGACACTAAAGTTTAGTGTTATGTGGTATATCGCATGAATAGAGTATAAATATAATTTAATTTTTTTTAAATCTAGTAAATTTGTTAAATCGACTGTTATCTAGCATAAAAGAGGGCTTGACCTTCTCAACAATTAAAATCCCACAACAGCAACATAAATTTTACAAAATCTCTTGAATAGATATTTAATAAATTGTATAAAAAATATTTTTGATATAAACTAACTTTAATGACCAAAAACGTAACATTCAGCTGTGCCCCGAAGACATGTCCCAGTTATGAATTGTGAATTGCATGCAAAATAAACAAAAACCAGAATGACTCGTATAAAATTTAGTTTGATTATTTTGAGTTATGCAGACTTAAGCACCTCTTTTAAATGACCAGTTGTTGAAAAAAATGATAAATATCTATAAACTGTAAATATTGTTTTCAACATTTCAGGCCCTGTTTTGTTCGATTTTTGTGGAATGTGCCACATCATCACTGTCAATACATATTGAGTCTCGTCTACTCTATTGTCGTTCAGACAGTACTTCTTTTGTTTTATTTGTGAGCTCTCTATAGTCATGCCTCATAAAATCTCTTGAGTAACAGCCTCAATGTGTTGGCCCTACCTTGCCAACAGGACTGTGTGGAGCAATTCCTTTACATTAGCCAGTTACAGGCAGTGAAATCCCACACTCGGTATGTGCTGCACTTAACAAGCACCGTAATCCAGAGATTTTTATTGAGCCAATAGCTGCAAAGCGATGCTGTATTTTATGGTAGACCTCATATTTCTCCAACCACCGCATGTGAGTGTGCAGGCCTTACAAAAGGTTTAATAGTGGTGCATCCTTTTCAGTTACTAAAACTGTACATTTATGAGTTTTTCTCAGATGTTTAGTGTAAAGATTTGCATTAATTAATTAAATGTTTTGTCTTGCATGTCTCTGTTGGTGAAGCAGGAATGTGCTCAGTATTTCCTGGAGGTGAAGGACAAAGATATCAAACATGCACTGGCTGGCCTGTTTGTTGAGATCCTCATCCCTGTAGCTGCTGTAAGTACCGCAGAGCTCTCCATTTGTTTAAATGATATAATGTCACTCATGCCTGTGCAAAAATCATTCGTATGAGCCAGATTTCACATGCATACTGCGGAAATTTAACACATGCTGGCTAAATTGTCACATTGCTACATCAACTCTGATTTAAATTAGTGTAGTTTCACAATATGGCAACACAGAACATTACACAACTTACCATTAATTAAAATCAGAATATGTGCGATCTATAAACACTCTGCTCCAGTCCCATTCCAGGTTTTTCGATTTGCGCCCAGTTAATGATTTTTAATGTCACAGACATTTAAGGATAAACAATGTTAGAAGTAAACTGTATTTGAAACCTAAAATCGAGTTGGCCGTGTGTCTGATGAGAGCAAGAGTTGTGACTTGTAAAAAAACCTGCACCTTGTCTTTAGGCAAAATCACACGACTCTGCTCTCTTTTGTTTTACACCGATTCAAATACAGATTGGCTCTTTGAAACAGTGTGTTTTAGGGCTGCACGATATATCGTTTCAGCATCGATATCGCGATGTGCGCATCCGCGATAGTCACATCGCAGGATGTGCGATGTTTAGTAGGCCTGATCGTTATATTTATACTGATCGTTTTCTTTGCTCACACACAGACACCGTGTCTACACCGGGCGCGACAGCTGCACAGAGATACCCATTTTTAAATAAATTTAGTAGCAGAGCTACTGCAAGCGATTTTCAGTGCTGGAAATCCATTTATCCTTTGTTGAAACTTCCGCGTCGTCGAGGAGAGCACATCACGGATGTTTAGCAACGGCAGGCGCCAGGAAACGCAAGCTCCCGAGCGCTTTGGAAAGGAGGAGGAAGTGGCGCGGCGGGAGTTTTCCACGCGTTTGCAGATGTGAACGGCCCCAAAGTCTTTCTACACTGGATGCGACAAAGCGACCGTTGCCAATCGTGTCAACTTTGTGTCAGTACGTAATAAATAGAGCGAGGCATATCAGTTTACTGGCGGGGATTCGTCGTGTCGCGCCGCATCCAGTGTAGTACGACACATATGCGCGAAACCGTGTCAAAATGCATGTCTCCAAGTATCCTTGTAAAAAAAAAAAAAAACAGTTGCTTATGTCTTAGGTAAACAATTGAGAAAGAAAGAGGATAACAATAACAGCAGTTTAATGTCTCTGTTGCTTTCTGTGTCATAATCAAACAACAAAACAGAGAAAAAAAAATCACTTTTGTAGCTTTAACACAGATTTATTAGATTTAATTTATACAATGAAGACTGTGTTATGCAGTGTTATTTTACATTTTATTATTCAATTTCTGCACCTGAATACTGTTGGACTTGCCTTAAAAATACAAAGCACTGTTTATTTCATTTGTATCTTTGTTCTATTATATTTATCTATGCTTGTAAATTGTTTATTTCCTATGCTGATTTACTCACCTACAAAATCAATATTTTTTTTTCTCTCCAAATAGAGCTATTCAAGTCATTTGGTGATTTTTTTTTTTTTTTTTTTTTTTTTCATATCGCAATATATATCGCAGAAAAACAAAATATCGCAATGTGAGTTTTTTCCAATATCGTGCAGCCCTAGTGTGTTTGTATCCAGATCATTAGACAGAGGCTCAGTGACTCTTCTGCAGAGTTCATGATGTTACATGTCTTGTCAAGTGGTTTGAGGTGGAGCTTGTGGAATGAGTTGCTACAGAAACACAATTGAAATGTGTTTCGTTTTGCATTGACAAGATGAATAGCTCTGAGTGATTTGTGTGCTGTTGTGCTCTGAGCGGGTGTAGCTCAGCGCGAGGACTTATGTTTGTGCTTGTGTGTTTTTGGAAGGCGGTGAAGAATGAAGTGAATGTGCCCTGCCTGAAGAACTTTGTGGAGATGCTCTACCAGACGACCTTTGACCTCAGCTCAAGAAAGAAACACTCACTGGTACAGTTCTTTTCTGCTTTGATATATACTTTCCCACAGTCCTCTGTAGCCTAGATCATTCTGCCACCCAGAAGGCTGTCATTCTTTTGTGGAACACAAAGACAAGTTTAGCTGATTCTACCCGTCGCCCTTTTACATTGCAATTACAAAGCACTGAAGCTTCAAAGAGTACCATAAAACTATCATAAAAGTGGGTCATAAGAGTTTTGCATTTTTATTTCAAATTTTTAATGTCTAATCAATCAGTAGTATTGAGTGAGAAATAGTTATTTACTGTAAATCTGTCCTAGCTCTCCTTGTCAAGTGGATGAGAGAAGTTGAAATGTCCGATTTGTGAATCAACATTTTCGTCTGAAGCTTCAAAGAGTACCATAAAACTATCATAAAAGTGGGCCATAAGAGTTTTGCATTTTTATTTCAAATTTTTAATGTCTAATCAATCAGTAGTATTGAGTGAGAAATAGTTATTTACTGTAAATCTGTCCTAGCTCTCCTTGTCAAGTGGATGAGAGAAGTTGAAATGTCCGATTTGTGAATCAACATTTTCGTTTTTTTCTTGTTTGATATATTTTCAATGTGTCTTTCTCTCTCCCCAGGCATTGTATCCCTTGGTCACATGTCTGCTGTGTGTTAGTCAAAAGCAGTTCTTCCTCAATAACTGGCACATCTTCCTTCAGAACTGCCTTTCCCACCTAAAGGTAACGTTTTCTAACAGTGGAATGAATACAGTATTTACTTTAGCTTGGTGACATCTCGTGAAAAAAAAAAAAAAAAAAAAAAAAGTCTAGAGCTGACCATTTCACAGAGAATGCACCATAGAAAATGCAGCTTAAAAGTAGCAAAAGTAGCTATAAATCCTCATTTGGGCACTGCAAAAACCAAACGAGTTAATACATACAGATTCTGAAGCCTGGAGGCAGGTTTGGTGATTCAGTATGAAAATTCATTCTGTTAGTGGGTTGGTTCACTTACATAATTTCAGAGAAAGGTGTGGTGTTACAGACAACTTCTATAAAATACCTCTTGCTTATACTGTTCAGTTAATTATACCCGTGTCATCCACTCTTTCTCAATCATATCTCCAAACCGTGTGTGTTTGTGCTTGTCCACGTTCTTTTTCATTGTCGCTGGTTCAGCTACCAGAATGTGATCACTTTTTTGGTTTCCTAACTCTCTTTCCACAATGATTGAGTTTTCCTCGAATCTATACAACTTTATCATGTGAATCTCGAGGATTGATCCGTGATGCTTTGATTTGGTGGTGGTGATTTTATGAATGAGGAATCAAACTCTATGTAACTCCCTGCAGTACCGATTAAATCCTTTACTCACTTTCCATTAATCTAGATCAGAACTGGATCAGAATTGGACTGTAGTGTGAATCTTACTCCAAATCCACTTTAGGCTGCTTCTCAAAAAGTCGTGTGAACAATTCAGGATCAGAAGTGAAGTTTTCTCAGTGATCTGGTGTAATGTCTTTAACCAGCTGAGCCCAGGTTTATGGGATTTGTAGTCTCAGTGGTGGATAATTCCTCTCCTGATTGATCCATGGACTCCCTTTGCAGTTCTGCTTGTCTGTCTGCTCCCCTGTCTGTTCTAAACCTGCTGTAGTTTGTCTTCCCTGACCAACAGACTTCAGTCAGAGTGGACGCCATATTTGTTTGAATCCTTGTTATATATGGCATCTACTCTGACTGTATTCTTCACAATCACTCTTGCTTGTAATCATCCATTTGCATGCACTAATCCTGCCTCCCATTTTTGTTTCTTAATTTTTATTATTTCATTTTAATTAATTTAGTTTCTCACCCATCAGAAACTCTTCATCAGCACATCAACTGTATATAAATTAAATTTAAAATAATCTTCCTAGAAGCTTTTATCTAATGGGCCATTTTCATTCTTTAAGTATAGATACATGTTGGAATACTTGTGTTGATTCTATAGGGAATCTGACACTGAAGTATTAAATCCCATGCACCCTGCACTTTGTTTTGCATGTTGTTGTAGCACAAAGCTTTTTGTTCTTATGTTTGTCTCTTGTTCTTTTTCTAACCTGCATGTCTTCCCCATCACCATCACCCCCTGTCCTTTGTCATCTTTTTTGTTTCCCCTACACATTTATTGGCTCCAGATGCCGTCAAACAACAGCATCCGTAAGCAGATTGAGACCCTGCAGGTGAGTTACCATGGAGTTAACCCCACCTTTCAGAGGTCATGTGATTGACCTGTCTTCCACATGGGCTTTCTGAGACTTCTGGCACTTTCGCCTATCCATAGAGGAAACAATGCTAATAAGCTTCATTATTGTCCTGCTGTCCTCAAGAATTCACACAGGAAAACCACCCAGTTCAAGGAGTCATTGATGAAGATGTAGACTTTATCACATTTGTGGTCACCATTCGGGGCATCAAATGTTTTATGAGTCATCAATTCAGGCCAAAACTCACTTGCCACCCTTTAGCCAAAGCAAATATGAAAGTATTTTGTATTACTATACATTTCCAAAAAAATGTAGGTGAAAATATATAATGAATTATTATTATTATTTTGTCAGATTTTGTGTTATTTTATCTTGCGATGGGACCAGGTTCAACTCTTTGCCAAAATTTTAATATTGCATGAAATATTCTTGAAAATATTTAAATTTCGGCCTTCAGTTTGATTGTCCATAATGCTACAGATCACAGATTTCTCTGTAGAATTTTAAACAATTTGCAAGTTTGTTGCATTTACAGTGGCTTGTTTTGAATGTAGAACTATTTGAAATGTACCTGCAGACTCATTAGGCCAGAGAGAAGAAACATATTGCTGATAACTCAGTAAAAAAAATGTCATCACTGTTGATGAAACACTAGGGAGTCCTCACGGTACTACTGCTCTCATACTTATGTGGTTGAAGTTCACTGCAAACCATGCAATCATATCTCCCCTTATGGTGAGTGTTGGTCATTACACCCTGCTTGATGCTCTTTACTGCAGTCTGATTAGCTGCTGTGTGTGCGAGAGAGAGACTGAGTAGCTGAAAGAGTGAGAGAGGCAACTGCTTAGTCAGTGAGTCGATTTGGATGAGCCGTGATGTGTTAATCACAGATTCATTAGCAGAGATTTTATGAATCCCTCTTTCATCATCCATTGCTTCTGCTGAACAGCCGAGTCATCTCTTTGTGCATCAATGCAGTTAAAGCAGAAATTATAGCTCTTATTGTCTTGTAAATGGATTCCAGTGCGTCATATTCCTAATTAGCTCGTCACGAGCAGCAAGTGAATTATTGATCACCCATCGTGATACAGATGAAGCAGCAGCTCTTTATGAATGAATCTAGCATATTTTCTAGGTTGGGTTGATTCATGAATTGTTGTCTTTGGAGGTCATTTTGACTCACTGGGGGGTTTGTAAAACCCTGCTGTGTGTGAAGCCACTTTAAAGCACTATGTTTGTAAAAATCCACAATAAAGATTTTAATAACTTGCCCTTTCACTGGCCCTACCGGTCACACATTGAACAATAAATCAGCAATAAATACGTCAGTTCCAAAATTACAAAATTGTACTTTTTGGAAATAAATGCCTTATTTCTATGGCTTATTTCATGAGTTCTTGTTTGAGCATTTTTGTATCTTTCTTTTTAGAACAAAGATCCCAAAATGTCTCGTGTAGCACTGGAGTCTCTGTACCGGCTGCTCTGGGTTTACATCATTAGGATCAAGTGTGAGAGCAACACAACTACACAGAGGTAGGACACACAATCATACAGATTTACAAAAATATCTTGAATTTATGCCAGTTGCGCACACACTAAGAATACATTCGCTCAATACTAATGCTAACCACAAACATACCATTGTTTGAGAAGGTAAACCTCTCACAGATATATACAAATATATACAAACTGTCTGAGTCTTGTAGACAATTCTTGTTTATATGTTTAACATCTCACATTATCTCTTTTCCTTCACAGTCGTCTCCTCAGTATTGTAACAGCACTTTTCCCAAAGGGCTCTCGCAGTGTGGTGCCCAGGGACACACCCCTCAACATCTTCGTTAAGATCATTCAGTTTATCGCTCAGGTAAAAAAAATAAATAAAAAACCCTCAAAACATATTTTAGAACAGCTCAGGTTCATATTCAACCTTTGTTTTGTCTATCCACTTTGCTGTCAACTATCTTTTATTTTATAATAATGGTAAAATTATCAAAATGAACATTTGGTTTTGGTTTATTGCATTGTTTTTTAATAGTTTGTGGCACATTGTTTTTCCCTCTCTAAAGGAACGACTGGACTTTGCCATGAAAGAGATCATCTATGACCTGCTGTGTGTGGGCAAGTCCCACAAGACTTTCACCATTAATCCAGAGGTGTGTGAAGATATAATATAATGTACCAGCCATTAAAAAAAAAAGCTTTAAAAATTGTGGTAATGAATGGATAAAAAGATAAACATAGAAACTAATTATCTCTCTCTTATCTGTCTCTCTTAGAGGATGAATATTGGTCTTCGGGCCTTCCTGGTGATAGCCGACAGCTTACAACAGAAGGACGGCGAGCCGCCCATGCCCACTACAGGCGTCATTTTACCCTCAGGCAACACGCTGCGGGTCAAAAAGATCTTCCTCAACACCACCCTCACAGACGAGGAAGCCAAGGTCATCGGTACGGACCCTTACAGTTCCTACAAAGCTCTCCAGAAGAAAGAAGATATTCCTGAGTACAGCCTGTCCCTACCCTAAAGCATTTGGTCATATTCAATTAGTTGATTTTTATGTAATTGTGATTCTTGTAGCATGAGCTCTCCTCATTGAGCTTTCAGCATAAATACAGCTATCCTGCCAAGTCCTTTTTTATGTGGTTTTAAGTAAGAAAGTTTGAAATACAGTGGTGGCCAAGATTATTAGAACTAGTATTTTCAACAGCTAAAAATGGTTTTAAGTCAGTTATTTCTGTCTTTTGCTGTAGTGTGTCGGTAGGAAATATCAGTTTACATTTCATTTTGCCATTAATTATAATAATCCAGTGAGATTTTTGTTGCACAAGGAGTCTGACAACAGCCAGTGCTCCACACAGAGATCTGATCTCATCATCATCCAGTCTGTCTGGAATGACATGAAGAAACAGAACAAACTCAGACAGACTAAATCCAGAAGAACTGTGGCAACGTCTCCAAGATGCTTCTAGAAACCTACCTGCAAAGCTACAGTACTGTTAAAAGTTTTAGGCACTTGTGTAAAAATGCTGTAAAATGAGGATGCTGTTAAAAATAATGTCATAAATAGATTGTCTTTATCAATTAACTTCTATTAACTAAATTAAATCAACATTTGGTGTGACCATCCTTTGTGTTTAAAACAGCTTTTGCCCTAGGTGCACTTGCGCATAGTTTTTAAGGTAGCTTTGCAGGTAGGTCTCTTGAAGGTCTCTGGTGAAAATACTAGTGTTCTAATAATTTTGGCCACCACTGTATTTTGGGATTGTAATTGTGGTCCATTCCTTTTTTTAATCTATATGGACATTAGTCAGAATTTACTTAAATTTGACTTTACCTTTTTAATAGTTTGTTTAGCTTTTCCAGTGAAACACATCGCATGCCCATTAGTTCAGATATTGGTGTTTTTATCTGGCCTCATTGTTTAGAGGTTGAGAAAATTCCTCTGTATGTAATCTATTGTAACATTTTTCCGTTCTTGTACTAGATTTTGCGTGTGAACTAAGCTGTTTTCTTTCTGTGTGTGTCTGTCTGTGTAGGTATGTCTCTGTATTACCCTCAGGTTAGGAAGGCCCTAGACAACATCCTCAGGCATCTGGATAAAGAGGTGGGACGATCCATGAGCATGACCAACGTTCAGATGTCCAACAAAGAGCCAGAGGACATGATCACGTTAGTTTCTTGAGATTTTATTTGCATAAATATGATATAAGACTCTTGAACTTTTAAAATGGTATGAAAATGAATGGTGTTGTTTATTTGATTTTCATCGTGTTTATTATATGTTTGTGTTCTGCTGTAGTGGGGAGCGTAAACCGAAGATTGATCTGTTCCGGACATGTGTAGCTGCCATTCCTAGACTAATCCCAGATGGCATGAGCAGACAGGATCTCATCGAGCTACTGGCCAAGTAATGACCTATGACCCTCATGTTAACCCTCATTCATCACCACAAGAAAACTCCAGCAATTTCCCAATTCACTAGTTGTTTTGTTGTTTGACAACAATTACATTTATGCCTACTGACTATTCACAGAATTTCATGATTTGATTGTGATTCACAAGCTATCAATTTTTTTTTTTTTTTTTGGAAAAAAAAGTTTTGGAAATATTTCAGTTTAGATGTCCACAGGCCAGTTATTACATTTCAGTTATTACATAATTTACTGATTGCTACAGTGCATTGTGTGCATGCTCCGGGTTCACTTTTTCTTGTTTGCATATTTCCCAAAATGTTTGGTCTTTATAGTTTATTATGTAAAGCTAATTGCCTATAACACAACAATTTGGAACGAGGATTTTCAACACCGAGAAACTTAAACACTTTGTGTGAGAAGATCTTTGTTTATTTTAGGGGTATGAGTCAAACAGAAAAATCACACTTATTCAGAAAAGTACCCATATACTAATATGACATGGTAATTCCATATATTCATAACTTCCTGTACAGCCACCACATTCTGAGTCAGATTTCCTGTGATATTGTAATGGCATGTAGTCAGAACTCATATGTCACCGTTACCCGCATGACCTCTCTGCGGTTCTGGTGACGCATGATGCTGTTATGAAGATGATGATGTGTTACATTTATTTATTGCATTCTGTAAACAATGACTCTTTCTTTCTCCCACCCGTCCAGACTGACCATCCATATGGATGAGGAGCTGCGTGGTCTGGCGTTCACCACTCTGCAAGCTCTGATGGTGGACTTCCCAGACTGGAGAGAGGATGTGTTGTCTGGTTTTGTGTATTTCATTGCGAGGGAGGTGACTGACGTTCACCCCACACTACTGGACAACGCTGTTAAGATGCTGCTGCAGCTCATCATACAGTGGAGACAGGCGGTACAGAGCAGCAACCGCAGCCATGATTCACAGGTGCAAACATACAACAGATAATATAATATAATATAATATAATATAATTTTTGTCAAAAAAAAAAAATACTACTTTAATTCAGCAAAGATGTAATAAATTGATCAAAAGTGCCAGTAAAGGCATTATATTCTTACAGGAAAAAAAATCTGTTTTGAATAAATGCTTTTCTTTTAACTCTCTAATTATCAAAAAAAAAAAAAAACTGAAAAAATGTATTTTGGTTTCCAATAAATAAATAAATAAATAAGCAGCACAGCTGTTTTCAACATTGTTAATAATAAGAAACATTCCTTGAGCACCAAATCAGCATATTAGAATGATTTCTGAAGGATCATGTGACACTGAAGACTGGAGTAATGATGCTGAAAATTCAGCTTTGCCATCACAGGAATAAATTACATTTTAACATATTTAAATAGAATAGTTATTAAATAGTTATTTTAAATTGTACTAATATTTCAAAATATTACTGTTTTACTGTATATTAAAAAAGTCTTACCAACCCCAAACATTTGAATGATAGTGTATGTGTTTGATATTTTTATTGTAGTTTATCATACATTTTTAGCTTGTAGTTTAACATGGTATTTTTTTATTTATTTTTTAGAGCCCATCTCTCCCTCTGGAGCGATCTCCTCTCTGGACGGTTCTGCATGTGGTGGAGGGTCTGGCTCTGGTCGTGCTGTGCAGCTGTCGACCAGCAACACGCAGACTCGCTGTCAATGTCCTCAAAGAAGTCCGATCACTGCACACGGCCCTCGGCATCGCTAAGGTAACCATCTGTTCTAAATGACTTCCTGTTTTTCACCTACATGAGATGACATTTTTTTGTTTGCACTTCTTATTCATTGCTTTGTCTTGTTTCTCTCTCTTAGGGAGATGAGGAGTTGGCTATAGACGTGATGGACAGATTGAGTGCTTCAGTCCTCGAGAGCTTTATTCACCTTACTGGGGCCGATCAGGTGAGGGAATGCAGAAATCGTAGAAATCTTCTGCCCAAAACCAAAAAGTAAAAATGAATCTATATCAAGGTTGTCTTTTTTTTTTCCTTTTTTTTCTGTAGACAAATCTGCTGTACTGTCCCAGTGGAATAGACCTTCAGACTCTGGCAGAGTGGAGCTCGTCTCCCATCAGCCACCAGTTTGATGTGGTAAGCCCCTCCCACATCTGGGTGTTTGCCCATGTGACGCAAGGTCAGGACCCCTGGGTCATCAGCCTGTCTAGTTACCTGCGGCAAGAACACCTGCCCAAGCACTGCCCCACTGCTCTGAGCTACGCTTGGCTCTTCGCCTCCACACGCCTTCAGCTGCTCTCGCCACAAGTCGACATCAAGTATGTTTTTACATTCAAATGTAGTAGTGCTGGGTGACATGGGTTAAAATAATTATACAGTATCTCAATGTTTTCAGACTATATTTGATAGCCATTGTTGTCAGATAGATTTAAAAAATGTTTAAAGATGTAAAATTTGATTAAACATCCAGGTAATAATAAATATTAATACATTTAAATATAATAATTAAAATTTTATTTAAATAATTTTATTTAAATATAATAAATTTTCCACACTGTTTTGACTATATTAATGTGAGAATTAATAATATTTCATAATTTTCTTTTTTATAAAATGACTTAATATTACATAGTAATGAACATCCATATGACTACATGAAAATCTTTATTTGGCAAACTGTTTGTTTATTATGCACTTTTGTAAGCCAGATTATGTGACTTTCCTATGTGACCTTTGACCTTGCAGCAGCCCGATCAATGCTAAGAAGGTGAACAGCATGAGCAGTAGCAGTGATTCATATGTGGGCCTTTGGAGGAACTACCTAATCCTCTGCTGCAGTTCTGCCACCTCTTCCACATCTTCATCCTCCTCATCCTCTTCCTCATCGGCCCCCGGCTCGGTCCGCTGCTCCCCACCTGAAACGTTGGCATCCACCCCAGACAGCGGATACAGTTACGACTCAAAGGTCAGAGGTCATAGCACCCTACCAGCTGTAATGTCAGATGCAATAATTAGCATTGTTAAATGTGATATATTTGCATGTTGCCCGATTTGGGACACCATATTAAACAATGAAATGATAAACAAGTTTGTGTACATGTGTGTGTCTTTGCAGATCATTAGCATTCCATCCCCTTCCTCCTTATTCAAGCATGTGGTTCCCATGATGCGCTCTGAGAGCATGGACATCACTGAGTCTCTCATCCTGGGGCTTGGCAGGACCAACCCTGTTGCCTTCAGGTATGTCTTAAGATCTCCTGACAAAGTGCAGAAAAGAAATAGAAAAAGTGCATACATAATTATTGTGTGTAATTGCGTTTTAACCCAGTGGTGTGTCTTACAGAGAGCTGTTGGAGGAGTTAAACCCCATCATTAAAGAAGCACTTGAGAGAAGGCCAGAGGTGAGTTGACCACAGTTTGACCCTTGACCCTGTCAAGGAATCAATGCCCATGAGGACTCATGGATAAATGTTTCAACTAGACAATTTAAATGCAAGCTTTTTTGTCCATCTATTCATAATACAGTTGCAGATCTAAACAAATAATTGATCGTTGTTTGTTTGTTTCTGCAGAACATGAAGCGCCGCCGGCGTCGCGACATTCTCAGAGTCCAGCTGGTCCGGATTTTTGAGCTACTGGCCGATTCTGGAGTCATCAGTCAAATGTGAGTCTCACACACTCACAACATGTACACTACTACTGGGGTCAGTAAAAATGTGTCAAGGTTTGCACAAAAATATTAAGTAACATAACTGTTTTCAACACTTATAATAAGAAATGATTATTGAGCACCAAATCATATTAGAATGATTTCTGAATGATCATGTGACAGAAGACTGGAGTAATGACTGCTGATAATTCAGCTTTGCCATCAAAATAATAAATTGCAGTTTTAAAATACATTAGAACAGTAAACATTTATTTTAAATTGTAAAAATATATTTCACAAATTTCCTTTTTTCTATTTTTTGATTGAATAAATGTATCATTGGTGAGCATAAGAGAAGCACTTTTTTTGTGAAAGTCATAAACATTTCCATTGCATTTCAAGTGATCTATTGTGTTTAACAGCGTCTAATTTTCATCATCACTCTATGATGAAAATTAGATTAAGCATATATGGAACAAAATGTCTAACTCCTTTGGTTTGCTAAGGCTGTTTTCTTAGCTAGCACTTTTTGTATCCTAAACAGTAAGGTGTTTGTGTATTGTCTGTGCAGTGCAAGTGGTGGTCTGGATGGGGAGTCTCACTCTCTGAACAGCACTCTGTTGGAATACGTGGATCTCACCCGACAGCTTCTGGAGGCTGAGAACGACAAAGATTCAGACACACTGAGAGACATCCGCTCTCACTTCAGTGCCCTAGTGGCCAACATCATACAGAATGTACCAGGTACACAGCCACAGGGCCTCTCTTAGTGTTAGTAGCTCTCAAAAGCAAGTTCACTGATGTAACTTCAACTGATCTCGTGATTGTGTTTTTGCAGTGCATCAGAGGAGGAGTATATTCCCTCAGCAGTCACTGAGACATAGTTTGTTCATGCTCTTCAGTCATTGGGCTGGACCCTTCAGCATCATGTTCACACCACTGGACCGATACAGCGACCGCAACATGCAGATCAACAGACACCAGTACTGTGCACTGAAGGTACAATCTCACAAAACACATTTTCATTTGCGGTCACCACAAATTTCATTATCATAGAGTCTGAATATGGTATATGATGTTTCCACAGGCCATGTCTGCGGTGCTGTGCTGTGGTCCAGTGGCTGATAACGTTGGCCTGTCCTCTGATGGGTATCTGTATAAGTGGCTGGACAACATTCTAGACTCTCAAGACCGCAAGGTAAATGCACTTTACTGACGTTCTGACATTAGCATCACCAACAAATCAACTTTTATGAACACTCAAATGCATGTATGTTTGTGCTCAGGTGCATCAGTTGGGTTGTGAGGCAGTGATGTTGTTATTAGAGCTGAACCCAGATCAGAGCAATCTGATGTTCTGGGCGGTGGATCGCTGCTACACTGGCTCTCGCAGAGTCGCCTCAGGCTGCTTCAGAGCCATTGCCAATGTCTTTCACAACAGGTACGTAACACAATTGGTAAATGTAATTGAATTTGGGTCAATAATTCAGGTTAAATGAATACTGTGTGTTTGTTGTCTCTTGCAGGGATTACCAGTTTGACACTGTGGTTTTGCTGAATCTCATCCTGTTTAAAGCTGCAGACTCTTCCAGAGACATCTATGAGGTTTCCATGCAGCTACTGCAGGTCAGTAGAGATTTTTAAGCTTTTTTCTGTCAAAGGACACCAAGAGTGTACAGTTGGGTAAATAAAATCATATATGTTTGTTTATTAGATCCTGGAGCCCAAACTGTTCCGTTACGCCCATAAACTGGAGATCCAACGTGCTGATGGGGTCTTGTCTCCAGCCTCCCCTCTCCCTCACCTGTACTCAGTGTCCTACTACCAGCTCAGTGAAGAACTGGCACGGACCTACCCTGAACTCACCCTTCCCATCTTCTCAGGTATAAATGTAATGCTTCGTAAATCTAACATTGGTAATAACTTTATGTGAGACAAAATTTCAGAGAACACTGTGTTTGTAATAAGATTCTGTGTTGTTTTACTCAGAGGTGAGTCAGAGAATCCAGACAGCGCACCCTGGTGGTCGGCAGGTGATGCTGCATTACCTCCTACCCTGGATGAACAACGTAGAGCTGGTGGACTTCAAGCCTTCAGCACGACGTCAAGAGGAACCTTCGTCGACGGAGGAAGAGGAGGAGAAAGAGAGAGAGATGATGATGGTGAACAGCCGTCGCTGGCTGAGAGGAGAGGGCTGGGGTTCACCACATGCCACTACTATGATCCTCAATAACCTCATGTTCATGACTGCAAAGGTAAATGCACACGCTACATGTCAACTATGTGCTGACTGTGGTACAGGTGTGAATATCTATAGTAAATATACGTTTCTATAGCAAACATAATGTTCCTATAACTTTTCCTTTTCCCATTTAAGTTTAGTTTTATTTTGTTTTATATAAATGTTATTTTACCACATTTACTAATATTTATACCCAAGTTTTCAAGGTGATCATTGCATAAATGTTCATATGTCTGATTTTGCAGTATGGTGATGAATTTGCATGGTCAGAGATTGAGAATGTCTGGACCACTTTAGCTGACAGCTGGCCTAAAAATCTAAAGATCATCCTGCACTTCCTCATCAGCATGTCTGGAGTCAACAGTGAACCAAGTCTCCTGCCTTATGTGAGTGACACCTGTCCTGGCCAGATGCTCAGTTCTTAAACAGATGGGCTGCACTTGAGAATTTGGACCTGTTACTTAATAACTTAGTTTGTGTTTCTGAATGTGTTTCCTAATATTTTGCAGGTGAAACGTGTGGTGGTGTATCTGGGCAGGGATAAGACAATGCAGCTGCTGGAGGAGTTAATGTATGAGCTGGAGCTAACAGACCCTGTATCCTCAGCTGTCACTCATATGGATAACCCACCTTATTACCGCATTACTTCTTCTTACAAGATCCCTTCTGATACATCAGGTATATATGCTTTAAACCACTCTGACCACTTGTATTTCTCAACATGACAAATACCAATAAGGTTAAGAATCATAAGACAAGTAGAAACAATTCAGGAAACCCAAAGACTACAGAAAGTTTCTGATAATAAACAGGTGATCTAAGGAAGCAATCACATTTTTACTGTCATTTTGTTGAAATGTTTGGCTTTTTCAGGAACAACGTCCAGTAGTAACACCATGGTACCTGGACCTGATGGACACCATGAAAGCAAAATCAAAGATTCCAACATGGAGGACAGGTAAACCGATTCTAGATTTAGGAAATGTCTTCCTTTTATAAACAAACAAAAAACATAAGTCATTACTTTTACTCCTACTACTGAAAATGAACCAAAACCCATTTATCAGCTATTGCTGACTGGTTGTTCTTATTTGTTGCTTCCTCAAAATTACTAGATGAAGTTGTTATGTGGAACCTGAATGTAACTTGTATCTCTGCACAGTTACACACATTTGGACATATACACTGGTATGAACAGTAATCTGAACAGACAGCACCATCGACTGGAGTCCCGTTACAGCAGCAGCTCAGGAGGATCCTATGAGGAGGAGAAGAGTGAGTACATTAACATCACTGTCCTCTAACTTCTGATGTTGCTCCTGCTCTGACCAAAAAAAACACTCAATCTGAAGGCAGACTCATATATATATATATATATATATATATATATATATATATATATATATATATATATATATATATATATATATATATATATATATATATATATAATATAATATAATATAATATAATATAATATATATAGCTAGCCTTGGTGAGCATAAGAGACTTCTATCAAAACATTAAAAAATATTACAGGTCTCAAATATAATATAATGACATTATATGAACATGCTGTTTCTCTCTGTAGGTGACTCTATGCCTGTCTACGCTAACTGGCGTCTAAAGGTGATGGACCACAATCGGCCAGAGCCCCTTCCATTTCCTCCCACTGGTGGCTGCTGGTCACCACTGGTTGATTACCTGCCTGAGACCACCACACCTGGAGTCTCCCTGCACAGGTGAAGGATATACTTGGTGTGTCCTAAATTAGAGTTGGTGTTGTTTTCCTTGACATTTGACCACTGACAAAACATTGCCATTTCTTTACAGGTGTAACATTGCTGTGATCTTGCTGACCGACCTCATTGTAGATCATGGGGTCAAAGTGGAATGGAGCTCATACCTTCACCTGCTACTGCATGCCATCTTTATAGGTAACACATACACAACTGTACAATTTATTAAAATCATCATCACTGGATTGTTCTACGTTGTATGTCCTGCAATGCATATTTGTGCTTGTAGGTTTTGACCATCAGCACCCAGAGGTCTATGAGCACTGCAAGCGTTTACTGCTCCACCTGCTGGTTGTCCAGGGCACCAACAGCAGCGTCCAGTCACTGGCATCTGTACTTCTCCGCAACCGTGAGCTGAACGAGCCCAGAGTTCTGACAGTCAAGCCCACTCCTCAGGAGTTCAACCTCACAGGTACTTAAAAGAAAAGATGTTTTGCAGTATCTGTCTGCCTCGGTGCTCTTATCCAACTGACTGATGATAGTAATTAATTATAATAACAATAAGTTATGTATTACAGTAATAAATAATTGTGCATTGGTTTGTCTCCCAGGTGTCACAGAGCTGATGCCAGACTACCAGCCGTCTCCAATGACAGACTCTGGCCTGAGCTCCTGCTCCACATCCTCTAGCATCAGTCTGGGCAGCTCAGTGCTGCCTCACCTCCCCCCTACTCTCCTTAATGAAGTGGACCTGTCTGCAGAGCAGGACGAGAAGGTCAAAAACCTCATCGAGTTCATCAGCTCAAGGTGAGGGGTCTCTGCAGACCAGCCTGTCAAATTCTCCCTCTTAGTGTTGCACTTTCATTATCGGAGTTCTGAATACACCAAACACTTCAACCAATAACATGCAATCCTGCTTGATAGTTTTGTATGTTCAGGAGTGCTTCTGACAAAGAAAGAATTGGGTTACATAGCCGAATGAAGACTCAAAAGCGCTCCATGACAATCCACAAAAATAAATGTTTGCTTTAATTTGAAGAAACTTAAAACAATAATGACAGAAATGTATTACTTTTGTCTATTGTAAAATGTAACTCTCAATAGTAAAAAGAAAAAAAATAATAATACATTTAAAAAATAATAAACACATTAAAACATTACATTGATTTATTATTTTAAGAAAAAACATGTTTTTATCTTTCACTTTTTTTTCAGATTATACAAGTTTTATTGTGCTCCTTATTTGAAAAAAAAAAAAAAATCATATTTCATTGGGCCCTAAATTAAAAGGTAGCCTATCGTTTGGAGTTATGTGAACATGTTTTGTTGGCATGATGAAAATAAAAAAAAATATTGTTATATTTTTGGCCATATCGCGCAATCCCTTTTTGAAACAATTGACCATAAGTTGCTATGGATAGAAGTGAATAACACATTTATGAATAAAACATTTAATTTTTGTAATAGTTATAATATGTCCAACTGGAGTACATGATAGGATACGATTGTTTATCATATGGTTTTCTCATAGCTGTCTCTGCATATTAAGATGGGAAGGGAAAGGTGTTTTAACATCAAAATACAGAACTTTAAATTTAAATAACAATGTGTTTCTTCAGTTTTGTTACAAAACAGTGTTGTTCCTGCCAAGTTTCCCTGGATACATATTGAATGTACATTTATTTTTTGTTAAGATACTGTATTTTTTCCTCTGCCTGCAGCCATGTCTAACAGGAGAGGGTATTGTTGCCTTGCATGTGTGTGTGTGTGTGTGTGTGTGTGTGCTCAGTCTCATCTGTGTGAATGCTTGATTCAGAGTTTTTTCATACATAATGGTTGTTCAATGAGAGTTGTGTGAGCCTGCTTTGCCTTTGTTCTACGTTAGACATTTCTTTATGTGTCATTTCCTCTAATTCTTTTCTTTTGATTGGTTGGCCCATAGGAAGCGTGGTCCGCTGTGGAACCATGAAGATGTCTCTCCCAAAAACCCCAACATCAAGAGTGCTGATCAGCTCAGTGTATTCCTCCGCCATGTTGTCAACGTCTTCAAACAGACACCGTCCGGTAAGACAGAACGTATGCTAATTTCACTGCACTGTAGAGGAACAACTTCCATATGAAGGAATACTCATTATTTTTCTTTAAGAGAATTGAAATGTTTCAGCTGTGGTTGTGATGGGTTCTTGTGCTGCATGTTGGATTAGGTTACCAGTTGGAGCAGGAGCTGAGTGAAGTTGCTCTGCAGACAGCTCTGTCCTGCTCATCACGGCATTACGCTGGTCGCTCTTTCCAGATCTTCAGAGCTCTGAAACAGCCACTCACAGCCTCCACACTGTCAGACGTGCTTTCTCGTCTGGTAGAGACTGTGGGAGATCCAGGGGAAGAAGCTCAGGTATATAGAAATGTCCCAGTTCTTCTAACATTTTCGGGCCAGTATTTCTGATTTTTTTACTAAAGCTGAATTTTCTGCATCTTTACTCATTACTTCATTGTCACATGAATAAATGCTGTTTTTTTTTACTTTTTATTCATCAAAAAAATCCTGATAAATGTAACACGTTCCAAAAAAAAATATTAAGCAGCACAACGGTTTACAACATTGATAATAAATCAGCATATTAGAATGATTTCTGAATGATCATGTGACACTGAAGACTGAAGGAATGATGCTGAAAATTCAGCTTTGCATCACAGGTATAAATTGAATTTTAAAGTACATTAAAACAGAAAAACATTTCTTAAAATTCCAATAATATTTCACAGTATTACTGTTTTTCTGTTTATTCAAATAAATGCAGCCTTTATGAGCAGAAGAGACTTCTTTAAAAACGTTAAAAATCCTACTGATCCCAAACTTTTGAACGCCAGCATATGTATATTTGAATATATTTCTTTTTCCATATCAATATATTGATTTTTTTTTTATTAAGCGCTCTCTCTATTAAATAAATATTAATACATTTTTAATAACTAATTTATTTTATTTAAATTAATAAAAATTGTATTTAAATATAATGTATTTTTCTGATTAAAATAACAAATTATTTAATTCTGACATATTTGTCTCATATAAACAAATTAAATAATATAGATATAATATCCTTGGGCCCTTCCAAGATTCATTCTTACTGTTTCAACAAAACATCATTTAGATTTTACTTTATTTTAGATTTAAATCAGTGTTCATGTTGGCCCAGTTGGAGATGTGACATGTCACTTGGACCAAAACTTCACCGCACTGTTCTCAGGCCTTTCTAAGTGTTAATCTCCAAACAGTCATAATCAAACATTTCATCTGTCTTTTGCAGGGTTTTGTTATCGAGTTGCTGTTGACACTAGAGGCTGGTATAGACTCTCTTGCTGAAACAATGAAGAGCTACGACCTGCTCACTGCACTCTCACAGTAAGACATGTTCTGCTACGACAAACCATAAAGTTTTTTTCTCCTCATATATAACACATTTTTTTCCCCAAATAAACCTGACACACTATATCCACCTCTGTAGGGCCTCCCATGATCCTCTCCAGGGCACCAAGTTCGCCAATAACAGGAAAAGTACCGGTCAGCTGAACCTTGGCAGTGGAGGTTTCTTGCATGTCCATTACAGCCACGCTCGCAGCAACTCCCTCCGTGCCAGTCTGATGGGTGAACGCCTAGGGGACCGTCACCGCAGCAATACCCTCGATGTAGCTGACCGATTGGGCGGCAGCCACGGAAATCTAGCCCGCACACGGAGCTTATCATCATTGCGAGAGGATGGTGTTCGTGTAGGTGGAGGAGGAGGAGGTGGAACTGGAGGAGGATCTGGTGAGCTGGTGCCACCAACTGACCCCACCAACCTGATGGCGACGGTCTTCTGGATTGCAACGTCGCTCCTGGAGTCCGATTATGAGTTTGAGTACTTGCTGGCACTCAGGCTGCTGAACCGACTGCTGGCCCAGATGCCCCTGGAGAAGGCAGACAGCAGGGAGAAACTGGAAAGAGTGCAGGCCAAACTGAAGTGGTACAACTTCCCTGGCCTTCTGACGCTCTTCCTGAAGGGTTTCACTTCAGCTGCAACGCAGGAGCTCACGATTCACCTCCTGAGTAAACTCATCACTGTGTCTCGACACACACTCATAGACCCCTCACAGCTAGCAGGTGCGCTCATGGTTCAACATCAATATCTGTTTCAGTAATTTTGGGTTTATCCATATATTTATTTTCTGAACTTGTTTCCTGTCAGGTTTTCCTCTGAATATCCTGTGCCTGCTGCCGCACCTGGTCCAGCACTTTGACAACCCCACAGGGTTCTGTAAGGAGACGGCTGATCGGATCGCCAAAGTGTGCGCTGAAGAAAAGTCAGCCACGCTGGCCAACCTGGCACACATGATGAGCCTGTACTCAACGCACAGTTACTCGCGAGACAGCACCAACTGGATCAACGTGGTGTGCCGCTACTTGCACGACTCCTTCTCTGAAATCACCTTTAACCTGGTCACATACCTAGCTGAGGTGAATTTGAATAGATGAGTATGATACAGCTTGAATTTGAATATAACTTGGTACTGAAGTATATGAGTAACACTTTAGTATAGGGACCAATTCTCACTATTAACTAGTTGCTTATTAGCATGCTTTTTATTAACGTATTGGCTGTTTAGTAGTAATTATACAGCACACATTCTGCATGATCATATTCTACAACCCTAATCCTACCCAATACTTAAACTTAACAACTACCTTACTAACTATTAATAAGCAGCAAATTAGGAGTTTGTTGAGGGAAAAGTTGTAGTTAATGGTGAGAATTGGACCTTAAAATAAAGTGTGACCAGTATATGTATATAATCTCTTGCCTTTTGACTTCTTAGTTATTGGAGAAGGGCCTGAACAGCATGCAGCAGTCTTTACTACAGATCATCTACAGTCTACTGAGTCACATTGACCTGTCTGCTGCTCCTGTCAAACAGTTCAATTTGGAAATCATGAAGATCATTGGGAAATATATACAGGTCTGTGTACAGCCTACTCTTTCTGTCGTCAACACTCTGCACGTCAGTCCCTCCAATGATTTATTTTAGTATCCCTGTCCCATTTCAAGAGATTACTGAATACTGAGCATTCCATGTGTATTTGAATTCTTTATCTGTTCTCCATTGCCTGTGGGTGGGTTTGTAGTAATGGGTAGTGGATTTTGCTGTAGTATGTATTTGTCTGTATGAAAGGCCTGAGAGCTGTTAGCTTTGTTGAGGCACTTTTGAGAAACTATAAGCTGCATCATCACTTTCCTCCTCTGTGGTCTTTATTGAAGCTTTTCATCTCGTGAGTCCCTCAAGGTTAAATCAAGAAAAAAAAAGAGGGGAGGTATGGTGAAAAATGGCTCAAGTGTTTTGTTGTTTGTTGTGTCTGTGTGTTGCTACAGAGCCTGTACTGGAAGGAGGCCCAGAACATTCTGAAGTTGGTAGTGTCCCGCTCTGCGAGTCTGGTGGTTCCTGATGAGGTGCAGCGCTCCTACAGCACGGAGTCGACCGGCTCCCCGGAGATCGCTTTCACTCGCATATTCAATAACTCCTCTAAAGAACTGCCAGGAAAAACACTGGACTTCCACTTTGACATCTCAGAGGTGCTTGGCCTGCCATCTTCTCTGTCTTCAGCCACTTTTATTTTGGTTATATTGTATGTACACTACTGTTCAAATGTTTGGGGTCAGTAAGATATATATTTTTAATAAAATTAATACTTAGTCAGCAAGGATGCATTCAATTTATCAAAAGTGACAGTAAAGACATTTATGATGTTACAAAGGATTTCTGTTTCAAATAAATGCTTTTATTTTGACGTTTCTGTTCATCAAAGATTGTGAAAAAAAGTTTCACATTTCCACAAAAATATGAAAACATTTATACAAATAAGCAATGTTTCTTGAGCATATTAGAATCAGCATATTAGAATGATTTCTGAAGGATCATGTGACACTAAAGACTGGAGTAGTGGCTTTGCATCACAGGAATAAATTACATTTTAAAATGTTAAAATAGGAAACAGTTATTTAAAATTGCACAAATATTTCACACTGTTTTACTGTTTTTTGAGTCTCTTTTTTCAGAAACATGAACAAAATCTTACCAACTCCAAATTTTGAAGGCTTATGTATATCTATTATAGTTACAAAACTTTTTTTTTTAACTCCTCATAGCAACTTTTTTGACTTGTTTTTAACATTTGACCCACAGACGCCTATTATAGGTCACAAGTATGGAGACCAGAGAAGTGCAGCGGGGCGTAATGGAAAACCGCAGGTAATTGCTGTGACAAGAAGCACCTCCTCTACTTCCTCTGGCTCCAATTCAAATGGGCTGGTGCCAGTCAGCTGGAAGAGGCCACAGCTCTCACAGGTATTGTCAACCATTATGAAAATCTGTCCATTCTTAATTAACCATCTGCAGCTTTGATTGTTTTTTATTATAACTCTCATTTTAATGCTTATATTTGTTGTTATCTGCTTCCAGAGAAGAACTCGGGAGAAACTGATGAATGTCCTGTCTCTGTGTGGCCCAGAGTCTGGCCTGCCTAAAAACCCCTCTGTACGTTTTCCTTCTCAGATTCATAACAATAGCAGGTTGCACAGTTTTAGCGATGGATAATTACACCTCTTTTCTGTAGGTGGTGTTCTCTTCAAATGAGGATTTGGATGCCGGTGACCAACAGACCAGTCTGATCCCCACTGTAGAGGAAGTGACACGGGAGGAGGAAGTGCAAGCAGAAGATGCAGGAAGTGAACAGCAGTTTGGTGTCTTCAAGGACTTTGACTTCCTGGATGTTGAGTTGGAGGATGGAGAGGTGAGCACTGATGCTCTGGGCATGTTGTGTCATGTTTTAATAATTAGAAAATTTTCTCAGAACTGATTCATGTTTCATCCTTAACAAAGAGGGAGTCTATGTGTGTTTGTATTTCTCTGACATCACCTGTGTCCGTTTGTGTGCCTCCACATTATCTCTGTCTTAACTCTCCCTAACACTCTTGTTATCTTTTTTCCTCTTTTGCGTCCAGGAGCTTCAGGTAAGTTTTAAGCAGTGTTCAGGGAAAAGTTTGTGTTTTGTTCTATAATTGATTGGCCTTGTCATCCATTTGAAAATTTGCCCATTCAGAAGTTTCACAAAATGAAATGTGATTCCAGCTAGCCAATCAAGTGGGTTAGTTTGTCACAAGTACATGGATGGTGCAAATGAACAAATTTAATTCAAAGTAGAATATACTTTTTGAACATAGGATTTAGAATTTTAATTGGCCGTTGTGTTGTTTTCCATGTTCACTGACCCCACTGTGCTCTGTGATTGTGCGTATTGTATCATGTTTTGTGTAGTGTATTCATTTCATTTCTTATCCTTTATTTTCTCTATAATTCACACAGCTTGCAGTTAAAAGTTGAAAGTGCTTTGCTCTTATTGGCTTTCTCCTGTTCCACCTGCAGGGGGAGAGCATGGACAACTTCAACTGGGGTGTGAGGCGTCGCTCTCTGGATAGCATTGACAAAGGCGACACCCCATCTCTGCAGGACTGCCAGTATTCCGGCAGCACACCCAGTCTCATCCAGCCAGAGGACACCGATGAGTCATCTGAGGAGGAGGTACTGAGCGCTAGCCAGATTCTCACCCGCTCCAACCTCGTGAGTCCCCTCTCCTCTGGGCCCCCTCCACACGGGGTACCGGCATGGTGTGTCTGTGCGCCAGATTGGGCTTAGACGCTGCCACGGCCTACCTAGGCAGGGTTAGACGCTTGCTTTCTGCATAACTTGCACTTCCAGTGTCTTTAGACAAGTGCCCTCCGCACTTCTCCCTGCTGCCAAGCTAACTATTCATTTTTACTACTCCAAAACCCTTCTTTGACCCTTAATTCCATTTTGTTGCATTATTTGTTTTGGATAAGTATGGTGATGGGGACCCGTTATTTTTCTGTCTTTTTTATTAGCCATAGTAACTTTAATAAATTGTAGCAGTTTTGCATTCTTATACTAACTTTGCCACAGTTATTTAGACCCTTGACAGCATGATCTCATTTGGAGGCCCACGCAGAATCTACACACACACACACAACTCTGCAGAGTTCCACAAAATTTAAACATTAATCATTCATACAGTTACACGTCTTGTGTAATTATTTGTATAATTTGATAATACTTTCAGCTTAAAGCTTTCCACTTAAGATTGGAATACTCTACACAACTTTTAAAATCTGAACACATTTTAAAACAATACGGATCATACATTTGCAAACATTGTAAATGGTTACGGAGAAAACAGGGCATCGTACACTTGCTGGCTGAAGATTACACACTAACACACTTTTAACTTGTTCTGAACACAATAAACTCACACAGAAACAACAACAACTAGCATCAACTTGTCCAGACTGCAAATCATGTAGTATATTCCAGACATTAATTGAATACATTTGAACACATTTATTCCCTCAAAAATCAACAGAAAATGCAGAGGAAAAAAAGAAAAACAGCATATTCCTTGTGGGCCTTCTCATTACTTAAAAGGCTTCAAATAGTTTTCTACATGAATGTTTAGACGTAAACTTTTTTTTTTTAAAAACCTCTAATACATAGTTGCACCCTTTGCTTGCTATGGGGCATGAGCTACTAAGCAGAGCTTAAGAAAACTGCTGAGTGAAAGTCATTTTCCTTTTCCTGTTTTGGTCTCTTTCTTCCTACACTGTATGAACAAAACTGAAAGTTGAAATGTAATTGGTCTTGCCAGGCTCACATTATTTTTCCGGCATGTCGCATGTTGTAATGATAAAAGACAAATGGAAATATTAAGAAGTACAGAACTCAGGAACTACTTTTCATTGATCTGTTATATGTGCATGCAGCATAACACAGAGGCAGAGAATTCTACAGCAGATGCACTGTGAAGTTGCATTATGCTTCATTTTTTGCTAAATACTGGTTCATTTTTCTTTTTTACACAGCTTAATAGTGATTCAGCCACCGATGATGCCATATCCAATCATATGGACTCCCTCCAGCAGTCGCAAGAGTCCTCCAGTAGTGTCCTGACAGAAGAGGCCACACCCACTCTACCACTGCCCCGCCCAGACAGCCCCACCCCTGAGACCGCACACTCTGACAGCAATAGCAGCCAGTTGCCTGAGGTGGGATCAATCAGGAGTCTCAATAAATTGTGGTGCACGGGTGCTATTTAGCCATTTTCTTTTTGCTCTCTTGTGAAGTCAACTGGTGCTGTTTTCTTACCTATCAAATTTCCTGTATTATCCAAAAGTGTCAATGTCAAGCTTTTAATGCAGACTTTGCTGCTGAAGTCTTTCTGGAAAGTGTTGCGTTTTGAACAGTGGGCACCTATCTGTTTCCTCTGCCAGAATACTGGCACATGTTCTCTTTTCCTCGCACTGGGTGTTGCTTTATGGGATGCTTGTCATTAGATAATGATTGACTGCTATGAGGGTGGGGCTTGCTTGCCTGCTTGATGTTTGATTGGGGGAGATATTATCAAAGACAAACATACACCTCAGGCCTGCTGTGCTAGAACTACCTCAAATTTGGTCTCAGAAAGGTTGAAAAACACAGACGTTAACACACTTTAGGCTCTGACGAAGACCACTCACTTCTATCCATGGACCTGCAACATCATCGTGAGTATTAGTGAAAACCCACCATCCTATGAGATTTAAAAGGCTGAATCCCCAAACATAGAACACAAATAAGGAAATTTTGAAGAATGTTCGTGCTGATTTTTTTCCATAGAATGAAAGCAGTGACCACGTACTGTCTACGCAAAAAATTCCATCAGAAGTAGTCCATATTATTCCTGCATTATATTCAAGTCTTCTGAAACAATATGATGGCTTTATTAGCTTTAGATTATAAACAGACTGAAATTTAATGTTAACCAATGGCATTCTGTTATTGACATCAAGTTTGAATATGTGTGAGCTACATTGGAGAGGAAGGCTTTCAATGAATAACGACTACAAATTACTGTTCCTTGCAGAAAGCTGTTGGATAACTTCAGAAGACTTTGAATATAGCAAATAAGTGGTTTGGACCACTTTTATGGAGTCTTTTGCATTCTTTTTAAGGCTGACAACCTTTGGTCACTTTATGCTTTCATTGTATGGAAAGTGCAGTGTAAAGACTCTTCAAAGTATGTTTTGTGTTTCAGTGTCATGCCTTTTGGAACGACATAAGGGTAAATAAGTGGCAACAAGTTTTTTGGTGAAATATCCCTTTAAATTATAGTTATGCAGTAGTTATCAAGTAAAAACAAAGGCACAGCCCGACTGAGAGAACATTACAGATTGCTAACAGGCTTTAGCCAGCCATGTTACTAACATTGTAACTTAACTAACTGCTGATATCCGAATATTTTTTTGTTCCAGTTAATTTGTTTGATGATTAAATGACACAGTTCTACTTTAGAAAAAATGATCTTTTTAGGATGTTCCCCTAGGTCAACCTTCATGCACACAACCATCACTGTTCAGATTATTTTCAGTCAAAATGAAACTGTGTATGTTCCCTGGTCACAATTCATAGCAGAATACCCCTCCTGTTTATGTTAATGAATGAACAACTTTTGATCAATACCCACTCAGTCCAGCCAAGACCAGTCGAGTCCAGTCCAGTCATACCTCAATATCAGCTCAAGGGCATCTCACCTGTCATTCTCCAGCTCTTAGCGTAATGAGTCCAGATAAAACCATCGATAGTCCTACTCATCTGCTTGGCCACCACAGCCAAGAAGGCCTAAAAGCTTTCTCTAATACCGCCTCTACTTTGGCTCCACGCCACCCTCCCTTCTTCTGTTAATGCATTAGACTCATAAATAGACAGGAGGAGGAGAAGAAGAAAAAAGAAACTCAAGTTCTTTCAATTAGATGTTTTTTTTTTGTTTTTTTTTTCTTAGTTGTCTCCTTAAAGTATGTTTGAATAAAACATGAGTCTAAGATGGAACAGTTTGTTCCCAGAGATGTTTTACCATCCTGTTGTGTCCTGGAATTTAACTCAATGATAACATCCACTGTACATCTCAATGATCTTGAGTTTTACAGACATTGAGCTCATGTGACATTATCAATCATTGCATTGTTTATTTGAATGGTTGAAGTTTGAACCTTCAGCCAATCAATTGTACGTAGTGGTCGGCCAATATATTGCCAATATTTGGCATTTTCAGTTAATCGGCATAAATTTTTATGTTTGGCTAATGTGTCTGAAGCAATACTTTTTTACAGAGACTAAGTTCATATGGTACATGTGGCACGTTTTATGTAAAATAAATCAAAACATTAATTGCAGCATGCTATTTACTATTTTTAAAATAAATGCTGTGATATCTTACATACCTGCAAACCTACAAAGAACAAGTACTGTCTGTCTACTGATTGTCAAACATGTTGTGAGGCTCAGGGTAAAGATGTTTCCCCCTGAGTTTGATGATTTTATAGTCAGCTGCTATTTAGCTCGGTGCATTTATGTGATTTATGAATGGAAATACAGTGCTCCATTTAATATAGATCCTCTGATGTCACAGGTTTATTCCTCAGCTGGTCACATTTGCATTGTAAGTCAATGGTGAAAGATTAGCCTCGTACCATTATTGATTTTTCCTCTCATAATAGAAGCACCGAACGCGTATAGCAAGGCGATTTTTTTTGAGTGGCGGTGCTTAAGAGTCCCTTGGTGATGTTCACTCTAAGTGTAATGTTCACCACCTAGCCTGAATGTGGACCCAAATAAATAGTCCTTTATATTTCACTAAAAATATATACAGTTTCTACAGCATCAGCTATGGAGTGTTGTGCTTAGTGCACACAAGAAAATTCAAAGCTTCAGTTTTTGTGTATTATTAAAGTATAAAGCACTCAGAAGAGGAATTTATTGTCCCCCAAAATACATGTTTTCCTCTTTGCCCCAGTCCTGACTGCCCTTTACTGTCATGTTCACAATTACAGGATGCCAGTGTAACTGCAGCAGATGACTTGAGCAGCAGTGTCAGTGAGGATACGGGGTTTGGCAGTGCCCCTCCTTTACCCTCAGACCCCCCTGAGCTCTGTGACTTACCTGACTCCCAGGACCCCACCGATGACCTGGACCCAGCGCCCCCTCCGCCACCGGCTGTGGACAGCCCGCCTGGATCTCTTTTTGATGATGAGCAGGTGCTGCTACCCCCTGTAATAGACTCTACCTTGGACTCCATGTGCGAGGAGGAGATGGTTCTGCCCCTGGCTCTGTACTCAGCCCCTGATTCAGTATGTGAGGAGGACGTGACACTGGCTCTGAAAGAGCTAGATGATAGGTGCGAGGAAGAAGAGGCGGATTTTTTCGGCATGTACAGGTTGGTCTGTGATTTCTGAAGTAATCACTTATGAAAGTTGAGTCAGTCATGGCTCTGGTCTGAAACCCTACTTTGTTGTCTACTACCTACTACCTATGAAATTGTAATTTATGAAATATACACTTAAAGGCTGCCAGATGCCTTTTATTCCCTATTATAACTTTAGTCAGGAAGTCACCTAAAATGCTCTCTAGTTAGGCCGCTCACAATGTTTTGAGAGTGTAGTAGAATTAAAATAGCAAAAATGGCAAAAGGTTTGTTAAAAATGGAATTATGTACCCTACCGTTCAAAAGTTCGGGGTTGGTAAGATTTTTTTGTTAGTTTTTTTTTTTAAAGAAGTGTCTTATATTCACAAATGCTACATTTGTTTGATCAAAAATACAGTCAAAACAGTAATATTGTGAAATACTATTACAGTTTAAAATAGCTCTTTGCTATTTAAATGTTTTAAATTGTAATTTATACCTGTGGTGGCAAAACTAAATTTATGGTTCATTTATTATGTTTTTTTTTTTTTTTTTTTTGTTTTTTTTTTTTTTTTAAATAGAGGAAAACCATGATACTTTTTTTTTTTTTTTTTTTTTTCAGAATCCTTTTATGAATGAAGAGTCCAAAGAACAGCATTTATTTGAAATAGAAATCTTTTGTATTTTGATTTAATGCATCCTTGCTGAATAAAAGTTTTAATTTTTTTAAAAAAAAAATCTTCCTGACCCTAAACTTTTGAAAGGTGCAGTAGTGTAAATACCCAAAGTATGTGTTGGTGTTTTCAGATATACTTTCACATGCTTTCACATTCAGATTTAATTTCACATGCTTCACATAAACATGATTTTTCAAGTGTACTGCAGATTTATTTTACTTTTGATGTCATAATACAGTACGTTGTGTGACGTGAAATCATCTGTGTTTCTCACTATTCTCACTATTAACCAACCATTAACTATGACTTTTGCCTCAATAAACTCCTAATTTGCTGCTTATTAATAGTTAATAAGGTAGTTAAGTTTAGATATTGGGTAGGATTAGAGATGTATAATATGGTCATGCAGAATATGTGCTTTATAAGTACTAATAAACTATTTTTAATATGTCAAAAATAGGCATGCTAATAAGCAACTACTAAATAGTGAGAATTGGTCCCTATACTAAAGTGTTACCGTATCTTTGACTTATCATTGCAGATTACCATTAACACTGCAGATACATTGTGGTCACATACATTTCTGACTTCCTCCAAATGTGATTTGACTGAACAGATCACAAAACATTTTGAACCCCATTTACAGCTGTACATATCGCTGTTCATTTTGGATCTTTACACTTTTTTTTTTTTTTTTTTGCTCTGTACTGTACCTTTAATACCATTCAACATATTACTTATCTCCTGCTGTGAATAATAAGGATGAGTTTTATTAACGCTGTGAATGGTGATCTCATACTTGGCAACATCAGTGCTCTTGAAGGTCAGCCATCTATACACGAGTACATCAGAAAGTCCCCCCACAAACTCACTTTATTCATTCTTATACATGCACTCTCTCACACCCACTTTCTCTGCAGTGCTATACATCATCCCCTAAACCCTGATGTGTCCAGCTCTTCTATGATTGATTAATAAAAATTAAAGGCAGCGATTCAACAAAGGGCTCTAATTGGAGTTTTGTGCATGCACTGCGCAGTGAGGGCCTTTCTGTCCTCTTCCTGGCAACTTTCTATGGCTGAGATCCATTGAACAGAAAGAGAGCTGCAGCCGTGTGTGGGAACCGCTCATGTGCGGCGCAGCAGCAGAGAGTGGGGGAGGGAGTGAGGGAAAAACAGAACGTCACAAATGCAGCGGGAGAATTTAGGCTAACACGTGAGGTGAAAAGCTCGGAGAAGGAATGGCGAAAAAAGCATCAGAGCAGGAAGACAGTGAAGGGAACGATAAAAGCTGTTAGTGAAGATGAAGGCAATGTCCTCCACATCCTTCAGCAGCACGGGTCTCAGATTCTTCTATTCGGTCTGCTTCATCAAGCTCTTCGGCCCTACAGGCCTGTAAGTGTGTTTGTCTGTATGTTATTTTTCTGTGCCTCTGCGGTAGATTTGGACTGTAACAACACTGCAGCACAGGACATCTGCAGTGAAAGAGAGAGAGGAGGGAGAGCTTAATAGAAAGAACAGCATGTCTCTGTTTACGTTTTTCCTTTGTGAATGATGTAACCCTTTGTGTTGGTGCTTGTGTCTCTATATGTGTCTAAGTCTTGCTCTTTTCATCTCTGTTTACAGTCAAGATGAGGGCGATGCAGACGGCTTTCCTGAACTCCAGGCCTCTCCACCTCCGTCGCCCTTTCTTTCGGCTATTTTGGCAGCGTTCCAACCCGTAGCTTATGATGATGAGGAGGAAGCCTGGCGTTGTCATGTCAACCAGATGTTGTCGGACTCGGATGGGTCTTGTGCTGTTTATACCTTCCATGTGTTCTCACGACTCTTCCAGGTAAAAATTAGTGTTTGTGAGTGTGTACCTGCACATTACGTGAATATTAATATACAGTTTTCTGCAGATGCACTACAGTTAAAAAGGTGTTTTTTTATTACTTTTATTTGTCAAGGTTTAATTACATTGATCAAAAGTGATTAAAGACATTTATAATGTTACAAAACATTTCTGATAAATGCTGTTTCATTGAAGTCTCTAATTATCAAAGAAACCTGAAATAATTGTATCACGGTTTCCAAAAAAATATTAAGCAGCACAAATGAAGTCTGGAGTAATAGATGCTGAAAATTCAGCTTTTCCGTCACAAGAATAAATTACATTTTAAAATTTAATTAGAAAATATTTTAATATTTAAAATATTTAAATAGAATAGTTTTTATCAAATTTTTATAATATTACTATTTTTACTGTACTTTTATCAAATAAATGCAGCCTTGGTGAGCATAAGAGACTTCTTTTAAAAACGTTTAAAAAATCTTACCAACCCCAAACATTTGAATAGAGCTCTATTTACATATATTTATAAAAATGGCTTCTTAAACTATGCCACTTTTGGCTGTATGAACTCATAAACACTTAACTGTCATTAGTTTATTTGTGCACTTACAATTTTCAACAGTGTGTTGACATGCATCACAAGTACTGTTATGTTTAGCATATTTGTTCTGAACCATCATCAACAAATGTCATTTTCAACTTCTCAAATCAATATTTTAAGCATTTTTGGATTGAATTACCAGACTCCATTGTCTTGCCATACAGTTAATTTAATTGCTATCTTTTTATGTATCCTAAATACACAATTATATTTTTATTTCATAATCAAATTTGTTTAAGTGATGTTTACCTTAGCTTTGTATTTGACTGATTCATAGCTTGGTGTTTTTCTGCAGTACTGACTTGATTCTCTCCTGTCTCTTTAGCACATTCAGAGGAAATTTGACTCGATTACCCATGCCTCAGTACGATTCCTTGGCGAGGGGCTCCAACGAATGGGAAACCAGTTCCTAAGCTCTCTAGAGGTCATGACCTCCTGCTCTCAGTGTCCTACAGTCCTACTGGATGCTGAAACTGTGAGTGTACACTTCCTCTGCACCTCACACTTGAAAATTACAGTTTATCGATAGTTGTGTAGTTACACTTGCCTGTTTACAAAGATTATATCAATGCCAAATCTTTTATCTATATGTGTGATAGTCTGCAATAATATGACATGTTGGTATATTCAGTAAACTGTTAAACTGTGTATGTTTTAGCTGGTCTCCTGTGGGCTCTTGGAGACTCTGAAGTTCAGTGTGTTGGAGTTACAAGAGCATCTGGACACTTACAACAGCAAGAGAGAAGCAGCCGAACAGGTGAGATACTAGCTTCAGTAATATATCTGTGTATAATATTGCAGTGTTTGCAAACTGTGTGCTTTATTTCAAGTATTTCAAAGCCATATGATGGCTTTGATTAAGGAACAAACCAAAATTTGTAACTTTCTTTAAATCTGATGGAATAATGAAAGAACGTCTTTGTTTCTATTAAGTCAAAAACTGTACGTTGGTTTTTAGCTATACCCAATTCTGGTAGACTTATAAACAATCTGGGAATTTCCTGTACAGTTTGTTAAAGTTTCATCTTTAAACCCATCTTTAAAGGGTCATGTTGAGGTTATGCAGTGGAGGAGAATAAGCTGACAGTGCAGGATCATAAAATGCTGCTTGACGTCTCTTTGCAGTTATTGTTGGCTACTAAATCATATAAGGACGTGAGTTGATTTAGCCAGCGTTAGCTTCCGTTAGCACCCATCTAGAATCTACAGCAGCCAATTTCTCTTGAAAGTGCATGGTCACTAAGAATAGCCTCACGGAGGCCCTAAATCATTTACCTGGGTGGACAGGCTCAGGGGAGTAGAGGGGACAGATGGGATAGTGGATGACTAGAGGACAGTAATTGCACGAGACATAGGCACTGCCTCTAGAGCATTATGTGCCGACCCCCTCTGTGCTTAAACAGACCCTCTTTAATTTGCTAAGTAGCAGACTCTTATTAAATTTACCTCTCGCACACTCCCATACGCACTATTCGTCTCTCCCTCTATTTCTGTTTTGCACTCATAGAAACGTCATCGTTCTTCTTTGCTCACATTCACAACATCAGAAATTTCCACCTGAACTTCTCTACTTTTTTGTGAATAAGGTGTCTCATTTCTGCTTCCCCTTGCAGTGGTTGGATAACTGCAGAAAGACCTTCGGTGATAAAGACAATAACCAGCGACCCAACACTCAAGCTCAGGTAGAAAACCTCACTGCATGTTTCTGTTTGAGCACACAAATATGAACATTTATGCTCTAAACAGTTCTATTCATCTCTGAGAAATAAAGAAGAATTTAAGAACCTCTGTATGAATGTAAGCAGATGTAATTCAAGGGCAGATTTCTGCAGAATTCAAATGTCTGTCGTTCATTTCAAGTTCTGCACATCTCTTATCCACACAATTTAGTTGGTTTTCACTACTCTTCAAAAATTCAGTGTCATTAATATTTTTTCAAAGAAATTAATACTTTTATTCAACAAGGACACATTAAATTGATCAAAAGTGACAATAAAGACATTTATAATGTTACAAACGATTTCAATCTCAAATAAATGCTGCTCTTTTGAACTTTTTTGGGGGGGAAAGTATTACAGTTTCCACAAAAATATTAAGGAACAATGTTTTCAACATTGGTAGAAATAAATGTTCCTTGAGCACCAAATCAGCATATTAGAATGATTTCTGAAAATCTTGTGACCCTGAAGACTGGCGTAAGCACTCTCTTATGGTAGAGGCTAAATGACCTTTATGCTCTTCATGTCTTACTCCTCTATTCATCTTAGTCACTGCTGTCCCAGCAAACAGCATCTTTATTTTCTCTGTGATGTTAAGCGCTTTTGTGATGCCACAGTTGATATTTTTCTTTCTTACTGAAACTTGCATTTACCTCAACCTCTCTCACTCTCTTTAATTTCCCTTTTCTATCTATTTTGCATATATTTAGTAATGTTACAACTGTTTTGAGTTACATGAAACTGAAAAACGGTCATTTCTCCTCCTAGAGTGCATTGCATGTGACTGCATTTTTTATGTCATTGTTAATTATCAACAAACTGCAATATTTAAATCTCTCTTACGGTAGTCTTGGGGTGTTATCAGCACACTAATTTTTGGTCTTTCTCTCATTTCCTGTGTTTCCTTCTCTTTTTTTTTCTTTTTTTTTGTGACCTGCTGTCCTTCTTGCTTAGCAAATGGAAATGTTAGCAGTAAGTGGTTTATCATATTTTAGAGCCTGTCACAATCCTTTTTGATTCAGCCACGCACACTGAACATTCATCTGCACTTCACTGATACATCTGCACAACCAATCAGAATTCAGAACAACCCCTACATCTGATCTCTTAACACTACTACAGATGTGTCTAATTCATGATCATTCATATCATCACTACATGCTTCATTAATGAACTTCATTATTTAATGGCTTAAATGAGTTTCAGCATACTTACAGTGTTGACTTTGCTACCTAAATGCTAATTTGCTAATGGGTTATTAGTGTTTTTAATGCTTCTAGAAAGTTTGACACATGCATTCAGTGTGTGATTGGAGTGTGTCCATGGACATCTTAGCAGAGGACGGAAGAGAAAAGTAGCTTAGATTCCTTGTTCCTGCCATTTTTGCATGCTGCCCCCTCTGCTCACTCCTGCCATATTTTGGATAACGCAATTTGAATCTGACTTTTTCTAGAAACTTCACTCTTTCAGGGTTTCGTTCTGATAAGGGAATCATACATGGTCCACTTTTTACAAAATGATTAACCAGGGTGTAACCTTGCTAACCCTTCTCTCCGTCTCAAAGCCAGGATGTTCATCCATCCGTCTGTCCCTCTATTTGTTCATTCATCTTGCCGTCCGTTCATCTGATTATGCTGTTTTGCTACTGACTGTGCAGATGATTGAAACTAAAGATGTTAAGGTGATGGTGTCATGTTCTTTCTTTCGCTCTGTCTTTTTCTTTAGGAGCTGGAGTTGTGTCGACGGCTGTATAAGCTGCATTTCCAGCTCCTGCTGCTCTTTCAGGCCTACTGCAAACTCATCAGCAGAGTGGACACCATCAAGAGAGAGGCAGAGGTTTGTTTCTACTTGTGTGTTGTGTCCTTAATTAGTTAGTCTGCACCATTTTTAAAGGGTTAGTTCACTCAAAAATGAAAATTCTCATCATTTACTCACCTTCAGGTTGTTCCAAACCCATAAAACTTGTTCATTTTCAAAACACAAATGAAGATATTTTTAATGAAACCTGAGAGATCAATGCACATATACAGAACACATTAAATATGGTAATCAGAAGCCCAACCATGCTTTCATGATGCATGAGAACAAACCTCAATTGTTGTTGTGTCAAGCACATACATTTGAGCATCTGTTTACCATATTTGATGTGCTCTATGTATGTGTGTTGATCAGTGTTTAAATGTGGATAAAAGCCTCAATTAAATCAATTAAATTAAAAGTTTTGTTTGCATTGATTTTCAATGCTGGGACAGAAATCTCTCAGGTTTCACTAAAAATATCTACATTTGTGTTTCTAAGACGAAGAAACATCTTAAGGGTTTGAAATGACGTGAAGGTTACAAAATATAAAAGAATTATAATTTTTGACCAAACTGTCCGTTTATTTTTTTTTCTATGTAGAACTGTGCTAGAAGAATATCTTTGACCATTGCAGCATGTGTCAGTGTCATTGTCTCAATAGATTATCACAACTTTAGCATGCAGTTTCACGATGTAAATGGATAGATTTAATTTTGCAAGAAATCGTGTGAAAAGGTCCTATAAATAGTTTAAGCATATGTATAAATTAGTTATATAAACAAGAAATACTAATCTTATTTATGCTGTTGTGGCTTTTTCAAGTGCCACAAACATTGTGCATGACATAAGGCCAGCAAGCTGCCTGATAGCACGCGCATATAAACAGAAGACTGTTCATTTTCTCTCTGGATTTCATGGTAGTTTGTGCTAACGTGTGCCAGTATGGACACATATAAAGGTCTGACTGCACATAATGATCTTAGTGCAGCGTAACTTCATTATGCTCACTGAGAGAGACTGATATGCTTAACAGATCAGAGCAAAGCCATTCAGCTTATCGCTCATCGATACTAACTCACTTACACTTTATAGACTGCACACATACACACACAGACCTCAGCGACCTCTTTTATATAGAAATTATATAACAGTTCTCATATATTTAGCTTGGGATGACCTGGGTTTGTAGTTAATACGCATTGCCTTAGGAATATCAATTTCAATTTTCAATATGTTTATGCTTAATATGATATGTTTTAATGATTTTGTCAACTGATTGATTGTGTATTGGCAAGTTGGTCATTTTTCACGAATGGAGTTGTGAGAATATTGACTAAATGTTGATTTAAAATGTTGTGATGCTTGTGTGTTTCTCAGGTGACTAATATGTCAGAGGAGCTGGCCATATTAGAGAGCTGTCTGAAGGAGGCGGAGTCAGTAGGTGATGGACAGGAGGGAGTGGGCGAGTTTGAAGTGGACCAGTCAAGCACAGAGACGGCCATCCACTCACTCATCGAGAGCCTTAGAGCACGAGACTTCAGCACAGCCATTGCTCAAGTTAAAGCCTTCAGGTAAGATAACTAGACTTTGAAGTCGCAGTGAAACCGTATCCAAATTAAATGGCTTATCGGACAAAAAAAAAAAGTAGGGTGGGACTTGGAACGTTGTTATTTGCCGATTGCTGTGATCTTAGTACTATTAATAAAAAAATAATGTCAAGTATAGCGCCGTTGCGCTACGGGCATCCTGAGTTTGAATCCCGGCTCGAGGACCTTTCCAGATTCCGCCCGCCCTCTCTCTCTCTCTCCCACTTCACTTCCTGTCACTTCTACACTGTCCTATACTAACAGAGTCAAAAAAACACTGCAATATTTAGTTAAAAAATATGAGTTGCTTATTTTGATTTCATGGTGACTATTGCAGTGAAGCTGAAATATTGTGATGTACATCCAAGTGTAACGAATTATCAAAACAGAAAAAAATATGGGCGTGTTCTGTCCGTCAGTTGTTGATTGGATAGAGGCAGATCTGAATGTGAGCTTTCAGGTGATTCTAAGAAAGGGGCGGAGCTTAAGCGACTAAATGATTGATGAAGTCCAACATTCATCACCAGTCTGTCGAAGTCTGTTGTTTCACTAGAAGATCGAATTATGACGAATGACAGCTTTAATAATAAATATAAACATTTATATGCTCTCAAATAACTAGCAATAAGCAATAAAGTATCAAGAAACGCTTTTAAAGGGTTACTCCACCCCAAAATTAAAATTTTGTCATTAATTACTCACCCTCATGTCGTTCCAAACTCGTAAGACCTCTATTCATCTTCGGAACACAAATTAAGATATTTTTGATGCATTCTGAGAGCTGTCTGACCCTCCCATAGACAGCAATGGAATTAACATGCTCAACGTCCAGAAACGTAGCAAGGAGATCGGTAAAATAATCCATGTGACATCAGGGGTTCAACCGTAATTTTACGAAGCTACGAGAATACTTTTTGTACGCAAAGAAAACAAAAATAACGACTTTATTCAACAATTCGTCTCCTCCGCGTCACCGTAGCGCCATTTTGGAGAGTATCCACTGAACACAAACAGCGTGTGCTGTTCTGTGTCAGCCGCACCACATGGATATGTTTTCTACGTTTATTTACGATTTGATTTGAACGAAAACAGCGTATCCGTGTGGTGCGGCTGACACAGAACAGGAGACGAATTTTTGAATAAAGTCGTTATTTTTGTTTTCTTTGTGTACAAAATGTATTCTCATAGCTTTGTAAAATTACGGTTGAACCCCTGATGTCACATGGATTATTTTACCGATCTCCTTGCTACGTTTCTGGACGTTGATCATGTTAATTCCATTGCTGTCTATGGGAGGGTCAGACAGCTCTCAGAATGCATCAAAAATATCTTAATTTGTGTTCCGAAGATGAATGGAGGTCTTATGGGTTTGGAACGACATGAGGGTGAGTAATTAATGACAAAATTTTAATTTTGGGGTGGAGTAACCCTTTAAACTCACTGAAACTAGTTTTTCATCCTAACCAGACGTGACAGGCACCATATTGTCAGTCATTTCCTGTGGTGTTATACAGAGTAGCTTTGCCCACATTACAACATCATTGGTCCAAAATCTCATTCTACATAGTTTGCATGTTAAACATTGAATATATTCTGATTGGCCAATTTCAGAATTGACAGACAAATTGCTTGTCGCTGAAAACATATTTCACATCATGTCTAGTTAGGATCCATAAAAGAATTAAGCATCTCGTTGACCTCCTGTAGATCTCCTTTGCATAAATCTGATATGTTCCTATTCCCTCCATTCCCTCAGGTGCCTGTGGCCTAGTGACATATTTGGAAGCGAGAGGGATGATGCGGTGCAGACGCTGCTGCACATTTACTTCAGGCACCAGACTCTGGGTCAGACGGGCTGTTTGGCCGTGGTGGGCCCCAGCAGGGATCTTTCTCAGGCCAGCGCGCGCCTCATGGAGCTCAACCTCCAGATCCGCGAAGCTCTCTGCCAGGCTCAGATGCACCCGCACACCCACCAGACGCGCATCCTGTCCCCGACCCCCACGGCCCACATCCAGACGCAAATCGACACGCAAAACACAGTCCTCAGCACTGGACTGTGAGAGCTTCACGAACTCGACTCTCTTCCTCCGGGGAGGCGGGTTTGGAGATTTTTCACGTAGACTTCACCTCAAAGGGCTAAAGAATGTGTGGATATTAGTTACTCGAAACTATTACGCACGTACCACGCTTTTCCTTCCCCCTTTCTCCAGTAGTTTAACTTCTCCAGATGTCAGAATAAGTACGAAGAACAGGACTGGTCAAGAACCATTAGGAGGGACACTGGGCGATAATGATGCTAAATTTGAAGCTTTTTGGCGGAATGACCTATGACCTCTAGGCGGTGTCCTTTTAGAGCAATCCGCAGCCGTCTGCCCCACTACGCACTGGGGCAGAGATGGGATTTGGAGCGTTATTGTGAGAATCAGAGTATCGCAGTGGATCAGCGAGACTGTCGCATCGTCGATCGCAAAAAGCATGCTTGAAAGAGAAGCCTGCAACAAATATTTTTTTGAAAAATGTATTTTTTAACAGTCTTAAGTTGTAAATGTTAGGATATTTAACATGTAATTGTAAGCTGGGGGCTGTACCCTCCTATAAAGAGAGGTTTATCTGTTTAACTTTATTGACCTGCATCGGGGAGAACTTTCAACTTTCACTGGGCCGCTCTTACAAAACCCTTCATCTATAACCAAATAAGTAGCTGCCTGTAGGAAACCATAGACTCTTGCGTGTGCGAGTGAGTTTGACATGGACTGATATTTGCACACCCGTTCTCTCATACATGCACGCTAACAAACTGAGATGCACAGGTGAAGTGCAAACTGGCTGCAACTCATGGAAATATCAATAACTTATTTTACTCTGTATATATTTTAGAAAATGTATAGTGTAAAAGCAGTATTTTTCCTTGTACATTTGTGTAATGCACTGTTCAATCAGAGAGAGCTCAGTAGAGGGTAACGACTAATGCAAAAAATAGCGAGTTGAATAGCTGTTGGGATGTAAGTAAGTCACGGGCTGCCCTCTCCTTTATGATAATACGCCACCTTAATCTTCAATATTTTGCGACGAACGAGCTCAGCTTCTCGGCCGAATTTTGCCATATGCATTCCTTGATACCCACTGTGATCTCCATGTTGGCTCAAAGTCCCCCCGCTGAGGGGAAACTGGGGCTAGTGTTTGTCCATGTTGGCTCTGTCTTAACCCTAGACTCAGGGCTGCACTGAGGGTTTGTGGGCTCTGCGACGTAAAGCACTGTGCTTCACTTGCCGAACTCCAAGAGACAAAGCAGTCTCCCTAAAGCATTAACCGCAAACATGGGGGGGGGGGGGAAACGTTTAATCTGTCGTGGCACATTGAGAAATAAAAGGTTCACTGTATTCATTCCTCTGGGAGATCTCTTCTGTTGCTTGTTTGGTACATTTTGAATGCTGTTCTTAATTATTTAATGGATATATTTACCTGGAAAAATATAGTTTTTATCTAGAGGTGCATTATCCCATTTTTTTTTTTTTTTCCCCTCATTTCTCTCTGGTTTGTCTTTGTCATCTGATTTATCTGCTTTTCCCTGTACTGTTAAATAAAAACCCGATAAGCAACGCTGGCTTTTTGTCAGTCCTCTGTGTTTTATTGTAGATATCTAGTTAACTCTATCAGCAGTACATGTTGATTCAATATGTGTTCAGTTCCCCAGCATCACTGGTCTTTTCTATTAAGGCCTGTTCACATCAAGTGAAATAACTAACGATAACTAGGTTACCATCCACACCAATAGATGGGGCCATTCACATCACTCTGCTGCATGGTGGTTCATAGAAAACACTGGCTCCAAATGTGCTAGTAATTGCCATTTTTATTTTCATTTTTTCAGAATTGGCACCTACAGTTACTGCAAGTAGAAATTAAAGCAAAACCAAAACAAATGAGACTGTAGTGACTGATGGATCTGCCTCCCCAACGCAGTCTTTGAGCAGCAAGGGTGCAGAGACTGAGGTGGACAATCCAGCTAGGCAACAACCAAGCCTGACCGCAATAGACAGAGCTGCTAGATGATGTATTTGAAGCTGAACGTGCTGTCACAGGAGAGACGCTTGCCTTTGCAGCGGCCACACAGATCCTGTCGGTGAGGTCTTTTGGGGTCCACATGACGTGATGTTACAGAACATGTACAGCGGGTCTTCTTACAAGTCTGAAAATGAATTTTAGTTGTAGTTAAATGCAAAAAGGACGGTGAATAAATGGATCTGTAAGTGATCTATTAAAACAGAAGTGCTTGTGAACCACAGTCACTTTTACGTTTTGAGACCAATGTTCTTCAATAAACAGGACAGAAGTTGCATTAGTTTTAAAGTTTGCAGAGGTCCCATAGACCAGTGGTTCCCAACCACGTTCCTGGAGGCCCCCCAACACGGCACATTTTGCATCTCTCCTTTGTCTGACACACCCATTTCAGGTCTTGGAGTCTCTACTAATGAGCTGATGATCTGAATCAGGTGTGTTTGATTAACGAGACATGGAAAACATGCAGTGTTGGGGGGGCCTCCAGGAATGTGGTTGGGAACCACTGCCATAGTCAGCCTCAGGACCTCTGGTTGCGAACCTCTATAAGGTTTACCTGACAGGTTATGTCCTCAACCCGGTATGGGTTGAATGATTTCTGACATGTTCTGCAAAACTGCTTGAAATACACCTTTAAAAGAGACCGTAAAGTTCGAATCAGTTATAGTGCAAGTTTACACCATTTAAACATTTACTACATGGTTAAATCTTCATAATTACCTTGTTTGTGCCTTGGACACACCACACATAAGCACTTTCCCAGCGTAGGTTGCAGTCTTTGCAATGATAGTAGCCATACTTCTGCTCCAAAAACTGCATTAAAACAAGTCAATATACTAATAACTTAAGTAACTGACTTTCTGAATAGTTAAAAATGGATTATAAATACTTAGAGAACCTATTTCTCCCACCTGGAACCTCACGCGAGCCTTGGATTTGGCTTCATCTTGTCCGGTTTTCTCCGGCTCGTTTCTGTTCTCCTCATTTGTTTCCGTCTGTTTGTTTTCATTTTTCTCGGGACTAAGCGGTTCCTCCACGCTCTCCTCGCCCTCTTTGCGCTCATCTTTCTCAGCACTTTCCACCTTCTCTGCGCCGTCCACCGTCTCAGGGGCCTCAGGCTCCGTGTCCTCCTCCTCCTCCCTGAAGAGGGACACTAGTCTCCTGGACTCGACCGGAGAGTAAACGGCTTGAGTGCGCGGGAAGCGGACGCCGCCGCTGATGGGGCTCCCCGGGGTCTCGACCTCCTGTCTCCGCCGTCGAAGGGCATCGCGCTTGCGGGCCAGAAGGGTCCGCGGGCCCAGGGAGCACTGGATGGACGCGTCGGTCTTCGGGTTGACCTGGATCCCCACGTCTTTGGTGTTGGCTTTCCTCAAACGAGGGGTGAGGTTCGGGTTGATCTGAGACAAGATGGACTTCAGCTGCGCCCTGTGGTAATTATCGAAGTAGGTCTCGCCTTCACCGTAGTTGGTGAAGTAAGCTTTCTGTCTCCAGCCCTTGAACTTGGGGTATTTGTAGGAATAAGGGTTGTAAGAGGAGTAAAGATAGTTATCGACTGTCTCGTTACCATATGTAGCCATTTTTCGCTTAGCCGGTTGGGAAAACGCACTGTAGGAGTTTAAGTAGACGCACGGGACACAAATTGAGGTCAGGTGCCTAATTAACGCCAATTAACAGGATTCCCACGGTTAGTGAAGACCCAAAAGTGTTAGGGAATTTTCAAAAGGTGGTTTCCAGGCTTGGAAAAGTCATAGAAATTTAAAGCTTGTTGGGAAAATGTGGTTTGAAACTGTATTTGGGAACACTTAGTTGACCCTCCACCATTCAAAAACCAGTTTAACCAGCAGGTTTGTTGCTGATCCAAGAAGGTCTATAAGCTTTGACCATAAGGGTAATCCTATTAAGTCATGGATATTTTTTTCTAGAAATGTTTGTTACTATTAAATACTATATTACTACTGCTACTAAATAACAAATTTTACATTAATATATATTTTTGTGAGTGAGATATCTATAAAATATTTTTTATACCAGTCTGGCAGATATCTTGTAGAAACAAAAATTATAATATTACATGCTTGTCATGAACATTTATTCATCTTGCAGACGTTTTAACATATTCCGATAAACATGTTCAATATTTTCATTTCAATTACAGAGATGGATTGCATATTCGGATATTATCAGATGGAAATTATCGCATGATCTCTTGTTGTACAGAATAAACCTCATTTTACATAAAGCCTGTTTTTATTGCCATTGGCTTTTATCCTGTTTTATCCAAAACCACATTTGTTATGATCTGACACTGACATTGTTATAGCCTTTGGTATCGTGGTAATCCTGAAAAATTCCATTATTTTTGAAGCAATAAACTCAGAAAACATATTTTCTCCCAGTTTTGGAATCAGAAGCAGACTGACAGTCTGTGATGTGCAATATAAAGCCAACATACATAGCACATGGGATGTGAATCAGTCTTCTCATCCACTTGGTCCACATAATCAAATAAGCCAATGTAATTCATTTACTGAGGTAATAGCACTGATTCATTTACAAATAGCCGCATCAATCTATATTAATGGTGTATAATTTGCATACTTCTGACAGTGGCTTTCACTACATTATTTGAATGAATTAATCAATGAATGAAAGAAAGAAAGAAAAAAAATCAATAAATGTTTGATCAAATTAACTTTGTAATAAAAAAAATATATATATATATATATATATATATATATAAAATATATCTTTTATATACAGACATAAACCATCTATATATACACTGTATATATAATTTATTTATCTTGAATATATTTATATATTTTATACTAATATTTATATATATTTTATACTAATTTTATAAAAATTCCATTGAATGGTAATATTTGGCCAGTGTGTTTAGATAAAGCATTAACACTTTAGTATGGCCACTGTGTGATGTCATGATATTAGTTTCCATTTTCACAGTCTTGCAATCATTTTTGGCACATGTTATAATGCTGTGAGTGATTAGTAAGAAATTCAACAGTGAGTGATGGCACAAAATAATCCTAATGTAAATATGCAGGTCCAGTGTCTTTAGTAAGTCTCAAGTCAGTTGTTTTTGTTCCCTTATACAGGTGTGGGGCTTCCAGCACCATCCTTTGACTCCAGCACAATGACATTGGGGTCACTCACTGTTACCGCACCATACGCAGAATCAAACAGCACGTCTTCTTCCTTCATTCGCTTGTAGGATATGTTTGTATCATCATCATCATCCTCCATGAGGTCCTGTTTATGTAATACCTCTTTCCTGTACATGCGGTAAGCCAGAATGAAGACACCAGCCTCTGCTGCCTGGAAGAGCGCGTACAGCAGAGGAAACATATACATGCCTCCCATCAGCTGCGGCGGGAATGCCAGCTTCAGGATGGCTGTGCAGAGCTGCACGTTCTGACAGCCGGTCTCTAAAGACACAGTCCTCCGACTGTTGGGAGGGAGATCAAAGAGCGTTGCCAGGCCATATCCTGCCGCATAACCAGCCATGGGCATGAGTACGGCCACCAGGTAGACGGAGGCAGGAATGGTGGCCAGCAGCTCCGGACCCAGCATAGTTCCAGTCATGATGAAGAGCATCAGCAGAGTGACCAGGAGAGACCACAGAGACACCTGAAGCAGAAACAATGGTAAGTCTTCTAAACAGCCATTATGCTGTCATACAGACCTCACTGAAGTTTCTCAAAAGATTTTATTTAGGCTATTCTTCCGTTTTGTTCATTTTTAGTGATTTAGCCTAGAATCTGCAACATTTTTCTCATATATTTCTCATATATTCTCACAATATTTTAATTTTATTTTATGAGTCTAACTGACATATCCTCACAATATTTGTATTTTATTTTCTGTGTCTAATGGGCATATTCTTAGAATATTTCTGATTTATTTTATGAATCGAATGAACATATTATTACAATTTTATTTTTTAATTAACATACTTTCAGAAAGTTTTTTATTATTTTATTTTAACTTTATTTTATTGGTCTGATGGATATATTCTTACAATATTTTTATTTTATATTCCAGGTTTTATAAAAGTATTTTATATATATATATATATATATATATATATATATATATATATATATTAAGGGGTTTAATAGACATTCTCACAATATTATGTTTTACAGGTCAAATGAACATAATCTAACTATGTTATTTTTTATGGGTCTAAAGAAAATATTCTTACAATATTTTTACTTTATATTCTGGTTTTAATGGACATTCTCACAATATTTCGATTTTATGGGTCTAACACATGTTCTCGAATATTTTATATTCTGGATCTGATAAAAAATATTCTCACTATACTTTTATTTTAAATTCTGGATATAGAGGAAATATTCTCAGAATATTATTATTTTATTTTATGGGTCTAATGGACATATTCTCACAATATTATAATTATATTTTCTTGGTCTAATAGACATATACTCACAGTAATTTTATTTAATTTTATGGGTCTAATGGACAGATTCTTTCTAACGGAAACATTTTCTAAATATTTTAAACATTAAAACTAACTATCTGATGATATAATTGGTAGACATCACTAGAGAAAACTAAGAAAATTACATTGTTTAACAGGCCTCAGCGGTGTCAGGCTTGTGTTCGTTTTGTGTTCGATTTTCTGTCTCATGTGCTCCCCATCCTCGTGTATGCCCATATTTGGTTTTTCCTGTTTCCTGTTCTTGATTAGTTTATTAGTCTTCAGCTGTGTTTTATTTATTATCTAGAATTAACCTATGTAAGTTCACTGGTCGTTCATCTGTCCAGTCCGCCGGCTGCGGCTAACCCAAGCCTGCCGGCCACTCGTCAATCAAGTAAGCCGGCTGTTCATCTGACAAGCCCACGGGCTGTGGCTAACCCAAGCCCGCCAGCCGCTCATCAGTCAAGTTCGCTGGCCGATCCAAAGTCAAGTTCGCGGGCCATGGCTCGCTCAAGCCCCCCGGCCGCGGCTCCCTCAGGCCCGCCGGCCGTTCCGAAGTCAAGCCGCTGGCTGCAGCTCCCTCAACCCCACCGGCCACTCTGAAGTCAAGCCCGCTGGCCGCTCCGACGTCAAGCCCAGAGAGGACCTCAGATTACGAGCCTAGCCTTAAGTGGGCTCCTGTTCCTGTGGATAGCCCTGAGGAGGGCTCTTATTCCTGAGTTTAGCCCACGGAGGGCTCCTGTTCCTGAGTTTAGCCCACGGAGGGCTCCTGTTGCTGAGTTTAGCCCACGGAGGGCTCCTGTTCCTGAGTTTAGCCCACGGAGGGCTCCTGTTCCTGAGTTTAGCCCAAGGAGGGCTCCTGTTCCTGAGTTTAGCCCACGGTGGGCTCCTGTTCCTGAGTTTAGCCCACGGAGGGCTCCTGTTCCTGAGTTTAGCCCTAGGAGGGCTCCTGTTCCTGAGTTTAGCCCAAGGAGGGCTCCTGTTCGTGAGTTTAGCTCAAGGAGGGCTCCCCGTATCCGGCCCTGAGAGAGCTCCAGTCCCCGTATCCAGCCCAGCAACGGCCTCTAGACCTGAGATTCTCCCCAAGTAATTTTTTGGGGGGGCTCATAGAGCTCCGGCCATGGTGGCTGGGCCGAGTGGCGAGGCTCTGCCATGGCCTCCTGAGCTCCCTGCACCGCCATGGCCTCCTGAGTTCCCTGCACCGCCATGGCCTCCTGAGCTCCCTGATCCGCCATGGTGCCCGGGACTGTGTGTACTGCCCTGGAGGCCGTCCGCCTGTGTATCCTGTCCTGAGGGGGCTCCAGAGCGCCCACCCCCCCTCCGCGTTGGATGTTAGGATGCGCGTGGACACGCCTTATGGAAAGGGGGGAGTAATGTCAGGCTTGTGTTCGTTTTGTGTTCGATTTTCTGTCTCATGTGCTCCCCATCTTCGTGTATGCCCATATTTGGTTTTTCCTGTTTCCTGTTCTTGATTAGTTTATTAGTCTTCAGCTGTGTTTTATTTATTGTAGTGAATTTTGCTTTCGCCAACCTAAGGAGGCGAAATAGTGTAGTGATGTGTACTCACGTCACAGGTGACGTTATGATTTTTGGATCACGTGTCACTTAAGGTGTGATTAGGAGTACATCACATAAGAAAGATTGGTGGGATACCTAACTTGTAGAACCTTACTGCATTATCAACACAAGGAAGACAAGTGTAATAAAATAAATTTTATTAACAAAAGATAGACAAGAGTAATCAACAACTACTAAATGAATACCATGAATGAAAAAGGAATAAAGTGCAAAAGATGCATAAAATGCAAGTGATTATGTTGGATGTTGCTATGTCAGAGCTACGTTATCTGAAAAGATAAACTGTCACTACTCTGAAACAAGTAAGGTGAAGAACCTTATTATGCATCAAACAAATACCTGAAAGATTATTTGTTATCAACTGCAATCAGCTATATAACATCTAATGTCAATTAGAAAAATCATATACTGATAATACACAACAATGCCAAGGTCTCTGGAAGAGGTTTGGATAGGTGATAGTTATGTTCTCTGTGGTTGAGTGAGCAGTCCGGTGGCAGTGACTTCATCCACTGGTTGTGCTGGTAACAATGCAGAGGGGAAAGGAGCAGGAATCCGTTTCGACAGCCTTGAACACGAAGCACTGGAGGATGCTGATCTCCTGGAGCATCAAAGGGTCCTAAAATCTGGAACACGCAGATGTGACCCTGAAGTAGGTGCAGAAGGTCCTTAGCCTGGAACACGCAAGCAAAGCTACCTTGGAGTGAATGTTTGCTCGCCAGAGCTTAACCTTGTTGCAAATGTCTGTGTGTCTTCTGCCTCTCTGGGCTAGAAACCCAGAATTTGGTCAATCCGCTTTGTCTCTCTAGGATGGAGACTCAGGACGTGCTGCATCTGTTGTTGTCTCACTGGACGAAGACTCTGAATGAAGTCTGAACGTAGATTATCTCTTTCCTTGCAGGCTGGAGGCTCAGAACGTGGTCGTATCTGTTGCTGCCTCAAAGCTGGAGACTCAGGAACTGTGTATCTGTTAATGTCTCACCCTTGCAGGCCGGAGGCTCAGATCTGGTGTATCTGCTACTGTCCCTTCCCTTACGGGCCAGAGACTCAGAACGGGTTGTTTCTGTTGCTGCCTTCCCTGTAACAGGCCGGAGACTCAGAACGGGTTATTTCTGTTGCTGCCTTCCCTGTAACAGGCCGGAGAACGGATGTCTGTTATTGTCCCTTCCCTTATGGGCCGGAGACTCAGAACAAGGAATGTCTTTTGGGAAGGTACCTTTATTCCTTTCCGAAGAGGAGGAGATTGCAATCTGATGCTTCTCCATTTCCAGGCTGTGATTGGCTATTTCCATCAGAGTGGGGGGATACGGTGTGGCCCACCCTTCTTTCCTCCTGTGGAACTTATTTGCACAGTCCAAACACACATTTATAAAAGTGTCACTAAAGTTTTACCAATGCATCATTCACTTACCAAACCACAACCAGAATACCTTTGGCACTGTTACGAACACATTAAGTCCAAACATGATGGAAGAAGATTGAACTGTCATGCATGCATTCAGTTGTCCATTAATAGCTGAGTTTGTGTAAGATGTTGGACTACACGTCGCTGTCACTGAGAATACTTATTTCTCTGAATAAGTATAAGATGTGTGTTGTAGTTTGCATCAGTTTAAGGTTTGAGAACATAGTTATGAATAGATTTGGATGGAACTCTGTGATCTCTGTTTGTTTCACCCACTGCTGCTGTGTCCAGAGGTCCTAAGGAATTTTTATGGCAGTCACAGGCCAAAACCTGAGGAATCAGTCTGTTGGTGGGTGAAGGGCAAAAACTGCATTTTGATCAATAGGAAGTCCCGTCCTTCCCGGTCTTTGTACCAAAGGTCTTCTTCTTGCCCTCTAAGAGGTGTCTGGCCGTTATCCTGGCATCTTTATCTGATGGCGTTGGACAGTTTGCTTATGTTAGTCCACCAAGATCCAATCAAAATGTAGCAAACCTTTGTCCACTATAGTAGTCAGAGAGGGGCCCTGCCATAAACTGGGCCCTGGAATGTGCTGTCCACTACATTATTATCTAGAATTAACCTATGTATTTAGTTCCTGCCTGTTCAGTTTGTTTTCGTCTGGTCTACTCGTTACACTCCCTGTGTGTCTCAGTCCTGCCTTGTTTTGCCCTGTTTAGAGACTGTTTATTGAAGATAATTCCTCGTCTCCTCGTTCCTCGTTCCTCCCCGCTGTGTGCACGTTGACAAGAGGGCAGCAATTAGCTATAAAGGGTTTTCATTAATAAAGCGACTGGGAACAACTCATGTGACATATTTAGCTAAGTATGACCTGGGGAATGAATCCTGAAAGGAGTGAATGGCACAACAATACACATGATGATACAAGCCATGAGTGACAAATCAGCCCACTTTTATCCACTTCACTAAATGTGCTGCACCCCCAACCGCCTCTATTCCTTTATCACACTCTCTGTCAGCCCTCCCCTCCCCTCCCCTCCCCTCCCCTCCCCTCCCGCATCTCTCTATCTCGTAGTCACCGCTGTGCCCTTACCAGGCTGTTCTTAGATAAGCTCAAGTGAAAGGAGGAACCCATGCGCGCATGTGACGCCACCTCGCCCCGGGCGCTTCAGTCTGCTTTTAATGGCCAGAGATGGTGGACATCAAGGCGACATAAGCAACCCGTCACAACCAGTGATATTTAAGAAATGACAGCAGAAATCTAAATCATTTTATTTTATGTTGAAGATCCACTTAGTGACTCCTCCAAATCAAATCAACTTAGTCTGATATTTCAGGTTCTTTTGCTAATAGTAAATGTGCACAGCTTTGACACTGCTTTGAATGACTTTTAGACAACTGATCAAGTCACCTTGATGATGATTTCAGCCACTCGAGTATAGCGGTATCTCAGCCAGACCCCGAACCCGATGGGAATGAGGGTGCTGCAGAGGGTGAGAATGATCGCGCCGAAGGGCAGAAGGTTCACCATGGGTGTGTTGATCCATGCCCGACTGTACATCCACAGACACAGCGGCATGAGCACAAGCGCCAGAATAGTGGACGAGATGGTCATGATGATGCTGGAAAACAAAGCCCACCAAAACAAATGTATTACCAAAGACAGCCAAATAAAGCAACATGTTATTCTGACCTTTATTTTATTTCAGTGTCCTTTGTGCTCAGTATAATACATAATAGGCCTACTGGAAAAATGAAAACACAATACATGCAAAAAAATCTGTGCAAAAATACTTAATTAAATCCATAAATATTTCAAAGCACTGAGCTAGAGCATCATCTTTTCTCTTTGACAAAATAACATTCTCACAATACATTTTTTTTATTTTGATATATTTTCTATAATTTTTTTTATTCATCTATTATATTGATTATTTATCGACTATATTTTTATATTTTATATTCAATTATATTTTTATTATATTATATTTATACAACTAGTAAACTAGTATTTTTATTATATTTTCAAAATGAACATAATGACAATATTTTATATATATATATATATATTACGGAGCCCCTTATAGGACATGGTGGTGGAAAAAATTGGGGTGGGAGAAAAAAATATTTTTCAAATATTTTGCTTTCTCTCGCAAAACTTTTGCGTTCCCTCGAGAAACTTTGCGTTCTCTCGCAAAACTTTTGCGTTCCCTCGCGAAACTTTTTGCGTTCTCTCGCAAAGATGTTTGCGTTCCCTCGCAAAACCAGTTGAGTTCGGACAGACGCTTCCTGCTTGTAGTGGTTCATACAGCTGCCGTGGTTCACAATGCAGCGGTTCATAAAGTTTTATTTTGAACTTGGACTAAAGTATAAAGAAATACAGTCAGTTCTAGTTCAAGGCAAGGTTTTGGGACATTCTAAAACGCTTAATGTGGCTTAATGTTTTAAAACAGTGACATTGGAGGGCTGTCAATAATTACTGTCAATACTAATAACATTACTAATAATAACCTTATTAATAATATTGCTTCCATAGAAACGCTTAGCCTAAGGTAGTCTAATGGACAAAGACGGTGATTTAAAAAGACCAAATCTGTTTATTAAAAATATATTATGGACAGAAAAGCAGAAAATATGAGAATATGCCCAGAATATGAACGAAACGGGACATTCTAAAACGCTTAACGTGAGAAACACTTAACGTGGCTTAATGCATTAAAACGGTGTTTTAAAAAGACTCAGTAAACACATTGCATTAAATGTGTTTTGTGTTTTTTTTTTTGCATTAAATGTGTAGCTTAATGCATTAAATCAGTGTTTTTAAAAGACCAAACTCAGTAAACACATTATTAATAAAGCATTATATTTACAGACAAGCATATGAGTCCAGAATTAGAAAGCAACAAACCTTTTTGAAGCATTAGCCACGTTAAGCGTTTTCCTTGTAACAGTTTTCTATGGGAGGAAAATGCTTAATTAAACTCGTTGCGTTTTTATTGTGGACCCATTTGCTTGTCTGTAAATAGAATGCTTTATTAATAATGTGTTTACTGAGTTTGGTATTTTAAAAACACTGATTTAATGCATTAAGCTACGCTTTTTCCTTGTAATATTTTCTATAGGAGGAAAACGCTTAACGCGTAATTAAACGCATTGCGTTCTTATTCTGGACTCATCTGCTTGTCTGTAATGCTTTATCAATAATGTGTTTACTGAGTTTGGTCTTTTAAAAACACCGGCCGTTTTAATGCATTAAGCCACGTTAAGAGTTTTAGAATGTCGAACGCGCAGTTTCAAGTGTTTTCTCCCCATAGACAAAACATTATTAAAACTCTTAATTTGGCTTAATGGATTAGCACGTTGCTTTCCTGTACATAGTGTATATTTTTATTAAAATATAAAATTTGGGCTTTTTATTATACTACGCCACGTTAACCCGTTTTTATATGGCTTATCATGCAAATCAGCTCATATTTGGGCTCATCTGCTTGCATGTACACATATATTTTTAATACTTTTTATAGCATATTTGCTCTTTTTTCCTCTTCATTAAGCCGCGATAAGCGTTTTATGAACCACGGCAGCTGTATGAATTGTTGCAAGCTGTAAAGTAAGCGTTTGTCCGAGCTCAACTGGTTTTGCGAGGGAACGCAAACATCTTTGCGAGAGAACGCAAAAGTTTCGCGAGGGAACGCAAACATCTTTGCGAGGGAACGCAAAATATTTGAAAAAAAAAAAAAATTCTCCCACCCCGATTTTTTCCCACCACCATGTCCTTTAAGGGGCTCCGTATTATATATATATATATATATATATATATATATATATATATATATATATATATATATATACACACACATACATATAATTTTTTTTTCTTGAAATAGTTTGTCTAATGGACGCATCATCACTATATTTTATTAATTTAATTATAAACAAAATGTCGGATGTATACATCGTCTGACAGCTACCTGAGGTTCATTTCTCCGTTGACCAGCAGTGACATGATGTTGGAGAGGCTTCCTCCAGGGCAGCAGCCGCACAGCAGAACAGCCATAGCGGCCACATCGTTGAGGGAGAAGGCCAGAGCCAGGAGGAAGGCGATGAGGGGCATGAGGACAAACTGGCACACCACCGCCAGCAGGACTCCTATGGGCTTTCGGATGTGCTCGCCCAGCTGACTGAGCTCCACCGTGCAGCCCAGCCCCAGCATGGTGAAGCACAGGACAAAGCCAACAAACACGTTAATCCCGTGACTCAAGGGTGAATCCCAGAAAGCCACAATCAGGTGAGTGGGCTCTTCAGAGGGCGAGAACGGACCCGCCAGGAGCCCCGCTGGAGCCACTTCAGTCCTGAAGCTGCTGAGCACGAGTGAAAGCGGCTCTTCTGTGGCGCGCAACGCTGCCATGGAAGGACTCTCCGAGAAGCTGGCGGGATCCTCTGTGAAGTTCAGAAATTGCGTGAGCGAGGCGGTGGACGCGTCGGTGCTCGGCGCGCTGCTGGAGGTCTCCATCGCGTCTCCAGGGGACTGGAGCTCTCCAAAGGATCCTTCGGTCTCCGCTGGTGTCCCCTCCCTGAACTGAGGAGAAAGGCGCGTGGTCCCCTAGCAGCGCAGAATCATTGTATGACTGTCAGCAGTGACTGAGGGACACTGGGTTGTCCAGCGCGGAGAGCGCGGAGCCACCGGGAGGGGTTTGGCGCTGAGCGCGCGTCACCAAGAGCCATTACAGGCGCCATCCAAACCAATTAACTTTTGGTATATTTAACTAAAAACATGTGAACTTTTTATTCAACACCAATATTTTAGGTAGAAAAAACATCTAAACATAAAAGGAAACGTTACATGTTAGGGTCCTTTTGGAGACTGACATACAATTAAAATTCTTACTTTATTTGGAAAATATCTCATATATAAAGATGCATGTAAATGTGCACAGTTGTTCCAGATATTAGATTATTTTCCACTGACAGATTTTTTAAATTAATTAATTAAAGATATATGACGTAATAGATGTAAGAGGTAGATCTATATCTATTCTATTATTTTGCATATGGATGTATATGTTTTGTAATTCCTGTCTTCCCCTGTTAAAAATCAATTTAAAAAAAAGAAAACATTTTACTTAGGGCTAAATGGACATGCGTGACAAATTAAGTAAATATTTTAAGTTTTCAATTTTTAGCTTCACCCCATACTCAGTAATTTTCTCAGTAACAGCTTATAGTAACTTCACCAAAAGTATTGTTTTAAAACTAAATATTATTAGCTTGAATAATGCTTAACATCATTATTAGCTATATATCCCTTTTTGAATTTGAAGGAAAATCTCTCAGAGTAGTAGCAGGGCCGTCGCTAGTGGGGTGAAAGGTGGTGACGATTCTAGGGGCCCACGGCTGAGGGGGGGCCCCCGGCGATCTCAACCGACTGGCTGAGGCCAGCTTAAAAAGACGCTCAGGATAGTTGATGGGCCACTGCTGCGCGTCGTCACGAAATCTTACCGTTTGCGCGTTTTTAAGCCTTGCCAATTTAAACATTCAAAAGAGTTTAAAGCATTCAAACACAAGACGCGGAAAAACTCAACTGAGTACTCGCGCGCCGTGTTCGGTGCGCACGCGTCCTTGTGTAAATATTGTCATACTAACAGTTTTCTGGATTTTGGTTGATTGTAATCCATTACATACCTTTCTGTCAAAGTTATCTGACATTATCAAGATGAATTTGTTCTGACACAGTTTAACTCTGAGTTCTTGTCATATTTTATTACCATTTTCTAAACTATAGCAAATACACTCTGATAATGTGAGAAATGTGTCTGAATAAATTTTGGTTTGGCTGTATATTTCATTTTTACAGTGAAGACTCTACGGTGCTATTTTACATTTGATTATTCGGTTTCTGTACCTGGACACCTACAAACTTGAAAAAACTTAAATATTGTGTAAATAGCACAAATAACTAAATAGAACAAGCATACAAATTAAACAATTTCAAACAGGGCCCACGGGTACAACCTGCACCGGGGCCCCACAAACACCAGCTACGGCCCTGGTTGTAGGCTACCATCACTGCCTTTTAATGTTTAATGTAATAGGCCTATTTAATGTGAACTAGCCTACTCATAAACACTTTTGCCGTCTGGTACAGACACATATACTTTAAGATTTAATTGAATTATTTTCTGAAATCTCTATTTAAAAGAGGAACAAAAATGTTAATGCTTGCTTTCAAAGAAGGAAAATAAGTTGATCCCTGATGTGTCATGTCTGGCCATTCAGAAGACAATAAACAGCTGTTATGTGTATTTAACATGATTTGAAATGAAAACTTGCGTTCATTTGTGTAGAACACTTGTTGTGTAACCTCTTGTTCATTGAGCAACGATCAATCATTTACATGTATTGATCTAATACTGGACTGTTATGAAGCATTCACTATAAACATTTCCCAATTTTACACGCAGATTTGACATTTTAGACCCCAATACATAGGCATATTGATTTTTTAATTGTTTTTTTTTTTTAACTTTTATTAATGCAACAGCCAGTGTGACCCCCTATACTTCATCTATTTGAAATAATTGTTTTTGAAGTCGTGTGTACTTTCACCCTCAGTCATGGCCAGAGACGTGATGTTCTCAGTGTTTACATAAGTGACAGGTTTTCTCTGACTGTCCTACTTTCCTGTAAGCAGTGCTGGAGTCACACACTGATAATCTCTGTCAGGATATATAACTGAAGGGAATGAGCAGAATTTTGGATTAACTGGACATCTAAACAGTAAAACTAGAAGGTAAGATGTCGTTTTATTGATGTTTTACCATTTTAGACATTAAACTCCAGTCAGGGAACTGCGTCAGTGTAGGCTACATTTCTACGTGATTCTTTTTTCTTTGTTTTATTCATAGTGTGAAGTAGTAGTTATGCTTAATTAAATTATTTTTGTTCCGAATGCAAAAAATCAAGGAAATTATATGCTAGAAATACATCAACGGTTTATGTGAGAAAATAATTTAAGCTTTAATCTTTTGCAGTGGTGAAGATGAATTCCTGGCTGGTGCGCGCGCTCGCGGTGATGGTGGTCTTCTGTTGCCGTGACGCCCTCTCGTGTCCGAAGCGATGCACGTGCCACTTCAGCGCCAAAACAACCGAGGTGGTGTGTCCTGACGCTGGCCTCTCTCACTTCCCTGGAGACGGTCTTCCAGGCAACACCACCTCCCTGACCATCCAGTTCACCAACCTGAGCGTGCTGACCTCTCAACACCTGACCGCCATCCCACTGCTGGAGGAGCTACACCTGCCGGGCAACAAACTGAGCAGTTTACCAGCGGATCTTCTGAAGGGCCTTCATTACCTGCACACTATAGACCTCACAGGTGAGTGTGTGAGTACATGTCAGAACGATTTTGTAGCTTTGAAATTTGACTGTTTTGGGTTTATCTTGGTTATATTTTATTTTTAAGGTCAAATTCTCGCTATTAACAAACCATCAACTACGATTTTGCCTCAGTAAGATCCTAATTTGCTGTTTATTAATAGTTGGTAAGGTAGTTGGGTAAGTTATTGGGTAGGATTAGGGTTGTAGAATACAGTCATGCAGAATATATGCTTTGTAAGTGCTAATAAACAGCCAATATGCTAGTAATATTCATGCTATAAGCAACTAACGTTAGTTAATAGTGAGAATTGGTCTTTATACTAAAGTGTTGCCTTTATCTTATTATATAAGTCTCAGCTTTCTCATAATGTAATACTTATTACAATATAAAAACAACGAATATCGTTTAAACGCTCTTTGTGGCGTGAAATATCTCTTCAGTTCAAATTTAAGCGCGAAGCGCGCGAAAATGAAAAATTTCTTCCTCTTTACTAGTTACCGAACGAAAAACATGAATGGACATCAGATGATTTGTTGATAAATAGTACAACTTAAGACATATATGGTTTCTCACATAAACCGCGAAAATCGACAAAAACAGCTTATGAACAACATTTCACCTGACGTTACATTTACCTCAGAAGTCATTCAATGTCCATAGCTGGTTAGTTCAACATTTAGACAAATATTAAATACTAAATATATTGTTAAAATGTTACCTAATGCATTTTATTTAACTGTAACAAATATCCAGATTCTATCAAAATATTTGAAAATCGTTTGGAATCTTTAGAGGCCATTTTCTCAAAAAACTATTTTTTATGAAAGCCAAAACTACACCAAAATGATGCAGCAGGTCACATATGTTGTATTGTTTTCTAACTCTTATCCAAACTGTGCTCAGATAATGAACTGCGAGAGCTACCTTCATATGTTTTCCATCACGCTCCACTTCTCAATCTGGTGTTGAAGGACAACCGCATCTCCAGCATCCACCCAGACTGGTTGCCCAACAACAGCAATATCACTTGGTTGGACTTGTCCGGAAACCATCTTATGAAGTTCCCAGTGCCTCAACTCCAAGGTCTGAGTCAGCTAAAGGTTCTGCACCTCTCGCAGAACAAACTCGAAGAGCTTCCAGTTGGGTGTTTAGATGCTCACCCTGCTCTAGAGAGACTTCATTTGGACCAGAACAAAATCAACTCCCTGGATGTAAAAGCCTTTAGCCGCTCTGGTAACCTGACTCACATCTTCCTGCAGAAAAATAGATTAGACAGTGTCCCGCCAACTGTATTCCAGGGGCTCAAGCGCTTGGAGTACGTCGACCTCAGTGAGAACAAGCTGCAGTTTTTGTCCCCTGGCACATTAGACATTAATACCAGTTGGGTGGAGTTGACCTCTAACCCTTGGCATTGTGATGCTAAAATAGAGTACCTGTGGAGAAAACTGACCATGGAGTCCCTGCAGTCAGAGCCCAAATGTACTGCACCAGAGAATCTGAAAGATCATGTCATCGCAACACTCACCCGCAAAGAAATGGGCCTGCCGGAGTAAGAGAAAAAAACATGATCTGGAAGAGAAGTAGATGAAAGTAAATGAAAAGGTTTTTTTTTTTTTTTTGAAAGGAGCAAGAGGGGACTTTTAACACAACTCACCATAACAAATCTTAAAAAAATGGATCATGTGAATGTTTGCAATCAGCATTGCAAATAAAGATTGATTAAATTTTCTCTCAAGATTTTCCACAATATGTCTGTGATCAACAGAGTCAAATGCGATAAAATGTCTTCTGACACTTTTGGCAGTCAACCAGTTTTGGCACGTCAATAAATTAAGGACAAATAAGCGACAGACCACAGCTTTTTTTTTTTTTCAACTTTTATTTGAAATGATTCAACGCAGGGGAAACTGAGCATCATGTTTGTGGAGATATAAAAGTCTTTACCAAAAAAACAATCCACAAAATGTTTATGTCATGTATTCATGACCATACTAGGCTCAAGCATCCCACTAACTCTATATCTCAGCACACGGAGGCATCTCACTGTTTAATAAATAGGCCTCTTATCACCGCACAGTATTTTGTCATAAATATCAAGGGGCATTTATAACATACCTTTGTTACAAAAAAGCAAATATAAATGTTATCAAAGCAATTACAAAAATCAAACAAAACTTGAGCAAGAAATGCAAAGAACCCTGAAGTAAATAATATTGGCAAAATAATGCAATTGGCACAAACAAACCAAAAAAAAAAAAAAAAAACATTTGTAGCAATCACAGAATTTCATAAATTATAGGCACTCATTTTTAAACAAACTTGCGCAGTCTCAATAGTATGCTAGTGTGCAGCAAGATATCATCTCCATATGTTCAGGTGGCACTCCAATTCAGTTACCAGTAAGCGCCATTTTAATTCTTGGCCTTTTATCAATTATTTCACTCTGAGAATGACGACAAATAACATGACCAGGAATTTCCCAAAATTAATAGTACATAAGCACTACACTTCACCCACACAACCACATCTTTTTATGGCCCTTGCCACCGAGACATGATCACTGGGACATCAATCGATGAACAACGTTTGACGATACAACAGTTCACCTTATGAAGTTAGTCTCAGGCATTTATATTCAATGAATTTCCCAATTTCCCGTTAGGACATACAAACACAATTCATGAAATTTGACTTGAACATCTCACTGATTCGTGTTTCCTTTTGAAATGAGCAAAAGCATCAATCCTGCTGCGTATCTGAGGGCTCAAACTAAACACATTTGTTCAAAGACTCTGAAATGCATCCATTATTAAAATGCTTTGGAAACATAGCTTTGCAGTTGAGGTTTAACAATGACATTCAGAAATAAAAAGCCCAAAAATAAAGATTAGTAAACATACATATATATATTTATAAAGACCAAATACTGTATGAATACTCTTTGAAAGAAACATTTTAAATAATGATTTCAAATAAATAAGAGGTCACATAGATATGAAAGACATTCTGACAGAACGCAATTGCCATGTGGCCTCTGTGTCGCCATACAAACCTTTCCCACTTGAGCCAAAGGTTAAGGTCAATTTGTATGTGCTCACAAGGGATCCCCACTAATGTTGTTACAGAGAAAAAAGTTATTCAATGTTCTTCTATAGTGGGTTTTGGGGGGATTTGCAAGCAGGATTGTGGATTTGGAGTCATTTGTAGTACAGGCGCTGTTTGGTACGTGAGGGTGAATCCCAGTCTGTTGGGGTTTTTTTTTTTTTTTTGTTCTTTGGCATTCTGTGGCGTCCAGTCTGCCTTCCACATCTATCCTGCTGGGATAAGAGCTCTGCAACGTCAACTGAAAGAAGAGAGAATTATTTGTTTGGAAGTATGTGTCTCTTTATTTGTGGGGGTTAAAGACGTATCTCTATAAAGTGCCAGGTTGAACTGAAAGCCCATTTGTGCTGCTGGTTCTGGGCACGCTCAGTAGCAGCCCTCTCTCCAGCTCTCGTCTCTGATACCGCTGTATGTCCTTGGAGCTGGCAGAGACCTGTGGAGCAAACAACACACTAAGTATGTACTTCACCAGGTTATGATACACTACCAGTCAAAAGTTTTTGAACAGGAAGATTTTTTAATGTTTTTTAAAGAAGACTCTTCTGCTCACCAAGCCTGCATTTGTTTGATCCAAAGTACAGAAAAAACAGAAAAATTTTGAAATAGTTTTACTATTTAAAATAACTGTTTCCTATTTGAATATATTTTAAAATATAATTTAATCCTATGATTTCAAAGCTGAATTTTTAGCATCATTACTCCAGTCACATGATCCTTCAAAAATCATTCTAATATTCTGATTTGCTGCTCAAAAAACATTTATTATTATTATTATTATTATTATGTTGAAAACAGAAAACAAAAGAATTTTTTCAGGATTCTTTGAATAGAAAGTTCAGAAGAACAGCATTTATCTGAACTAGAAATCTTTTGTAACATTATAAATGTCTTTATCGTCACTTTTGATCAATTTAAAAATTCTTGCTAAATAAAATATTAATTTCTATAATGTCTTTCCCAATAAAAAATTTAATGACTCCAAGCTTTTAAATGGTATAGTGTATAATGTTACAAACGCTTTTTATTTCAGATAAATGCTGATCTTTGGATCTTTTTTAAACAGTTTTAAATATTGATAATAATAATAAATGTTTCTTGAACAGCAAATCAGCATATTAGAATGATCTCTGAAGGATCATGTGACACTGAAGACTGGAGTAATGATGCTGAAAATTTAGCTTTGATTACAGGAATAAATTACAATTTAAAATACATGTTTTTGTTGTACTTTGGATCAAATAAATGCAAGCTTGGTGAGCAGAAGAGACTTCTTTAAAAAAAACATTAAAAATCTTACTGTTCAAAACTGGTAGTGTATGTTTATAGTGAGTTGTGAAAACCTGAGAGTACCTGCGCACAGGCTGGACCAGTTTGCTGCGAGGCACTGGTAAACCTCCTCCAGCATTGGCTGTTGGGCGGGGCAGGCCGCTGCGGGGCGGGGCCATAGAGCGTGTGGGTGTGGCTGTGCCTGAACCATGATTAGACATGACCTTCATGGGCTGACGGAGAGCCAAGGGAGATGGGGTAGCAGGAGTCCGCAACTTACTGGAAGAGGGCACTGGAATAAACAAAAAAAAGAGGGCCAATAAGTAGGGAAGATAGAATTGGTGAGGCAACAGATGAAATGTAAAGGAACTGAAATACTGGATATTTCATAAAAGATAAAACATTATAGGCTGAATAAAAGACAGAGCTTCTATTCAGTAGTTTATCTTCTATCTATACTACTTGATACAAGCCATTCATGGGACCACAGTCATGAGTTAATGGGAATGGGATTATAATGACAAATAATAATGAAAAAAAGATTGATGCAACCCTAAAAACCAAAAGAATGCAGTTAGACAACTCTAATTCATAAAGCTACACATTAAACATCACCACAATTAAATAAACACGCTCCTATGTAACACGCAAAGGGCCGTTTTCCACATTCACAAAGCACAACACTAGCATTAATGACATTCAACACAAAGCTGATAGAAAGTAAGGCACAATAAGAATGGATGGATGGATTTATACAGCTTTGATCTAGTGTTCACAAACATTTTCAAAAATACTAGTTATACAAATGTCCCCTTGTTGCAAATCACAATCACAGTACAAACACAATCTACCATTCAAGCACACTTGCATAACATAAAATATCACAGCACTGAAAAGCTGCATTATCATCAGTGTATATACTCACTGAAATCTGTTTCCTCTCCAAAGCAACACGAGAGAGGAACTGGGTAAAAGATGGAAAAGAGAGGGTTGGGTTTGTATCTGTTCCAAAAGCTGTCGAATTGCTCAGGAATCGCACCATCATGTATTTCTTTACAAAGTGCAAGTGTGACTGACAAACTTTATTTAATGCAACCAAAGTGCACTAACTAAATAATTAGAATTAGACAGATGGCTTCACAGACTACTGGAACATTTTGTTAGGAGACAATGTTCAAGTAGTTCCATTAATATCAAAAGTACAAGAAGATATGACACATTTTTACCAAAAGGGGGCAGACCCACAGCAACCTATAGCATCACTCACCCTATAACACTACAAAGAAACAGCAGCATTCACAATCACATGTGAACAAACTATTCTTAAAAGCCACTCCAAATCAATAGGCTTATACAGCACAAAATTCAGTCCTACATAAATATTTGGACTCAATGCTGTGATTTGACTTTTACAATTGAAGATCAACAGACATTGCCTTTTTAAGGCCAATAATATTAGTGACCAATAACCAACGGGCCTGTTTTTAATTAGTTAGACAATAACTAAATGACCATCAGACTACAAACAATGAAAGCTATTTAAAAACTATATAAATATAAATATGTATCATTATTACATCATGTAGTGTTTCAATTCTGCAATTTAACTGCTTTCACACCAAAGGAGAACAGCAAAAGTGTTTCAGAACTAAAAATTCCATTCCTATAACCTTCCCCAAACCTACCAGGTTGGTATGCAATCACATATTTTTTGCTCAATCACTCTTGAGCTCAATTTTGAACCATAACCTTGTTTTCAAGAAGACTTCTCATTTCTAATCTGAGGTCAGTAAACAGCTTCCACACCAACCAAACAGTACTCTAACAATGGGTTCATAAAAGTGTCAAAATGCCATAAAATACTTCCAGGACTATCTGGTATCATGGCCGAGTCTGGGTGACCAGCTCAGTGCATTACCTCGTAGAGACGTAGGGCTCTGGAGTCTCTCTTTTGGTTTTGGGGAGGAGCGAGCAGGTGCGGAGAGCCTTTGGTGTGACGCTGAGATGAGAGACAAGTAAACATTACGTTTTGATTCAGGCTAATCTGAGCTCAGTAGTCCACCTGCAGGCACTTAACCTCCAACCAGAACTGATCCAAAATCAGCTTTAACCAAAAAGTTTAGGTGATGCCAAGGCAAAGACAGCCAGCTAGGGTCAGGTTTAATTCAAGGCAGAGCCATTCCATGCATGGGTGAGACAGAGGACCGCTTCTAACCAGCCACCAGAGGGCGCCACAGCCAAGAGAAAAATGAAACCCCGGGTGAAGAACAGGCAGGAGGCAGCACTAAGCCAAAAGTGAATCCAACTACATCCAGACAACCAGCACCTCAGCCAAAAACAAAGGGTGTGTGGAAGAAACAAAGGCAGAGAGAAGGGAAGAGGCAGAACATGCTGGGCAGGAAGGATAGAAATAAAACTAGACTGTCCATATTACCAAATGAGGGGGAGAAGCCTCTCTACATTCAAGTTATGTAAAATCACTTAAGCAATCTAATGTCTTTGTGCTGTTTAAAAGATGGCTGTATATCTATGGTCACTGAAATACAGGATATTATTAATTAACTTATTAAATATTTCTATACAAGGATTACAGAATGACTCCACTCCTGTTAGAGAGACTTGATCAGATTAACTGTCCATTGACAGAAAGAAATCTGGCCTTTGTTGACCTCGCATGGATAAAATGATTCAGTATGCTGTCATGAAATGTTCTATTTTCATGGGCGTCACTGTTCTTTAAAGTGGTGAGGCCAGCTGGACCTTTTCACTTTTGTGCTGGTAGTGATGTCATGAAATAGTAAACAGGTCAGTTCATGAATATTAATTAGTTTACATACCAAAAAAAATTCTCAATTTTTTTTAATAATCATTTGAAAAAAAAAGAAAAAAAAAAGTGGTTTGGAGGTGGCATAAATGCAATCCAATAATCTTATATTCTATATACAGTATGTTAAATAACATTACTTGTAATACAAAAAAACGGTCAGTAACTATAAACATTCAAGTCTCAGGCACCAAGTCCAACATAAATTTACGGTCATATTTTTTGTTGTTCAGTGAATTTTCAGTTAAAACTGAGTTATCGCAATAGGATTCCACACGATTTCCCCATAACGATTTTGCATTGGGTTCAAGTTGGTCACGCAAATTCACTGCAGTGACCAACAGAAAGTTACCTGAAAGTGTTTTGAAAGTGACTTCTGTGGTTTCCATACATCATAGACAATAGACAACAAGCTCTTTTGTCTGCAAAATTTTTATGAAATTTCATGAGGCTGCACCTTAACAGTAAAATGCTGTATGTGTGGGTTTAAAAGAGTCATTCATTTTGGGAATCATTTATACTACACTGGTCATGCGCTATGGTTTTGACTTACTAAAAAGAACTGACTCATAAGAGTCATTCACTTGGGAATCAGATTTTATTCCTCAGTGTTGGCAACATTATGTCAGCATTACCAACAGAATGCATGTGCTAAAATCAGACTCTAATAGCTGCTGTTGCTTTTCGCCACTAATACCGACCTTTGTGGTAATGACCACTCAACATTAAAAAAATGTATATATAATAATAATAAAAAAAAAAAATCTAGGGCTGGATTACTATGCTATATATCATTTACGATGTTATACTATGTAGGGCTCTAGACTGCGACCATTTTTTGAGAATGTGCGAGTTAAAATTTGACGTGGTGGCATTTATGCGAGTGCATGGTCTGCGCTGCTCCAAAGCGTCTGCTTCATACAGCACATTGTAGAAGGAGTCAGATTTCACTGATCACGTGAAGAGAGGCGCTTTCAGCGCGAGCGCTTCAGGTGTAGAGCCTGGTTTATACTCTAAGGTGCACGCCACGGACAGAGGATTTGGTTTTCAAGCTAAAGTAAAAGACCGCTTCTTAAATCAGAGAAGGTGAACATGTTGGTATTCTTGTGGAAAAAAAAAACATGCAAGTCCTGTCAGCAACAGCCAGTTTAGTTTTATTTTTCTTTTTGTTTTCGTTTTGAAAAGCTTGTTATCTTTGCTGTTTACCTCAGGTTACGCTATGGAGGCTTTCCTTAATTTTTTAATTTTTTTTTTATTATTAATTTGATTCCTCAGTGTTTGCTAAACATTCTGTAATTTATTAGTCGGTATATAATACAGTATGTGATGTATTCTATGCCATGCCTTGTCTTATTCCTTTATGTTAATAAAGGTTATGTAAGCTAGTTGGTCATTGTAACCTACTGTTTTATTGTTGTTGTGCTTTTTAATTAAGAATAACAATGAATCCATCTTTTGTTTTAGTCTTAAAAAGTTAAATGTGTATAGATATAAGCAAAACAGAACATTATCTTTTCTTGTAAAATGTGACAAGATCGCGAATTTGAAAGTGAAAGTGAAAGCACACGAAAAAGAATTCCTGTTCACAAAATTTAAATCACAAATAATACTTATGAAAAAGAACGGGTTGAATGTTGAACACTTTCATTACCATATAACTATAAACTATGATAAAAGTTCATCAGCATGCATTGATTAATCAAATGTTGTAGCAAAAAAAAAAAAAAATTGCGACCAAATTATGTGCTCGTGCAACCAACTGAGAAAGTCGCAAAAGAGCGACCAGTGGGAACAATGAGTCTAGAGCCCTGCTATGCCAGATCAAAACTCCTGCTCAAGAATTGGAGATGCTTTACTGTATGTACATCCCTGCTGAAAGCTATTTCATAAAGGAATTGGGACAAAATCAGCCATGGCAAAAACGACACCTATGCTTTTTTTCAGTAAGGCTATTAAATGTGATTGATCACATGGGTGTAATGGTATATGATTACTATAATCTGAAATGTTTTATCCTACAAATAAAATCACAAACTTTAGTGTTCCCGTGCCACATTAAACACCTTTAAGATCCATCATCTAAAGAATTCCCTAAAACATTCAAAATCACCCCTGAATAATAATTTACAAGGGCTTTGTTTGAAAGTCAGTCAGGCTTTTAGAGGAAATGCCAAGACGCCAATAAAATGTGATCTAAGAGAAAATGTGAGAAGATCAAAGAGCCTCATCCAGCAAGCCAAGACTGGCAGTGCAGTTAAGAGCGCAGCATGAACGTTTGTCAGAAGCACACAACCAAGAAGTGCATAGTCTTAAAAAGTGAAATGTTACCATACATCAAGATTTACGAACAGAATAACATTCATGATAAATTTCATGTCAAGGAATGCAATGAAGTCTTTTTGTGTGGTGAGTTTGAGTCAGAGATTGTGTTTGCTCTACCGTATGTATGTTTGTGCCGTTTACTGGCTGTTAAAAGCTCTGCACGTGTCCATTGGTTGATTTGATGTATGTGTGCATGCATGCTCACTGATGTGTCTGGACACTCACTGGCAGACTGACTCTGGTGTCTGGGTGACCCTCCGTTTGGCACTTGCAGGTTTGACTCACAGCTCCTGCTGTTTTTGACTGGCTCTGCTGTCGGTCCAGAGCTGGATCTTGTGAGGTTAGGTAGACTCCGTCTCAGTTTTTCTGCACACAGAAACAGAAAGGATGAAGAAACCCACGTTTAAACTGACCTTGTTTTTAAGAGAAGTATCCCAAGTGATATATGATTGGAAGAAGATCTACCTTCATTCTTAATAGCATTGGTCTGCGTATCATGACCTTGCAGAGAGTGGCGGGGCTGTTGAAGGCGGCTTATGATTGGTTGGGGAGATCCGCGGCTGTACTCTAAAGAGCGGGCGGGTGAACGGGATCGAGGCGAGTTCCTGGGGGAGACACGGGGCGAGTGCCGAGGGGAGGGGCTGAAACGGTTGACAGGTGTGTGGTAGGAATGGTGGACTGCCTCCTCATCATCGTCCAGGCTCTGTGCATCCAGTTCCTGGTCACTCAGAGTTCCTCGTCGCAATGACTGGCATGATGAACCAGAGCTTCGACGTGACGCTGTTGCAGCGTATTCTTGCCTTAAGCCTAAAAGAGGGAAACAGATACATTTGAGTTGAAATCTCTGAGTTCCCCATTTGGGCATTTTTATTCACATATGTGACCCTGGACTACAAAACCAGTCTTAAGTGTAAATTTCTCAAAATTGAGATTTATGCATCATCTGAAAGCTGAATAAATAAGCTTTCCATTGATGTATGGTTTGTTATGATAGGACAATATTTGGCCGAGATACAACTATTTGAAAATCTGGAATCTGAGGGTGCAAAAAAATCTAAATATTGAGAAAATCGCCTTTAAAGTTGTCCAAATTAAGTTCTTAGCAATGCATATTACTAATCAAAAATGAAGTTTTGATATATTTATGGTAAGAAATTTACAAAATATCTTCATGGAACATGATCTTTATTTAATATCCTAATGATTTTTGGCATAAAAGAAAAATCTGTAATTTTGACCCATACAATGTATTTCTGGCTATTGCTACAAATATACCCCAGCGACAAGACTGGTTTTGTGGTCCAGGGTCACATACATGTTTATGATCTGATTCAGCAGCATGATAACCAAATGTGTAACAATAACTATTCTTAGACAGATAGAACAGACTATATCCAACACTTGTTAGACAAAAGACATTACTCACTCTCTTCCTGCATGCGGGCAAGTATCTGCACGTCTGTGACATCATTGAGTTTATATGTGGTCGATGAACCGACAGAGTCTTCGTCCATCTCTGATGTGCTTAACTCACTGTCTACTGATGACTGTGGGCTCACTGCCTGTGCGTTTCTGTCAGCCGAACTACGCTGGTGACCTACACACACACACACACACACACACACAAGACAAATTAATTACGTTAATATATGTCAAAATAAAAATGACACTGTTTTATGTAGTTATTCAAAGGAAGATCTACAAAATAAACTCTAAACTGGTGCGTTTTCTGCTTAAAGGGATAGTTCACCCAACAATAAAAATTCTGTCATTAATTACTCACCCTCATGTCGTTCCAAACCCGTAAGACCTTCGTTCATTTTCGGAACACAAATGAAGATGTTTTTAATGAAATCCGAGAGCTTTCTGACCCTCCCATAGACAGCAAGGCAACTGACACGTTCAAGGCCCAGAAAGGTAGTAAGGACATCGTTAAAATAGTAGCTTCATAAAATTAAGGTTGAATCACTGATGTCACATGGACTATTTTAACAATGTCCTTACTACCTTTCTGGGCCTTGAACTAGGGGTGGGAGTGAAAAATCGATTCTCCGATGCATCGCGATTCTCTCTTCATCGATTCTGAATATTTCAGAATCGATTCTGAGCTTGTTTTTTCCCACCGCATTTGGCACGTGTGCGCACATAGAGATGCAGCGGGCTTCATTGCACAGAATTTGCGCTGTGAGACACGTGCGCATTGCTTGACAATGTGTGCTTCCACCCGCTGTGTTTTCTTTAGATATGCTTTAGATATGCTTTCATTTATGCCGTTTGGAATGCAGTACGATGCACGAAACTCACGCACTGACAGACTTTCACGTGCGCTTTGTGTTTGTTTGTCCTGAAGCTCGATTGCGGCTGCGGTTAAATGCACTTGCATTTTCGAATACTTTTATACGAAATTGATGTAGGCTACACACAGTCAGTTATGTTTTCAGAGCAGGACAAAACCTCTGATATATCGAAATAGATCTGTGCATTAGTGTCAATGCAGCCTGTTAAAGCTGCCACTGTCTATGATCTCATCAGTAATAATCAAACGGTAATAGCTGAGGAAAAAAAGAAAAACCCATAACTATTGTCTGTAAACTTTCGGATACTTAAAGAACACATTTTAAATAAGTATTTTTTTTTTTTTAAAAAGTAGCCTGCTTATATAATTAAAAAATAAAGAATTTTGCACAAAATAAATTTGATATAAAATTTATATGAAAATGTAGCTATGTGCAGTAAAACTGAAAACTGAGAATGTGACGCATCGTGATATTGAGTTGATAATGATAATCATAACTGAATTGAATCGTGAAACCAGTGAAGATTCACACCCCTATTTTTTAAGATGGCAGTACTGACATACAGAGATTCCAACTATAAACAAAAAGCATAGAAACTGCAATTTTGGTTAAAATATAAAGTTGTAAATATGTATTTGCACAACAGAAAAATTAATTGGGGAAAAATGTAGATCAAGAATCGTTTTGGAATCGGATCGTGACTCCCAGAATCGGAATCGGATCGGATCGTGAAGTGCCTGAAGATTCCCAATCCTACTTTGAACGTGTCAGTTGCGTTGCTGTCTATGCAGGGTCAGAAAGCTCTCAGATTTCATCAAAAATATCTTCATTTGTGTTCTGAAGATGGACAAAGGTCTTACGGGTTTGGAATGCCAAGAGGGTGAGTAATTAATGACAGAATTTTCATTTTTGGGTGAACGAATCACCCAAAAGGTCATATTGACATATAGGTCAAGAAGTCATATTGACTATTTTAGGAATTAAATACTAGCCTACTACTTATTGTGTACTGGACAGCATATAATAATCAGTGGTTATATTAACAGAAAATATTCCATCATTCACTATATTTTTAGAGCTTTCAACCAAAAAACAGTGAGATAAGTGCAGTTTTTAAAACGGTAGTAACAAATATACTACTTTCCATACCACGTAATGATGTAATGTGGTTACTTATGTGATTAGTAAAATGTTACCTATAAAAATAACATTCCCCACTTGTTTCAGCACTCATTATGAGTAAAATAATGACTGTTTGTAGTATGTAGTATATTCCTCAATTATTTATTTATTTCTTACTCCACATTTGGAGTAAAGAGTTCTTTACCTGCGCTGCCAGGCAGAACAAGCTGCTTGACAATAGGCACTCTAGATGGAGTGGAGGACGGGGAATTGAAGCCACTGCTGTAAGGACTGTTTGCCGTGTTTGTGCTGTACGGGCTTCCGTAGCCCACTTGAGGACTGTAGGAACTGTTATATAGACTCCTCCGCTTGTTTGCTGCAAAAGAAAACAAAACATAATAAGGGCGCTAAAGAACTTCTTGTTGAATGTGAAGTGAAAGCATTTTATAGTCTCTTTCTTATGTTGTTAGTTTAAAGACACACCATTCATTTAGGAGGAACAAATTTCAGACAGCACCAGCTGATAATGTTAGGAAAAATAAATAGGCCTCTTATATGACATACTTACAAACAACAGAATGTCATATCCCAACCCTCTCAAGTAGACACACACAGATGCCATTTTAATGCATGCATGTTTATGGAGATACACAATATGGTTTACAGTATATTAGAGTCAATTTAAGCATATGGCATGGCCAAGTTTAATAGAGAGCAACATTCTAAGTCCTGGTGGAGTGCTGTTGATTGCATACAATGCAGCCTATTCACAGTCTAAGAGTACAAAGACGCATATACACACCCACAAGAGCCTTACTCAGTCATTTAGTGGATGACAACGCCATTAACATCCAGTCAATTCTCTCTCTCACACACACAGACTCAATGTAGGCATTGTAGAGAACCATGAATATGTAGTTGTCTATGATTCAGCTTTTTGCAACACCGATGGCTAGAGAATCTGAAGACCATTAGCTGAATATCGGCCAAGAAAGAGACTGTACTGTGTCTCTCAAGAGCAGAGCATAAAATAGAAGCCACTTCAGCTGTTCTCCCTGTGGATATACTCTCACATGACCGCTCATCACTCAATCCTGTGTGTGTGTGTATGTTTAGGCTGGAAAATTATTAAATAAAAGACAATAATATTAAATAGATTAAATTAAAAAACAATAAACTAATTAAAATACTTTTAGACCTTTACGTATTTGCTGTGACCTAGAAAAAAAATAAACCAACAAATAAATAAATAAATAAATAAATAAATAAATGTTACTGTAATATACATTTTTTATTGTAATAGATTATACTTTATTTGATTAGTGACCTAGAAATAGTGCAGAATTTTTCTTTAGTCTTTAGGAAAGTTAATGGGAAAATAAAACATTAAAACCAGTTACATTCATGATGTTGCTTAGTTTTATATAAGCAACACAACCATATTGAATATACTGTAAATATTGCTTAGCCTTGAGTGTGTGTGCGCATGCGCAGCTGGACACTCAAGAGGTCATTAAAGCACATTTCCCCAGACCTCCTACTCTTTCCTGCCCTCTTTCCATGAATCCATCCTCTCTCTCTGTGTGCTGTCTAATGACTTTCTCTCTCTCTACTCCTGCCATCACTCAGCGTGTGCTTTATTCAGAGAAAATAACAACAACATGCTCTCCCCACTCGCTTCCTTACAGATCAAGCAGTGAACTGCATTAACACCACACCATCAGCCACACTTACACGCATACATGCACAACGCTTGATTGCTGGGCCATAAAAACATCCAGAGACACAGGAATGAGTGTGCACTGATGAATGCTAAGAATGACTGTTCTTGGATTTGGGCTGGTGTGGATGACCTCTGACCATTGACTGTTCTGTGTTTGTGTGTGTGTGTGTGTGTGTGTGTGTGTTAAAAATGAAGCCAAGAGCGAGGGCTGCCCTCATTCAGCAGGGACTAAAAGAAATGAGGATTGACACAAAGAGCCTGGATCAGTGATGCTGAGACCGCTGTAAGCCAATAACACCAGACTGTAAGGACATTACAATCAAGGACATTTCATCAAGAGTCAACAAAACATATCAGATATGATAACTACATGCAGACTAGATATATGAGGTAGAGGATTGATAATATATTACAACATATGCATACAAAAGTTTCTAAAAATCCATTACCTTAAACTGACTCAAAGTGTGTCATGTGTTTTTCAGTGTCATTGAACAGACAAAAATAGATGTGTCCTTAAAACCTAGCCTGAAACAACTTTTTAGTCTCTCACAAGTTAGATTTTTGACTATAGGCTTTAAGTCTGGTCCACATAAAGCTCATCCTTATCCAGAATGCTGACACATCTCCAACAGACAACAGACCTGAAGTCATTCTTTTCCTATGGAGAGTAGAACAGGAGCTGTGCGAAATAATGATTACATGTGTACGTGGAATTTTCAGATTCAAATTTAGCTTTGTAAACTTATGGAGCTAGACTGCATGCAACAACCCGACCGGATTTTATATATTTTATTCAAAGCTGGGCTATATACTGAATATTAGCGATATTTTTACGATACCTTTGCTTTTTCATGGAGGCTTTTTTTTTCCCAAAAAGAGCATATATATTGAATATTGTAAAAATTCAAATTAAAAGAAAAAAAGCTTTGTAAACTCTTATGCGATCACCCAACCGAATTTGATAGATTTTATTCAAAGCTAGGGTTGGGCGATACATCGAATATTAGCAATATCTTTGCTGATGATATAAAATATGTCCAGATTATTTTTTTAACTAGTGTTGATTTTGCAGTAAACAGTTTGTATGTACTTTGTATGTAACACAATACATATATATGTGTGTGTGTGTGTGTGTGTGTGTGTGTGTGTGTGTGTATGTGTGTGTAAGGGATAATCAACGGCTAGCCGTGCATTAAAGGATTTTAATGCACGACGTGGAGGCAAAGAACCGCCCGACACGAAGCGGAGGGTGGTTGCCTCCGCAAAGTGCATTAAAATCCTTTAATGCACGGCTAGCCGTTGATTATTCCGCTTATTCCATGGTCATTTGCCAAGTAATAGACAAGTTAAAACTTGTTTTGCTCTGTGCAGTGCAATACTTGAACGAATGGGTAAAAATTACAGTTATTTTCGTCAGTTACGTCTCATTAGCGCTAACATTCTGCCAGCTTCAAATCAGACATAGAGATGAAATAGTGCAGTAAGACCATATTTATTTGAATGAATTATAGCATGTATTTCAATCAATTATCGATCGATCGAGAAAGAGAGAGAGAGAGAGAGAGAGAGAGGGCAGTTGTGTGTACCTGCTTGCTGCGTCTGCGCGTCTCTCTCTACAAAAAAATTCCTTCAAAAACAGCGATTTTATCACCTCAATATAAATGTAGCGATCTAGTATCTATCTTTTATTTTATTAATAAAAATCGCAGGGAAGCGCTGGAAGTTTATGTGTGTGTGCAGCACAATCTGCTATCTCTCTCCGTGTGTGTGTGTGTGCAAGCGAGTGAGTGATGCGTGTTGGTTAGTGTGCATCAATTAAAGCAGCGCATTAATATAGAACGGTGATTAAACTGACTTGGAACTACCTGTGCATTGAACGGTCAGCCAATCAGAATCCAGTATTCAGACAGACAATGGAATATATACAGTTGTGTGAAAAATTGTTTGCCCCCTTCCTGATTTTTAATTTTTTTGCATGTTTGTCACACTTTAATGTTTCAGATCATCAAACAAATTTAAATATTAATCAAATATAACACAAGTAAACACAACATGCAGTTTTTAAATTAAGGTTTTTTTTTAATGAAGGGAAAACAAAATCCAAACCCACATGGCCCTGTGTGAAAAAGTGTTTATATATGTGTGTATTATATATATATATATATATGTGTGTGTGTGTGTGTGTGTGTGTGTGTGTGTGTGTGTGTGTGTCATAGCTATGACCGCAACATGAGAATTACCAAGATTTTTTCACTGAATTGTTATTCAAAAACACTATTTCTGTAAAAACGGTGGTTATGAATAATTATATACACAATAATTCCTTTATAATTACATAATTATTTACGTTAATTAGACATAGAAAACCTACTATGCTTTCCTTTCAAATACATTTGCTTTGTGTAGATATATTCGTACATTCATTATTCATTCATTTTACCTTTGTGAATAAGCGGAGGGTAACGGCTACTTCATGACCATTTTGAAAGCTCTGGCACTAATGGATGGAAGAGACTGTCATGTAAAGAGATCAAAGTTTTTCTGAAATCTGAAACTGATGCAACCTACATTTTTATCTAGGAAAGCTTAATCTATGCCAAAACAGAAATACCCAAAGTCTTTTCCGTCTTTCAGCATGTCATTAACTCCATATATGTGGCCGAAGCAAGTCAATGGCCATTACATTCCAGTCCATCAGATGGTTTGGCTCATCCACGCTCTTTCCACCAGAAGCACACCACACTGAGTCCACTAATACTGGATATGCGTGTCTCCAAGAAAGAAAAATCCAAGAAAGAGGAGAAGGAGAAATGAGGACAGCTAATCTGTCATAACTCTGGTGACAACATCCATATACTGCAAAAATTTAAACCCCACAGATAATTCTGACACTGAAAAGATGCTTTGCTAACTGTGCTTTTTATCTCTGCCTGGACTAAATAGACAGCAGGGCCCATTACAGGATAAGATACATGGGCTTAAATGTCTAATAACTGTTTGTCAAGCACATTTTGTTCAGCTCAATGGACAGTCCACATGGAAATGAGGCTGTCCATCAGCCCGAGTCCTGTAGTAATTCCGAGAAACGTGGGCTGTTTAAGGACAAGATGCAGTGAGAAGGAGGATCTCATGACACTAACAGCAGCACGAAGAGCCAAAGACGACATGAAAGAGACAAGGATGAAGAAGGAAGAGAAAAGGACAAAATGAATGCAAAGATGTTGAAAGTGTACTGGATAAGTAAGAACTGTCAGATCTGTAGAGGAAATGGGAAAAGGCATAAAAAAAGGAAAAAGAAAAGAACAAAAAGAAAGATATCAACAAGGAAGCAGAGTGTACTCCAAACAGGATTGCAATAGTGGATTGGATTGCAGGGGCAAGTTGAGGTTGCAGCTAAAGAAAGACAGAGAGAGAAAGAAATGAATGTTGTTCACTCAGGGGAAAGTGAATCTCAGCTCTATCAAGTCATAAGGAGGCTGTAAAGACTGTATTGAACTTGCTGAATCACCGCATAATGACAATGTTCAAGAGTATGGATTGCACTTTCTATTAATACAATACACTCATTTATTGATTTTTGAATCACAAAAAGACAAATTTAGATGTACAAATAATGACAAGTTGTGTAGTTATCTCTTAGATACACAAGACAAACTATTATTAGCTAGTTTCTAACAATCAAAATCATATAATAAAATCACTTTGACAATTTGTTGAATAGATATTCAGTTGTTTATCTAATTATTATAGAATAAATTAACTCATTTTAATTACCACAACTGTAACTCTGCACACAACCCTATTATCCATATGATTTTTCCCATTACAAAAAAATGTATATTTTCATAAGAATGACATGCATGATTAGAATCATGTTAATAATCTCATTTAATTTTCTCAGTGCTACACAAATGGTAGTGTTGACTGCTTTTGTTCAAACTGTATTTGTTAAGCTCAACCTTTGATTGTGTTACCGAAGTATACAAACTGATCAAAAAATTATTTATTCTTTAGTTTATGTAAAAAATAAGTTACTCAGTTACTACATACTACCAATTTGGTCCCAAATTAGCTAGCCCTACTAACACCTACTAAATTGGAAACCCATTCTGGTACTTTTTTTTTTTTTTTAATATATATATTTAGTGCTAAGGGAAAAACATGTCAATTTGTTATAGAACTGCAAGGTTAAAAATATCCTTTCACATGATCACTTGAGGAAAAAGAAAACCAAAAAAGTTACATACTCATATGTTCCGCTGTCTAAATAATTAAACAGATTCAATATTGGCAATGGCGTTTCTTCAAATAAGAATATAAAAGCAAACACATCTTGTTTTGTCAGCATGTGATTAAGTCCAAATGCTAAGCAAAGCTCACTCACAGTCTTTCTATCAAATCTCAGCCTCTCCTTTTGTCCTCATGTCCTGTGAGTTATGTAAATCTGGTTATGACTACAACCTTATGGAACTGTTTGCATTTCTGAGGGAACTGTAATGCCCTGGAATGAGTTACCATGGCTAGACAAACAGACTCACCAAACAGCAGACTCTTTCAAAACTTAGTGAGCGGCCTAGCTGTCTACTGCCTTTTCACAAAGCTTGCATATAGCTTGTGCTGAGTCAGACTCTTCAACCTTCTGGGTGGAATTCATTAATGTGTCCAAACATGTCCATCCCTATTTTACTTTCTCACATACACACAGATGCGCTTCACGGGGTAACTGGTTCTCTTTCAAACATTCATTCGGTATCTCACTATGGGAATCGCCTCGGGCGTGACCAATCCTGGAAGCACCAATTTATACCACGTCTGTCAGTTGACAGACCAATCACGACAGTGATGCGGGAGTCCCGTCTCCCCAATATATATCACTGCATGACGGTCCCTACCTCATTCTCGTTCTCTTCCCCGTGAAGATCTCATGGAAGCTATATATTTCTGTACCTATTTCCAGGATTAGCTGCTTAACTGTTTTTTAGACGAGCCGTCAAGGTACATCGCCGAACGCGGTTATTTCTGAAAGCGGTGGTTTTTCTCTTCCCTGTCACGGTGAAAATTATTGTTAAGGGACGAATTAACGAATTAACGTGTTATGACAAATTCTCTTGTCTGTCTTCTCTAAGCGACACATTGTGGTGAGCTTAACGGCTTGATGGCGAATGTTAGTTCTGCAAGCGAGGGCTTGTGAGGTCTATGATATCAGGCAAGGATTCTCATCCCCTGTCTATTGCATGCCTGGGTGTGAGACACGCTCAGGCGGCACTTGCGAACCCCGAGTGCTGTCCGCACTGTTCCCTTTTCCCGTCAAGGGTTCTGGAGAGAAGAGTGCGGGTGGCGGCCGCTAATAATGGTGACCCCTCCCTTTCTCCTTCGACCATGGTGGAGACCAAACAGCCACCTGTGTCATGCAGCTGGGGCGAGTTTATGGATGAAGTCTCCCCGAGCTTCCTCCTCTTTTCCCGATCCTGGCAGAGGAAAGGAAGGAGGAGGAGGACGATGATGACACGATTCTACCATCGACTCCCTCCCGGCCGGGAAGCGCGTTAAGCGAAGGGTCCCCAGCCTCAGCTCAGGTGGAGCTCGACCTGCTCGAAATGTGCAGGAGAGCGGGGGCGAAACTTTCTATCTATTGGCCGTCGCAGCAGGCGGGCCAGGGTACGGAGAGAGACCTATATGACGGCAAGCGACTGCCGTCACGTGCCCCGGCTGTTAAACAGGTTATTCCTGCTGTCCCTGCATGCGTTTCAGAAATTAAGCGTTTCTGGGACAAACCATTTTCACACAGGGTTCTAGATTGGACGTGCACAACATGGAGGAGCTAGGGATGTCAAATCCCCCTCCTGTTGAGCTGTCAGTGGCACATCATCTTAACCCTCATCGCAGAGCAGCTTTTTCTTCTGCCTCAGCTTTACTGCCAAGACGTACTGAGCGCCTAACAGCCTCAGTTTTTCAGAAAATTTACCGTTCATCTGCTCTGGCAGTGAGAACTTTGAATGCCACCTCTCTCCTCACTGCTTATTAAGCAGAGCTCATGGAGGAGATGGGAAGACAAATGGATGCTGGGTCACCAAATCCAGCCCTCTGGGAAGAGATCTGCGTTATTGCAGATCCCAACCTGAGAACCTCCAGAGGTGCAGTCCAGAGCTGCGGCCGCAGCATGGGCTTGGCAGTGGTGGGTGAGCGAGCCCTCTGGCTGGGACGTCCAGAGCTGCGGCCGCAGCATGGGCTTGGCAGTGGTGGGTGAGCGAGCCCTCTGGCTGGGACTTTCAGGTGAAAAATTTTTTTGTGAAAAATTTTTTTGTAATGGGTTTTTTAAAACCATTCCTGAGCGCTGTGTCTCCCGTTTTTAGACGCAAAGACGCGTTCTGTGTGAATGGCCCTTAAGCCAGCACAGCCAAAGGGAAAACCTTCCTTTGCAGCAGCAGCAGCAGCTAGACACAGACCGGCAAACCCTCAGGGAGGCAAGAAATGCTGAGCAACCAAACCTGTCCTCGTGTTCTGGACAAAGGGACGATCAACAGCACTCTTGGAGTATCTGTTGTTATCCTCTCTCAAAAAGAGTGGTTAATTTCTCCCCCTCCTGTCAAGAGAAGGCGTTGGACTCGGGAACCATTCATAAAAATGTCAAAAAGTTCTCTTTTGACCAGTTCAGCTGTGGAGTTGGCACCTGTTCCCCCAGTGCCCCACAAAGAAATTCTCCCCCCTCCACCCACAGTGTTGCCAAGAAAGGTGGAGTGCAGTTCACAAGAAAATATCTGTGGTGTGGAAATAAACAAATTCCCTGTGCATCCAGGCAGTGGGCCGAGGGCATAGCAATGTTTGAAATAAACACACACACAAAACCAAAATTACACAAGTCAGAGCTGCAATCCCCAGCCCCCCCCCCGATAGATGGCGCGGCTGCGCCATTAGTGGGCGAGGGCCGCAGCGGTCCGCTCGCTGTTCACACGGAGAGCTGGCACGCATGCGCAGTACATCCCTGGGTTCGGTCTATGATAATGCGGGGTTATCGTCTGCAGTTTGCTGTAAAACTACCAGTGTTCAACAGTGTGTTGATGTCAGCCGCAGAAGGGGAGTCAGCTCAGGCTTTAGAGGAAGAAATAGCCTCTTTATTAAAGAAAAGGGCAGTTTGGGTCGTGCCGCAGGAGGACAGTTATCACGGCTTTTACTCCCGGTACTTTGTCATTCCCAAGAGAGGGGGAGGTCTCCGTCCCATTCTGGATTTGCGGATCCTCAACAAACACCTCAGAAAATACAAGTTCAAAATGCCCACATTCAGAATGCTGTCACATTTTATTCACGAGAAAGTCTGGTTCACCTCGGTCAATCTGGAAGACGCATATTTCCATATAGACATCTACCCGGCAAACAGGAAATTCCTCAGGTTTGTCTATCAGGGTACAGCCTACGAATTTATGACTGTTCCTTTCGGGCTCTCATTGGCCCCACGAATGTTTTGCAAATGTATAGAAGCGGCTATATCACCGCTGAGAACAGCAGGTCTCAGAGTGTCAGCTTATCTGGACGATCTCCTCCTTTGCTCTCCATCACGGCAGCAAGCGGAGACAGACACGAAGATGCTGGCGTCTCATTTGAAGAGCTTAGGTTTCAGGATAAACGAGACAAAAAGCTGCCTGGTGCCCACACAGGAAATAGTTTATCTAGGCCTCAGACTGAACTCAGATCAGTATCAAGCGTTTCTGTCAGAGGAGCGCATCAGGTCAATTTGCAGTGGTCTATCCCTTTTTCAAAAAGGGAGCAAAGTCCCTTTCAGACTATGTTTGCGCCTTCTAGGGCTAATGGCCTCAACAGTCTCTGTTATTCCTTTGGGACTGTTGCGAATGAGAGAGTTTCAGAATTGGACAGCGGCACTACACTTATGTCCAAAACGCCACCTCAACTGCAAAGTGATGGTGTCAGTACTTTGCATGTGTGCTCTCCGTTACTGGAGAAACCGCTTGTTCCTCGAATCCGGGACTCTGCTGGGGGTAGTTTCCATGAGGAAGGTGGTAACGACGGACGCGTCGCTCTCAGGTTGGGGTGCAGTCTGCGAGGGCAGAATAGCGAAAGGGAAATGGCCCGTCTCGTTGCAGAACGCGCACATAAATTACCTGGAACTGTTAACAGTGTTTCTAGCTTTGAAACATTTTGTGAAGTTTCTGCGGAACCACCACGTTCTGATCAGATCAGACAACACAACCACGGTGGCATATATAAATCGCCAAGGGGGCTCACGCTCTCCTCAGCTTCACAGTCTGGCACAGAAACTGATTGTGTGGGGCAGGAAACACTTTCATTCATTACGGGCAACACACGTCCCGGGAATAATGAATGTGGGGGCAGATCTCCTGTCCAGGGGGAATCCTCGGTACGGAGAATGGACACTCCACCCTCAGGTAGTGGGCCAGTTGTGGAAGAGATTCGGCCGCGCGGCCGTAGATAATGCAGCTCTTGGTCGACCAGCCCTGGCCTCTCCCGCTGCGCAGAGACATCCTCTCGCAAGCGCGCGGGGAGATATTTCACCCCACCCTGGACAAAGTTGCTCTTTGGGCCTGGACCATGAGAGGTTAAACTTAAATGCTACTGGGTTGCCTCCGAAGGTGATCGAAACAATTTAGAACGCGAGGGCTGCCTCGACGCGCTCTGCTTACGATAGGAAATTTCGAGCAATGGTGCGCGCATAAACGCATTGTCCCCTTTCTCTGTTCGGTTTCAGATGTGTCATGTTTTCTGCAAGAACTTCTGGATAAAGGTAGACCTTTTTCTATCGTTAAGGTGTATCTCGTGGCGATTTCTGCGTGTCATGTGGGGACTGACAATAACACTATGGGTCGACACCCGCTTGTATGCAGGTTTATGAGAGGTGCACGGCGTTTGAACAGGGTGTCAAAACCACTGATTCCACCGTGGGACCTCGTGCACCTTTTGAACCTATAGACAGCAGCGATCTGAGGCTCCTTTTGCTGAAGACCGCATTATTGCTGGCTCTTTCAACTGCTAAACGGGTTAGTGAACTTCATGCTTTGTCGGTTCATAACTCCTGTATGCAGTTCGCTATAGATTACTCGAGAGTGTCTCTCAAAACTAATCCAGCGTTCGTGCCTAAGGTGAGCAAGTCAGCTCTAGCCTAAAATCAAGTGGATTTAATGGCTTTTCATCCGCCGCCCTTCTTGTCACCAGAAGAAGAGCGGCTTCACTGTTTGTGCCCTGTCCGTGCGTTGCGTTGCTATGTAAACAGAACGAAAGCGCTGCGGAAGAGTAATCAGTTATTTGTCTCATGGGCTGATTCTCACAGGGGTAAACCTATTTCTCGTCAGCGCCTGTCCCACTGAGTAGTGGAAGCTATTATAGTGGGTTATAACAGCATGGGTCTTAGTCCTCCAGAGGGGCTTAGGGCTCATAGTACCCGAGGGCTGGCCACCTCGTGGGCGTTGTTTAAGGGCGTTTCAATTCAAGGCATTTGTGCAGTGGCGAGCTGGGCTTCGCCACACGCTTTTGTCAGATTTTACAGGCTGGATGTTACGGAGCCGTCGTTGGCTTATTCCATCCTAAGTGGGAGAAAAAAAAAAAAAAAACACGTACAGATGTTTTGTTTTTCATATGTCTCCATTTTATTCTGGGAATAGTGGGGGCTTGCTTTCTTATGTTATCACACATTACTGAGTTGGTTGACATACCTGCTTCGGATAGCATATCTGCAATACGAGAGTTGTCTATATCCCATAGTGAGTTACCGAATGAATGTTTGAAAGAGATCTTTAGGTTACTCACGTAACCCCGGTTCTCTGATAACATGAGTGAGGTATCTCACCACACTTCCCTCCTTGCAGTAGCACGGGGAAGAGATATGCTGAGAATTAGGTAGGGACCGTCATGCAGTGATATATATTGGGGAGGCGGGACTCCCGCATCACTGTCGTGATTGGTCTGTCAACTGACAGATGTGGTGTAATTGGTGCTTCCAGAATTGGTCACGCCCGAGGCGATTCCCATAGTGAGATATCTCACTCATGTTATCAGAGAACCTGGGTTACGTGAGTAACCTAAAGTTCTGAAGAGGGCACAACAGAGGCATAAAAGAAAGGAACAAGCAATAAGAGAGAGACAAAGAAGCTGACAGGTGTGTCCAACAGGATAGAGATTTGACATGCATCCCACACATCTGCACTGGCTTTCTTTACTGTCTTGGCAATGGCTCTAGGGAATTAGCGATGCCTCAGGTAACCTGGAAACCGCAACACACACCCTACATGTTCAGCATAGACTGTATACCCATTGACAATGAGCTTTACACAGAGGGTTGGTGAATGAGCTTTCTTTTATTGGGAGTGTTTTGATATATGACTAACACACAGTTAAAATCATTTCATGTGTCTTCTGCTGGTTGTTTATAAACTAAATAAATCAGTCTAGGGCTGTAAATTGATTAATTTTTCTTAAAAAATAATTAAAAATTATTTTTTCTTTTTGCCAAAAGAGCCTACAAAAGAAGATGATATTATTGTGGCACAAAAAGCTTTAAATTGACAGCCCTAAAATAAAAGATGCTTTTGAAAGAAGTCCCTTATGCTCACCAAGGCTGAATTTATTTGATCAAAAATAAAGTAAAAACAGTGATATTGTGAAGTATTATTACAATTAAATAATAATAAAAAAAAAAGTTTTCTATTTTAAGCTGCTTATTATTTTTGTGGAAACCATAATACATTTTTCAGGATTCTGAATATACAGTAAAGTTCAAAATAACAGCATTTATTTGAAATACAAATCCTTTTTAACATTATAAATGTCTTTACTGGCAATTTTGATCAATTTCATGTGCCCTTTGCTAAATACAAGTATTTTTTAATTTCTTTAAAAAAAAAAAAAAAAACTTTCTGACCCTAAATTTTTCATCTATAGAGTATTACTATAAATAGATTTTCCCGTTCATCTTATTTGGGAATTGTGCTGTTTGCTCTATGATGACACTATGATGAGTTCACTTAAAACAATGACATCATACACCCTTCTGTCTCACACAATGACAAGAGTGATTCACACCTGGCCCTGTTCCAAATGTTAATCAAATTCAGCCACTGCAGATTGGATCTTTTAATGGAAAACTCTGATCTATGAACTGGGAGTTCTCTGGAACGATTCCCATGTCACTCAAGGTGACTCTGTATGAGATGATCCAGTAATGAACTTTGAGAGTATCATTCAAAATGACTTTTAAAATCATTTGGTCTTTGTCTCCCTCCTCAATGAAGCGATGTAATAAAAGGAAAATATAAGAGTACATAAATGTGATGTAACAGTATGTCAGTGGGTGTTGTAAAAGTATCAGTCACATGTCTAGTATGAGCATGGACAGTCAGTTCCCTTCTATAGAGAGCTGCTCAATTTAAGACATATCACATGGGCATACCTGACTAAAAACAGCAATAGCCTTCCTGACTACAAATAAGACTGAAGTCAAACCTGCTATAACTCTTTCTACCTATAATTAACGGAGAGTTAGGTGGATGGTACGCAGACACAGCCGAATTAACAAATACTCTCCAAAAACAAGGATTTATCCAAGTGAACTGCCAGGCCACATGTTGAAAACACATACACACATGGTGACAGACTGATCTCAGCAAGGAAGTGGGGTTGGAAGAGAATCAGAGCCAGAAATGGAGCTCAGTGAATGGGTAGAGGGCAGAAGAGAGGAAAAACTGAGAATGAAAAAGAGGAAGTGATAGGTTTGAATAAAATCAACACAGAAAGACACAGAATAGAATGGCCAAATAGCCCAGACTCAGACTGGCATTTCGAGCCAGAAATAAAATAAAATAATAAGCTGTATAAATTCCAGATAGTAAGAATGTAGTAATGTAGAAGCATTTAATAGACAAAAAAATCAAAATTTATATATTATATATATATATATATATATATATATATATATATATATATATATATATATATATATATATATATATATATATATATATATATATATATATATAAACATTCATGCTACATGGTAAAAATACACTGCTAAAAACAAAATGTATCACTGAAAATGTTAGGGCAAGTACAAATCAGAATTTCTAGGTCAGAATAAAGACTTATAGTACAACAGTGGAAGATATTAAATGAAGTGTGTGTGGTACCTGACATGGTAAGGTCGAGTCTGTGTAAGAGAGAGCGTTTGGCAGACTCCATATCAGGACTGGGGTTATCCAGAGCCTGTCTGCACCACACAATTGGACTCAAGGCTTTCTGCAGAGGGCTGTTCAATTTTGCTTCGTACAACCTGCACAAACACAAGCCAGAGGTCAGTCACGAAAAATAAACATAAACAAACTCATCACACATCTGGCACACAAGCACTTAATCAAGAAAAATGCTGAGTGGTGAAGTTTTGAAATGCCTCGATTAACAAAAGCTTATTCGGCAAAAGCATGCTTTCCCTTTAAATAAAAACTGGCCTACAGGCAAACGACCCATTAAAAGTTTCTGAAATCCTTAAGGTAAGGTGTAAACTGTACTCTGTAATATTGTGCAGGCAGCTTTGCTTAGTCACTGAGACGTGAATTAATAAGGCCACATGAAAGCCTGGTGCAGAACTGTTCAGGTCAGCTGATCAGAAGCTTGTTTACTACAGGCTAAACGCATGCCATATGAGAACAGATCATCTCATAATATGACAGCTGTAGTGGAGAACGTTTATTAATATAGAGGGTGATATTGTCAGTTAGCTTATGTAAATGAAATCAATATTGACCCTGGTTTTATGAAAAATAGTTTTGCGCATCCCAAAACCCCAAAAGATTCAATTTAGTGCTGGTTTTATGGGTTCTGAATGGACAACTGTTAGAAGGAGAAACTGAAATAGAGAGAGGAGGGAATAAAAGAGGAGGGAACAGATATAACAGCATTGCATGAGTAGGGCTGGGTATTGTTTAAAAATTTTCAATATCGAAACCGATACCAATACCTTGAGTTCGATACCGGTTCCTGAACGATACTTTTTTCGATACCAATTTTATGAAATCAGTTTTAACAAGATTACATTATCTCAAAAAAAAAACTTTGGTTTTATTTTTTCAGCTTGTTGACATTTATACAGACTCAAAGCCTCATCTCCTGAGCCACTGCAATGCACAAAGGAACAAAATATATCCAACACAATAAATCAGTGCAAATAATTTTAATAAAGTTCAAATAGTTTTCAGTTTACACATCTGTTAGGCTACATTTACACTAGTACGTGTTCGTTTTAAAACGCATAGCTCAGACAGAATCATCATTTCTATTCATTTATTCTAGGTTGTTAAAGACATCAAGAAATTGAAAATCTTTATCCACTTTCATAAGTGGGTGTTTTATTTTCTTTCACCATATGTTTTATTGTTATTAAATCCTGGTGTAGTATGTCTAATTATTTGAATGCATAAAAACTTAGTTTATTCAAATTTATTCTTAAAATAGCCTTATGAAATGTTTTATTTTTCCTCAGAAATTCTGTGTTCTGGTTTTCAAATGATGGCATAAAACATTAATTTAATTTATCTTTAAATTATTGAAAATCAGTTTATTTATTTATTTTGGCAAACAAAGGGGGTTTGCTATTAAAATTAAAACATGAAAGAAATGTTGTGTGATCATTACTTAAAAAAATAAAGTTTTAATAATTTTAATAGTAGCCTAGTAGTAACAGTATGTACATTCTGCTGAACAATAGTAATGTATTTCTGCCGCAGTGTCTTCCAAGTTAAACCGAACTTTTATTTTGATGGGTTGCCGTGAATACCTTTACAGATCTGTGTGTATATGATATGATGCAAGTTTTACTCAAATCAAACGGTAAAATGCTGATGAAGTGACTCTCAGAGCAGTTCTGGAGATGTTCTACATGTGTTTATGTCCTCATTTAGTGAGATGGCAGACGCTGAAATCACAGCGAGCTTCACGCACGCTTCAGTATGTGTGTAGTAAACAAAACTGCGCGATAGAGAGCAGACTGCTCCGTACGCTTTCGAGTCGCTCTCGTGGATGTCAAACACTGATCAATCTGCACCGCGTTGCTTTTAGTCCAACACACCTAGTGCTGCAGGCTTATTGCCTCACTGACGTTGATGAGATTAAAGCCTTAGGTATCGAAATTTGGTACCGAACGACAAGACGTTTTTTGATACTTAATGGTATCGAGGCAATTCGGTCGGTGCCTAAAAAGTATCGAACTCGATACCCAGCCCTATGCATGAGTCTTGTTTTCTGCTAGCCTCATACAGACGCAGCTGTTGCTCGGGATCACCTGACAGTAACATGTGGGATAAAAAGTTTTTTTTTTTTTTATAGACACAATAAAGAAGAATGTATTATAATGTGCTTCAAGTGTTAGGCCCTTTCACATTGACAGCAATTAAATTGCTGGAGGTCATGCTGCTGTATTGTTGGTTTATAGTAGGTGGTCCTATCTGACTGCAGGATCCAACTCAGGCAATCAATTAAAGTTGATAAAAATATTAGTGTGACAGGCATGCTATAAAATTCATTATCTAATGCTAAAATATACTACACTTTTTAATGTTTCTTATGCTAACCAAGGCTGCATTTATTTGATAAAATACAATAAAAATAGTAATATTATGAAATATTATTACAATGCAAAATAACTGTTTTCCAATTTAAAATATTTTAAAAATGTAATTTATTCCTGTGATAATGAATCTGTATTTTCAGCAGCCATTACTTCAGGCTTCAGTGTCACATGATCCTTCAGAAATCATTTTAATATGCTGAGCTGGCACTTGCGACATTTCTTATTATCATAATATTATAATTATGTTTAATAAAAACCATTATACATTTTTTTTAAGGAAGCTTTGGTGACTCTAAAGTTAAAAAAAACTGTATTTGTTATTTGAAATAGTTTTTGTTGTTTAGTTTTTTGTAAAAATGCAAAAATCTTTTATTATTTTGATCAATATAATGTATCCTTGCTGAATAAAAGTACTCATTTCTTTTTTTTAAATGCTAAACGTTTTCAAAAAGACGCCACACTTTTGAATGATATAGTGTAAGAATATTGCATAGTTGGGACCAACTTTGAGTCAAACTTTGGCACTACGCATCCTGAACCACATTTATCAAGTCAAAGACTGATTTAATGCTCACACAAACCATTTTGATCAGTCTGAGTGGAGTTTATAGGTATGGCACAGAACCAGACAGATTTATTTATCAAGACTGGTGGCGATGCAGGATTGCAGTATTGGTGGCAGAATCTGGCACTTCAAATAATCCCTCACATAGAGACAGAAAACATTTCTCCTAGCAAACCTTTCTCCTGAGATATGACAGAAACTGAGATGATCTGCTGGTATAAATGCATTATTCACCTCACAAAGGCACAGATCTGACTTTGAGAGCTGTGCTTTGACTGCTGCTTCATTGATTCAACATAATTATAAACTCATTATTTTCTTATCTTGGCAACACATTTGTTAACAGCATGGCTTTAATGGTGTTTAAGGTCACTCATCTGTGACCTTAAACACCATTAAATCTACAATAAAACAAGCAAACAAAAAAACTATCTTATCCTTAAATCGTCATGACTAAGAAGATTAAATCATTTACGCATCCTTGCTGTAATCACTTCCGACCTGTTTGGTTTGACAAGTACACTTTCAGTCCTACCAACTATTTGTAGTGATAAACCGGTGTTAAGCTCACTGATCTGCTGGACTCCAGCTGTTGCAGGGATTTCCCAGCATTTTGCTGCCAGTGCAAGATATCCAACCAAACGGGATCGAGTGTCTGGATTACAGCATTCTGAGTCTGTGTAAATTGACCTAAACCACAGAATCTCACAGACACTGATTAAAGCAAACACAAACAATGGATTACACATTGACATCAATCCACACAAGATCAAAAACTGCTAAGATGAAGCTGTCTGGGACTTGAGGACATGGGACAACCAGAAGGCAACAAGATAATGTTCATCATGACAAGCACTTTTTTGATCAAAATTGATCAAAAGTGAGAGTAGCCTTAAGGTTACAAAAAGATTTCAAATAAATGCTGTTCTTTTGAACTTTCTTTCTATTCTTCAAACTTTTTATCACAGTTTTTACAAAAAATATTAAGCATTTCAGCATTGATAATAAGAAATATTTCTTAAGCAGCAAATCAACATATTCAACTGATTTTTGAAGGATCGTGTGACACTGAAGACTGGAGTAATAACTGCTGAAATATTCAGCTTTGCTATCACTTGAATAAATTACATTTTAAAATATTTTCAAATAGAAAACAGTTATTTTAAATTGTAATAATATTTCACAATATTGCTGCTTTTACAGTATTTTTTGATGAAATGCAGCCTTGGTGAGCACAATTTTTTTTTTTTTAAAGACAGTTTTTATTTTAAAAACTTTTTAAAAATCTTACAGACCCCAAACTTTTTGAAAGATAATGTAAGTGATCAAAGTTTTTTAGCAGTCTGCATTCAAACATTAAGTGTAAGTGCTCATTATTTTTACACTCTAGTTGTAAATGTCAGAACTGAGGCACAACAACAGGAGACAACATGCCATTAGTGTACATTTAACTGGCTCTTATTCTTCCTAGTAGTGGTTTTGGACTTTAAACAGATGCTTGACTGGAGTGTTTGTCATCACAGTTTCATCAGGAGGAACTGCTTGTTCGAACATTTTATTCTTTTACTATTACTCACTCTGTTTGGACCAGTAGATCGCACACATGCTGATCCACACCATGACTCTGGACTGCTGTCCAAGTCCAAAATATTTTTTTACACATTTTTATTGTCATTATTAGCAGCAGTAACTCAATACCAAGACATGCATAGATTATTGATTTTTTCAGCTTCTCATATGACAGCACATCTTTGGAATGATATTGCTCAGCATTCTATTCATTTCTTGTTTACTTCCTAAAAAAAAAACCTGACTGCACTATTAAAGTTCACGCTATTTGAAACAAATAAATCACATATGATGCAGATCATGCAGAAAAGTATGTACATCTGTTGTAACTAATCTGCTCGATCTTATCTGAGGCCTTATCTAAAGGACATACGTATGCAAATACATCATTTGTGTGTGATTCTAATGACATCACTGAATCATGACACCATGGCTGTCATTCAGCAGATTTATAAAGGTACTGAAATAAACTGAAGGACCAACGCATCAGAAGCAACTGCAAGGCCGTGGTGCGAACTAAATACACGCAGTCAGCAAACTGTTGCTCTTAAATGCCCAGACGTAAAGCACTAATAATCTTAAACAGATGACAGTCTGCAATCAATGCACTGAATAAACTAACCCCAGCCCTTAGCCAAAGAGACATGGGTGCAGCAATGCTTCAAGCGCATTCCTCCAAATACGCGTCATTCTGTCTGCACGCACACACACACACACAGCTGCGCGCACCTGTCAAACACATGAAGGGTGTGTGTGTTGTGTCTGTTGTGTGACAGAGAGGTTATTCCTCTGATCAGGGTTAACACCTTTGGTTACTCACCAGCTGTCTTCCTCTTCGTTCAGGCAATCCATGTCCTCCAAATCGAGAATCTCCACCTCGTCCAGCACTGAAGTTTCTGCGTCTTCGATAGAATCCAGCGAATCGTAATAAGACGCGAGACTCGTGTTCGCTGCGGCACAAGAAGCGCTGTCGCTGTCATATCCCCCTCCGTAACTGCTGCCGTGATACGATCGTCTGGGGCTCAGCCGGGAGATCTCCAAAACCCCACCGAAACCCCTCGATCCGCCGAACCCCACCCCAGTGAACCCGGCGAGCCCCGCCGCCGCTCCCGGACAATCATAGCCGGCGCTCACGGGTCTGGTGTTCCCCGACAGTCCCCCGGAAGACGAGGAGGAGAGCAGGCTGGATCGGCTCCGGAGCTGCTCGTTCTGCTGCTCGAGTTTCTTCACTAAGTCTTGAAGCTTCCGCACCTCCAAGTCCGCGTTTATGTTTGAGTTGATATCCTCCATGGCAAAAGCAACGATATGTCCGCGCGCCGGTTTGTGTCCGTTAGGTTGGTTTAACTACCGCCAAAGTCAGCAAGTTCGCGAGCCTCTGTCGCAGGGTCTTTAAAGGGAGCACTGTCAACGCCGCGGCTCGAAAGTTACTAATCTTCTCGTCGTCATCTTGTCCGGGAACTCGTGCACACCGTAAGCTCCGTCGCCATCTTTACTGTCCGCCAGCCGCTCACCGGGAAATCTTTGAGAAGCTAGAAGTGAGACGTCATCACGTGACTCACGGGGACGAGCACGTTTTGGGAGCGACCCTTCCCTGCGAACGCGCACTTTAACTCTGATAATAGCCATTTCGATAAACACACGATCGAGTACTTGTAATTTATGCCTGTACTTACGAGTTAATGCGGGGGTTTTGTACTTAACCTGGATACTTTTCTAACCAACAACTTGTACTCTTACTAAATTACATTTCTAAGGCAAAATTATGCTTTTACTCTTTACGATTTCATTTAGACACATCTTACAAAGTATTTTTGCAGGTAATTATTGGTTAAAACATTCCCCATTTAATACACCTTGCGGAGCAAACGAGTCCTCAAATATGCTTCAGGCAAAATTTTAATAGCACTGATGCCATTTTCAGTGTAACTATTTGCACACAATATCATTAGACTTTGTGAAGTGATATGTCTGATCAATCACCACAATAGAATATTTGACCCAAAGCAATATTTTGTCAATGTATCAATATTTAAATGCCACAAAAAAGAGTACAGTTAGCTGCTGGTGAATTTAAAAATACAATTTCAGAGTGATTCTTAACCACGGGGCCTCAGCAAACTTACAAGGGGGGTTCAAGATGACTTAAAATGATTTAAAATGAGACAAAACAAGCATTAAAATTGGTAAAACAACTAAAAATTTATACAGTATATTTCTTATTTTAATCAACCCCTTATTTGCTTTGAGGAACCAGGATTCTTTATGTACAGAAACTAGTCATATCCACTAAATAAAGTTTTCAAAAAAACAAAACTAGGCTTAGGGTGACTTTGAATATTTAACCACTTTAGAGCCTTATAGTCAGAACAAAATTTGTGCATTAAAATTACTGTATAGAAAATATATATACAATATCAGATTCAAGAACAGTACCTGAACACACCATAGAAGGTATAGGCTGAATAACTACATCTTTGCATGTTCAAAGTTTGCATCTAATATTTGCATTGGCTGTTTCTGAGATGCATGCTTAAGTACTTTAACATCTTTAGATTTTTGTTCCTCTCTGATACGGTCTCTCATTTTTTCAAAGAGACAGTGAATTTCTTGGTGTTTAATAGCAAAACCAGCATGTTTGGTTGGAAGAAAACTGTCATAAACTAAGTTTAGGATTATACTATTTTATTTATTTATTTAATATATTTGGCTCTATTTGGACATGTAACATACAGTATTTCTTCACAGGCCATTAGAGATGCCATTCACAGAACGAATGTCATCAGCCAAAGGGACTGCTGGAGGCACGTTAGGATTTATCTTCTTGCACATACATGTAGGGATAAATCTGGATTAGAACCTTAAAATGTTTGCTCAGTCCTACTCATGGGTCCCAGTGACTGAACTTCAAAAGTTTTCAAGTCATTTTATTTACAGGTGAGCAAGAAAAAAAGACTAAGACTTTGTTATTGTACTAGGGCAGGGCTTTCAACCTTTCCAGACCCAAGGGCCACCAACTCCCAGCTAATCCAGGACCCCCTGGTATAATAGCAAAAAAATTAACTCACTCAAGGCATATTAATAGATTAATAGCGTGCAACGGTGCTTACCCACTTTATCAGCAACCTTGATTCCGGAAGTAATTTTGTAAATTACTTTGTAAAATAGTTATAAGCCATGAACCAAACCTACCAGCTAGGAGGTGAATCACAACATTACAAACTTTGATTTTAAGCAAAAATGTATTTGAAAATCAGACAAAAAGACAAATTACAAGACTGTGTACTTATTGGTTTAAATGAGGTAAAGAACTACAATCTTCAGTCTACAACATTCACAGTGCTTCATGGAAGTAGGTGGGCACTAAAATGTTTTGTTGGCACTTTGCTTGTCATGATTCCCCGATTGGTGGAAAGTATCATGGGTAATGTAGTTTTTCACCAGGAATTCCACTGCTGAACACAATTATTTGAAAATAAGTTTAAAAATGCAGGCTGATGGCTTCAACAGAAGCATATACTGTAGAATCAATTAATCACCACTTTGGTGAACATGAATGGGATTTTTACTTCTATAACCCGACTGTTCCACTCTATAAATTTTATTTTACATGGAGGCAGCCATGTTGAGGTCACATGACTAGCTGGATGCTACTCACTTTATCTCTGTTATTGGAAACTTTCAGTAATGGGATAAATGAATCATGGTTGACTGTGAATAGTGCATTGATTGATACAAACCCAAAATTAGTACACAGTAAATCCATTTATTTACAAATGAGAATGTGAAATTTTCATCAGGTCATCTTTATCATAAAATATTTTTAATACAAAAAGAACAAGACCGGGAATAACAGAGGAGTCCATAGTTCAGTTGAGGAGAACATGTTGGATTTTAGGTCAGAGTTCAAAGCGTGTCTGATCCTGTTGCAGTCTCATCCAAAATGTCTCCTGACCCTTGACCTGCCACCTGAGCATCTTCAGCCCCTCCTGCTCCATCTCCACCTTCCCCAGCATCACTCTGATTAGTCATTGTGTCCTCAAGTCTGTCCTGGTCCGAGCTCATTTCCTGTGACTCATCAGCACGCTCTTCCTCCTCCTCTTCCTCCTCTGCATCCATCTCTAACACACGTACATGTCTCAGATTGGCACTGAGCTGATGAGAGAGATAAGAAAATTATTTACCATTTACATGCTATACAATGAGTTGAATTCTTGATTGCTCAAAATTATATTAATAATTATTTTTAAATAATTACATTTTTGAAAAATGAAGCATAAATGGCAGCAATATTACATTCATTTTCAATAATTAAACTTTTTCCTTATACTTTGTACATTGTTTTGTAATAATATTTTTGAATAATTAAGTGACTGAAAATAATACACATTAATGGTGATCCATTTTCATAAATTCAACAGTTTTTCAATAATTATTCTTTGTTTTTTTATGTATTTATACATCAATCAATATTTTCAGTGTAAACTATTCTCTTAAATGGCTAAAATTTTCCTCAAGTTGTAGAGTCTTACCACGCAGGCCACTTTGCGGATCCCATTAACTGCCACAAACTGAGCCTTGATGTTGTCCATCTCTCTGCTCTGGTTTCCCCAGGCCAAACCCTGGACTGGGATCCCTTCAGTCTGCTGCTCCAGCCTGAAACACACCACAACAAAGACAACACATCAAAAGAGTGCTAATTCAGGACATTCAATTGGAGAGAGCCACAATGTCAAAGCTAAGCTTAACTATATTACAATCTATTATATTGCTGGAACTGCTATGGCAATACATGTATAAAGAAGTACAATTATTTTAAGGAATAATTCAATAAAAAATGACAGATTTCTGGTGTGAATCAACAATTGTGTTGTACCTGAGCGTAAGGTCCCAGGTGAACTCTTCATCCCAGCTCAAAGCAGAGTTTAGATGAAGCTGAGCGAGGACGCGCATTTTATTCTCGTCATCTTCCAGACTTCGCAATACCACTGTCAATGTCTCGTCGTCATAAAAACGGGCATCAAGGCAACTGTACGAACTGTCAATAATAATAATTTTTATTTAGTCATTCACACACATAACGGCTAAGATTAAATAATGGCAACATTTTCATAGTATGCTATTTTTTAATCCCATAGAACTCACGCAGAAGTTGGTGCAGGTGTTTCATCATCTATACTAGAATTGAGAGGAGTGTTGAGGTTTAGGGCCACCAGACCATTAGGGACAGACCTGAAACACACATATACACAAATTCAGTGTTTCATACTGAAAACCAGTCCTGACAATGTTTAAACTTTCATAAACCTTTTAAGAAGAATTTCTGCTGGATGTTAATTCAGTTAGAGTTGATGGAAAATCAATTCATGCATGTAATGTGATTCTTTCGCAAAAGATTCAAGATCAATGACAAATCATAATCACAGATTTAAAATGACTGATTCATTCAGTAAATGATTCGTTACACTGATTCAACTAACGAGTTGTTAATTTGAGTCTTTAAAGTACCAACAATAAGTTTATGAATTGGCCTACACCAATCACACTATGTTTTTTGTTTTAGTTATTATATAGACTATCATTCAGAAGTTTGGGTTCAGTAACATTTTTTAAACATTTTTGAAATTAGTCTCTTTTGCTCACCAACGCTGCATTTATTTGAATACAGTAAAACAGAAATATTCTGATATATTATTACAAATTAAAATATATTTAAATATATTTTACAATGTAATTTATTCCTGTGATGCAAAGCTGAATTTTCATCAGCCATTACTCCAGTCTTCAGTGTCACATGATCCTTTAGAACTCATTCTAATAATTGGAATATCATTATAATATTTAGTGCTCAAGAAATATTTCTTATCATTATAAATGTTGAAAACAGCTGTGCTGCTTAATATTTATTGGAAACCATGATACATTTTTTATTTGATGAATAGAAAGTTCATAAGAACAGCATTTATTTGAAACAGAATTTTTTTTAACATTGTCTTTACTATCTCAATGTATTTAATCCATCCTTTTTTTTAATCTTACTGACCCAAACTTTTACATACAATTTAAAATATTTCTTTTTGTAATCAAATACACAGAGAACAGAATAAAAGAGGTATGTGTACCTGTTGGGGTCTGTTGCTCTCCTCAGAATATAGATTTTAGAGGGTGAGATCTCTGGCATGCAGAACACTACATAATGCATACCAGCCTTCTTAACATTCCACCTGCATTAAAACACACTCTTATTATCATCAACATACTGTTATTGCCTTTGAATGTCATTGTCAAGCACTATAACCTCAGAATTCACCATTACAAAACAGCATTCTTAGCCTTGTTATAGGTATATGACTGGTCTAACTTACAGTGAAGGCAGCTCAAACAATCTTGGTGTATTTTCAGAGCTATCAAAAACAAAACATAGAAATCATCATATTGTCAACAGTACAAACCCTGGTTATGCAACTCAAATCAAACCATCAGTTATTTCCTGACCACAAAATCTAAAAGCAGGTTTACTATTAAATGTTCACGTTCTGTTTGGTAAATCACAGACTGAATCTAGAACATGGATTACCTCTCAGGAACAGTGTACAATCGCAAACACACCGCTTGTTTTATTGAATGCCCAATCACCTCCTGAAAAACACACACAGATGTATGATTAGGAGTCAGACGCATTAGCGCTCAGGGAAAGAATGGTCAGCAGGAAGGGTGAAACCATCCAGATAATGTAGTTAATGCTTCTGATATATATGTGCTGGAAACCGTTAATGGATGGAGTTTGTATGTGAGAAGGCAAGTTAGAGCATCTTCCGAAAAAGAGAACGGGTTGGACATCAAAAGAGGACAGTCAATTTTGTGAAAGTGAAAACAGTGTAAAATGTTGTCTGTAAATAAAACAGGACCTCATATTACAGCTTGTGTTTTTTCACAGTTGCCAGAAATTCATAAACACTGACTAAAATGAACTCAACCCATAATAAAAAGCTGAAAACAGCTTAAATTGTTAGCCCTAAATTATAAGGCTTCAAAGCAGAACATGTAAAACTATTGTAGTAGAGTTGTGTCTAAACCCTCCTTGTCAATGTTCTATTCCATTTACAGAGCGTATTGAAGTTTGTGGGTGTGTACTTGTGTTTGTGTGTATGTTTTAGAGACTCACGGCTGGTTTCTGTAAGCACAGATCAATGGACCCTTCCATCATTCTCTTGACAAAGTGCAGAGACTTCTGTGGGTAAGTGGGGAAGAGCAATGGGCTGTCTGCAACAAAATCAAATATACAAGTAATTAATTTCTCATATTCATTTTTATATTTTTCGCAAAACAATAAGTTAACATTAGCAGTCTTGTGGTTTAATAATGAAAGGTGTTGTAATTTTACCTTTCAGGTAAGTGCTCTGCTTTACAAATGTCACCCACTGGTTGCCCTCCATGTTGGGTGGAGATACCAAGTCTTCATCTTCATCCTTCAAGTACTGAAAAAACAACAACAGTCCAAGTATGTAATGAAATGAGGAAAAGAACTCCCACCAGAATGTGTATGAAGGTCCTCACCTGTCCGACACGCTCAACGTTGAAATACTTCCCTTTCCGATCAAACAGCTCCTCATTCTGAAATAGAGGAAAGAAAGTGAATATATGGGTTTCACACCAAAAATTTTTTTTTTTATGTAAAAATAAACCATTTCTTTTTCACTCACAGCACTGAAATGCTCAGACAGGAAGTCAGCCACAAAAGCCAGATCCTTCTGAGTCATCTGAAACACACATTCACACTCACTGTATATTAATTTATAGCAGATATATTCATCTTAAAATATTATTAAAAAAAATAATAATAAAATAAATAAATAAATTTTATATATATATATATATATATATATATATATATTTAAATTCTTTTTTAAAATTTCCCATCCACCGGCACTTTTACACACGCACACATTCCCTCTCTTTATGTCGATTTCTGATTCTGATATCTCACCTTGTTAAGCTCAGGAGGAACGTGATCTTCTGACATCCGAAGCATTGCTGTGAAAAGCAAAAACTGTTACAACACAATAAAAAAGACTATTAGTCTGTTCCAAAACCTAATGAGGCAGCATTTTAAGGCACTATAGGCACACTCCTGATACGCAAGCTGATACAAGCTGATAATAGCCATCACATTCCATAACACACTGCAGCAAGCTCAGTGGGAAAAAAAATCCATTATGGCTAAAACAAGAATGTTGATTATAAATAAACTCCATTCAAAACTATTAAAAACTGTTCAGTATATTTGAATATTAGTTGCAGCAAGACAGCACCCTAGGTTTTAGAACAGAGTTTTTGACTAAATGTATCTTAAAAATACAGCTCACACAAAAACTGCAGCTTACCAACATACAGCCATCTGAAAAAGGCTTTGAAGTTCTTCATACTCTTATCAATAACTCTGGAAACAAGACAATCAGTTGAGAGTTTAATAGTGACATGTAGAGAACAGACATCCAAGATAAAGTGGGTAGAATAAGATTAAACTCACTGTAAAAGTTCACTGGCCTTCAGGGTAAAAGAGCCCACAGCTACGATAGCATCTAAACCATGAACAATAGAGAATGCATAAACATTTCATTCTACTTACTAAAACACTTGTTTTAGTTACAGAAAAGACTTGCACTTATAATTAAATTATAACTACATAATTATAATTATAACTGTAATTACATTTTTACATTAAAATGTCATTATTTTAATTGCCAACTGGATATTATGCTTGCAAGGCAATGTAAAACTAAATGCCTCTGAGCTCAGGAGTTGTCTGTTGGTAACAAAAACTAATATTAAAATAAAAATTAGCTGAAAATTTGAATGAAAATTAGAAATGTTGCCTTGGCAACTAATTTAATTTAATTTAAGTTTAAATTAAACCACTAAAATGAATAAAACTAAAACTGAAAAAAAATCAAAGCTATACAGAAATATATAAAGAACCAAAAACTAATAAAAATGACAAAAGCACATAACAAAATTACTAAAACTTAAACTAAACAAAATAAATAACAGAAAATATACAAATAAAAGCTGATTCAAAATAATAATAAATCCTATACTATTATATAAATAATGCTAAAATATAACACTGATCTATAAATAGCCAGTCTCATACCCTCAATGGCTGCAGGATCCAGACCGAGAGGTTGAAACTTCTGCTTCCAGAGCGCCATTCCTTTGACCTCGCTCAGATGATACAGCAGCGCCTCAGAGCCGCTGTGTGCACAACAAACTGTTAATCCACATGCCAATCTGTAACAATCTGGTGCTTGTTAAGGCTAGTGAATGATACGCACCTCTGCAAGTGACTGATAACAAGTTTCTGGATGCTGGAATAAGAAGAATCAATGGACTGACCCAACATTTTCAAGCCCTGAGCGAATAAACAAACAAATAATGAATGAAGTGGTAATAATTGCATGACTACTGACAGTGGCTAACTTATGCAGTCAACCTAATTCCAGGTAGATTTACCTTGACTGTGAGTTGATTCATAAGAAGAGCCTGAAGTTCAGGGCTGAAAGAGAAGTTTTCAGAACTCAGAATATATATACAGTTCTACAAAAGTAACCACTTATTATGTCATCGTCTGGTTTGGTTATGCTCATGAACACTCAAAGAAATAACTACAACACATTATTAGGTATGCTAAGCAGTTTTCTTATTCTGACTGTAACTATGAATTTAAGAACATATGGTGCCCCCTGCTGGCCATTTAGAGTAAATACAAGCACATTACATTTAATCTAAATCATTTTATATTAAATATTTTAAAATATAAAAGATTTTATTTTCATATTATTTTATATATTTTTATATAGCGTGATTTTACAAACATTGCAAACTTTAAATTTGCCACAAACAACACTTTATTGCCACAATTACCACTGTGATATGACAATATGTGTTCTTCAAAAACCTAGTGTGAGTATCATTTATGAATTATGTACCTGGCATGGCCCCATAACAATAGCTCCAGAAACTCATCTTGAACCTGAGTGCTCGTGTTCTTTTCCTGTAAAACAACATTGCAGTTCAACCATCAACTGTCTCTTAGAACTCTAATAAACAACAAACAGAGCCATTTACGACTGCTTCAATGGATCCACTCCTGCACTTATATGTACTTTCAGGGTGAGGCGTTTAATGCTCTAATGAATGCCATCCTGTTTGATGTCTTTTATAGGCTTGTTTGTGATGACCTCGCATGTGATGACCTCTAACCTGGACAAACTTAGTGAGACGGAGGTCCATCTGCATGAGGATGTCTTCCCAAGCTTCACACATACAGGTGAGAGAGAGACGCATGTACTAAACAACAGAGAAAGAGAATGAAAGTTACTCTGTGTGAATAAAGGCAGGGTTACAGCTTCTATGAGTAAGACACCTGTGAAGACACTCACCTGCAACAGCGTGGAAATGTGTGTAAACTTGCGTGCCATCTTGGTCAACTCAGGCAGACATGAAGACAGCAGTCCAGTGTCCAGCTGCAACACAGTCAACCACTGATATCATCCTCATATAGTCATACATTCAATGCAGAGACGCCACTGTAACCTGGTAGTATAAGGTTACATGTGATTCAACCTGTTTGCACTTTGTTTACTTGCACATGATTGAACCATCAATAAGTAACAGTTACATAAACTTATAGTACTGATATAATTTGCTGGAGTTCAATTGGTGTTGTTTCAGCACTTGTGGACTGAAATGTTACATTTCTCAGATTAACAAAAGATAGTAATTGAACCAACATCTTGATGTTATTTGGGAGCATGAACTTCAAAATGTGACCTGACATCATAATGGGAAAAAACTCTCCAAAAAAGTAATATTTATTAATTCATCAAATCTAATAGTCACAGTAACGTAATCAAGGTGTAAGGAAAAATATATTATAACTTTTGATTTTTTAGAGTCATTACATTTAAATTTTTCTTACAAATGGTATAAAGGTTTTTCGAAACCATATGGCACCAACATGAATACAAAGAGTACATTTCTAAAAAATTTGGCACATATTTTAAGCATTTTTTTTCTTTTTCTTTATCATGTCACTGACCCATAAAGCACAGTGCTGACAATGACAATGCTAGGATAAAAATAATGTTTATTAGTTTTTTCAGACTTTACCTGTATGTAATGTATCTCAGGGTTGTCTTCTGTGGATCTAATCTCTGTAATAACAGAGAGGGACTTGAGGTCACTAGACAGTCCAAGACTACGGCACGTCCCTGAGATCTGAGAGACACATAAAATAAATAATATGTTACTAATTTTCTGCTTTTACGTTCTACTTTTTTTTTTTTTTACTTAATTTTTATTAATTCATTTTTATAAACGAAAATTATATATCTTACTCCACTCAGCGTAGCAATCTTATACAGGCCATATGCATACAGCTCCACAAATCCAGATGGCCCTCCCACCACCAGGATATTGAGTCTGCAAATAAACACATTATATAGTAAAAATAGACATTATCAGGCACAATACAACATCAGAAAATTCTCAAGCTTAACCAAGCAGCTCAACGAATACAACACTGACCTCACTTCCCCCAAAAGGTTTGTGACTTCATCTGATTTCTCTTCACTGCAAGAGAAAAAAAATAACATAATAATCAACCAGAGCAGACACAAACTCAGTCAAACTGACACATACCACATGCAGATGACCAATCATAAAGAGTATGACAAAGAAAAAGTCAAATAATCAGCATATTAAGCACATAAAATGTCCTCTTACCTAAATATCTTTGATGTGGTGCTGTAGCTTAACACAAACACAGCACAAAGGAAAATGGAAAAGCAATAAAATCAATTACAAAATATAAAAACTAAAAAGTGACCCAAGTACTTCTCATTCAGCTGTCTGGTAGACAAACCAAAGCTCAGAGTCTCACCTCTTTGGTAAACTGGGTAACTTTGGAAGAAAACGGCTGGACTCATCTTCGGACTCGCTGAATGAGGACAATGTGCTAGAGAAAAAAAAAAACAGATGAATGAAACCAAGTAATCAACAGAGAAAGAAAATGGATCCTCTTTATATAAAAACTCCCACCTGCTGTCATCTTGCACCTCCATCCAGTGCATGCAGGATGCTGGGTATTCAACAGGGAACAGGTGGAGGATTTCTGCCTTCTCTGCATCACACAGCACCACCTGCTTTGTGTCTCCCACACTGAATGCCAGGACTGCAGACAACAATTATATAACATGACAATGGTAGCTTGGTAGATACCTCAGAATATGGCTGAAATTTAATTTAAAAAAATAACAATTTTTTGCAATGAATCAGCAGCAGCAATTCTTTGACAATGAAATTGGTTCTACAAGACAATCATAAAAGCTTAGATAGAAATATATACATAAATATTTATGCAAAAAGAGTAAAAAAGAACAATGATAACAAGCACAAGACAACATAGTTGTATGTACATTTATTAGAAAATAGATTATAGTTTTTATTAATTTTTTTAAATTATTTCATTTAAATTTTAAAGCTAATTTTAGTAATTTCACTGTTTTGACATTTTATTAGTTTTTTATGTCCAAATAAATTTTATTGTAGTTTTAATTTGACTTATCTTAGTACTATAGTTTAGTTCCTTGGCTGAAATAACACAGGATTTATCTATCTATCTATCTATCTATCTATCTATCTATCTATCTATCTATCTATCTATCTATCTATCATTTTGGGTGTGAAGTATAAGAAAGAATGGAAAGCACAGTGTACACATGGTAACTTTCTAGTGGAACAGGCAAAGTTGGCTATTTTAAAATCACATAAATGTAAGAATGCAGGGGAAAATGCTGAGTTGGTTGTAATGTTCAAATCTCTAGAAGAGGGTCAGGTTGCTGTGGAATATGCATACTGTCAATTAACAAATAACATGCACTTTTTTAACGTGAGGTGGACTGTGAAAAATGCTCTTGTGGAGAGAGATAAGTTTGGAGAGTTATGGTTTAATTGGTGAATTGTAAAGAATGTAGTAACATTTTCATGGTTTAGGTAACTATAAATAACCCTGATATTTCCATTTATAATGATACAAATAAGGGAATGAAATTTTCTTTGAGTTGACCTTTCCCATCAGGTCTCCAGGCCAGTGATGTGATCTCTTTTCCTGTGTTCTCATTGGGCAGTAAACTCCACACCCGCTGAAAGTTGGCAAGGCGATGCAGGAGAAGCTGTAATGACAAAATAGTCGAATGAACCTCCATTACAATCCTACAAGTTAAGATTTATTGAGAGTCTGGTTTAACTGAAGACAAGTCTGTGTATATGTATAAAACACCCAACCTCTCCTGAAGTGTTAGCCAGGGCGATCAGATCTCTGTTAGGAGACCAGGCCATGTACAGAATGGGGTTGGGGAGCTGTTTCTCCCCGACCTGCCGAAAAGCTGGCATTGCTGAACCCTGAAAGAAAGAAGGAAAGAAGTCCATTAGTACAGACACCATTAGTACTGATGCACTGATCAGTCCAGGATCACAGAGTTATGATGAACGCAGATTATCTATAGTAAACTGAGACTTTTCATACACTACAGTATTTTATGACAAAAAATAGATAACTAGAGTGAGTACTATTCCTCCAATGCTGCACAACATTAGCCTGATTTTAAGACTTCACGTACTTACAAGATAAACGACGACTAACGATAAACTCAGCAATCAAGCTCGCCTTCTAAATTATATACGTACAGAGTAACTGATTTAAAATATTAAAATATCTCTACTGTAAAGAGATTCATGTTCATAAAGATAGGGATTAGCAGTGCGACCAATGAAACAATACCGCCAATGAAATGAGGACTACGGAACAACAAATGGGTCAAAATACATTTTAAAAACGCGAAAGGACTTTTCTATTAGATAGCAAGGGTGAACATCACGAAACCTGTCAAATACAACGAGTTCGGCTCGGATTAACAGCAAAATAAATGAAATAAAATGATCATTCTTTTTAGAAGCACCAAAATTTTCAATAACGATTTTTATTACTGTAAATGATACAGATTATTTAAGAGCAATGTTTTTTTGGACTTTTATTTATTTATTTATTTTTATAAACCGTCTTAATTTCTTAAAACACTTTTCACTTTCTAGCTATTTTAGCTAGAGATTTAGCTGATAATCCCCAACACTGGATATAAATGAATCACATGACAAATAGGCATAATTTGACAAAAAAAATAAATAAATAATAATAATAATAATACAAAAAAAAAAAAAAAACCTTAATAATATTCTAATCACAGGTAATATTTTTCTTTTCTAAACTCATCACATATTTATAATTAATAATAGATTTATCAGGCAAAATTATTGGTTTACTTACTCTATTTGTTTTGTTGACATAACACTGCTGAAACTGGGCAGGTGTTCTCTATTCCTAGCATGCTTTGCATAATAGGCTACTGACCTGGAGTAGGCTAAATGTTGAAAATGTTTTTGCACAAAATGAAACAAATGGAGGGAATATAATATTCTGTTATGCTGGGATTTAGAATAGTTCCTGCTGGTTGAATTTTTTAGTTGTTTTTAAGTGCATATGGCTTAATCACAGACTTTTCATAGTCTTTTTCGTAAACTGTATGGGTTTATTGTAAACAAACAGTAACTTTCCTAATGTAGTTACTGTAGAGTTTATACATTTTCCAAGAACAACAACACATGGTTGATTTTTTTCAATCTGACTAGAAATGAAGTCTTGTTAGCAAAGTTGTTGTTGATTCAGCAAATGTCTTTGAAGATGAAATAATCACTAATTTACAAGGTTAGTGAGATCAAATATAATATGTAGCTATAGTTTTGTTTGGATACACTTGGCAGCATTTAGTATTAAACTATATAGAAGAGCTTCAGGGATGTCTGCTTTGTTCTGAATTAGCTCTGTAAAATAGTCTTTGTTTATTCTGCATGTCACTAAGACTGTCTAAGTGGGTGGTTGTTGATCTAGATAAGCTACAATATGGACCAGACCTTTGATTGTCCAGTCTAAGGTCTGGATATACAAGGTTTACTCAGAACGCAGTTAGATTGCAGATTAGATAACATTTCCAAGATTTTTAATATATGCTTTATATAACATACATACATAAAAGTTTTAATAAAAAATGTTCAGACTATTTTCTTAATTGTTCATTTGTGAGATAGATATTTTATAGATAGATGAGAAAGATATTTTTTAAATGATTTTAAATGAGATGTTCAGTAGCACATTTGAAAATTGACTGGCAGTTCAAAAATGCATGGAGTATTCTGCCAATCTGAGACATCACAAGGGAGAGAATCTTTCTAGTGTAACCTTTCACTCACTGGTGTGACTGACTGAGATTGTAGGGTAATGCTCTGAATCAGTCAGTGGTCTGTATGTTTGTTCTGTGACAGTACTTTGAGTGATAGATCTTCTTGTTCCTGTCACTGAGGCTCAACTTTAATGAGTGAATTGATTGTTGAGAAACGGGAATAGCTCTGCGCTGTCGGTGTTTATGAAGTGAACGTGATAAGTGTCCTGAAATAGACGCCTACAGCACCATTCACGACCACATCTGCCCTCCGTCTCAAACACCTCTCTTAAACCAGTGGAGTGACTCTCGTTTTCTCATGATAAAGAAACAATCCACCCAAAATTAAAATTCTGTTATTATTTACTCATTTTTATGCCATTCGAAAAATTGCTATCTATCTATCTATCTATCTATCTATCTATCTATCTATCTATCTATCTATCTATCTATCTATCTGTCTATCTGTCTGTCTGTCTGTCTGTCTGTCTGTCTGTCTGTCTATCTATCTATCTATCAGGCTCATGCAGCTCTTGAGAACTCAGTGACTCAAATACCAGTTAACAGCTCGAAATATTACCGGTGAATAACAACTTAAATTTCCATCTTAGTCATCCAGACAGGGTGTCACAAATCCAAAGAATATGATCTTGCTATATCATCCAGTATAGACAGTAAGAAGCGTTAATAGTCTACCAATTAGAGGACGTTACAGTTTGTTGTGTCCTCATTCCTATATAAAGTACTCTGTTAATAGCAGGGTGTCTTAATGGGATAACAGTGTATTTAGAGAGTGAGCTATTGATATGAGGTTAATTTAAGAGTCTTGGTGACTGACACACATTGATTCTGAAAGTGTCATGTCTACATCCGTAAATGGATTTGTAACAGTGAATATTACTTAAAATGTAAAATGTAGAATTTACTAAGTAATATGAATGTACTTTTGGGTTCTAACAAAGTCAAAAGTCAAAACTGTGACTGAATTTGAGACTGCACATTCATTCTGAATTTTACATTTCATGGACAAATTTTACTATGTAAGTCATAAGTTCTTAAACTGACAAAAATAAAGATATTAAATAAATTGTGAAGCAAATAAATAAAAAGTCAATTGTTTATTTGCTTACCTGCACTGTAAGTGCTTATTAGGTGCCCTATAGATTTGTATAATTGTCAGACAATGCTTTGGTGGCTTGTTTTGAACCAAACAGTCAAGTGTGTGTCTGCGAAATGCATTTACATGCCTTTGTGGATATGGAAATGATGTATGTGTGTCTTTGATGTGGTGTGGGCACATGGATGCTACACACCCCAGAGCTCTCTCTCTCTCACTCACCGTGTCTCTCTCTTGCTGTGTAACCTGAGCTAGGGGCCAAATTTAGCGGTGCTCAGTAAGCGGTCAGGGCCCGAGACAGATGGGACAGCAGGCCACTCTGCAGCCACTCTAACTGGCTCACCTCAGAGCACTCGGCAAAACAAGACAAAAGAAACATAGGACAGAAAAAAGACCCACAACTCCCTGAAGAAAGAAACACATCTTTTCTCATTTTCTGGTATAGAGAAGTTCAGAAAAGCTGGAACCTTCTGACAAGGACGGATATTTGTAAAAACTGACTTAAGGTAAATGGATGGTTTTTTTTATATAATATCATTGACTTTCTACTTTTGTAAGTAGAAGATTCCATGTAAGTTGTTTCATTCTGCTTATACAAAACTATAAATTTAAGTAAATTATATAATTCGGTACAGAACTGCTCTCAATGAATGGTCATCTGAGATATTTGGTTTCAGTTTTACATTCACTTCACTATTTCATTCAATTTAATCCAGCATCAGATTAATACTACTACACTTTTACAAATAATTCTGATAAAGAGCATTCAACTCTTTGCATCAGAAATGGAAAAACAAGCATGTCAGTCTGTCAGTCTTGGCTTTCACAATTGTTTGGCATGTCACATTCATATTCTGCTATCTATAATTCATCAATACAGAATAAAGAGGCCATAATTTCCACATGAATAATGTAGAAGCAGCGTATGTGTGTGCTTATGTGTAAAAAAAGGACTCTTGGTGGGGAGGTGGTTGCTGCTGTGAAATGCAGCCCTTGAGGATTAAAAATAACAACAGCTGGCCTTCAGGACGCCATGACGGGGAGAAAGTCACACTGTCACGTCCCTTCGAATACACACATGCCCGCACACCTTTACATACAACACCTGGTCACTTTACATAAACATTGTGTAAACAAAGTCAGCTGTAACAAAACCTGGAGACATGATTATAATACAGCACCTTATGACATCATTTAATAGGTCATAAATAATAAATATACATGTGCAAACAAACATTTACAGTGGAAATGAAGTCATAAAGTTAGCAGGGACACATTAATGTGTCTCAGACATGTGCATGGAGTGTTCACACACACCAGCCAGTTCACAGTTCTGCACGTATTCATAGCTGAGGTGTTTTCTCAGAGACCTGATCTGTTGGTTGAAGGGTTTCGCTATGCTGCAGACACTGTCTCGTATTTATGTTTCACCAATGTGCGGTATGTCAGACCAAACACTTTCCCTGAATTATGGTGAATGATCCTCTCCACAGGTTATTGAGGATACCATCATTCACTGTCAGATTTTAATGTGTTTTTCCGCAAAAGTCAAATCCACAAATAGGATCATGAAGCCATTTATAAATTAAAACAACAATTTTCTGTAAGTTCTAAAACATTCATTATCATTTATTCATCACCTGTAACATCTGTACTTGTGAAGTCCAGGATGTTAATACATTTAATAAGTTCCCTCTTTTTAAGTTTGCCTGTTGTGCAACATCCTGCCTATTGAGATCCCTTCATCTGATTGGGTTTGCAAGGCAGCATACTGTAGATGCATCCTTCAATGTCTATGATATCCAACAATACTATGTGTGAATTTTTTGAGGTTTGACGAAATATTTTATTTATATCTTTTAATTTAAACTCAATTTAGACCAATAAACAAGCAATGTATTCAGTAAATATTTGCTGAATCTGTTTCAAGCATAATTTTATGGATTATGGATCCTTAAAACCCTTCCTGAAACCTACACAACCTACCATCATACACAAAATACTGTTATATATTTATAGACAATGCTTTATTTACATAAAAATATCTACATGTAAATAAGTAGTTTTTCTTTTTATCATATACAATACCGATAAAAAGTGGTCTGTAAGAATTTGTCTCTCACCGAGTTGCTCCCTGAGGCTGCATTTATTTGATCAAATGTACAGCAAAAATAGTAATAGTAATATTGTGAAATATTATTACAATTTAAAATAACAGCTTTCTATTTTAATATGTTTAAAAATGTAATTTATTTCTGTGGTGACGAAGCTGAATTCTCAGCAAGCATTACTCCTGTGAGGGGTGACGGCACTGGAAAAATAAATATAGATTGATGTAGGGACAGTGAAGAGTAGATGATAGACAAGGGAATAAAAGAGAGAAAGTCAGTATGAGTGTTAAATGGCACTCATGCCTTGTTGGGCCTCATGACGAGCCTTTGTTAATGCCGGACAGCTGTGCCCAAAGTATGCCAGCCTGAGTCACCATACGACAACTGCCCATGATCAATCTATGGTGTGAGTGATTTGCACTAATTTAAGTGCATGAACGTGGCATATATTGCAGAAATTGCTTGTCTTTAGGTCTATGATTATGATATTTCTGATCTTTAAAAAAAATTAAAGGAGGCAATTTTTTCTCACCTTTCTCTTTGGTGATTTGTGGATTGCAGGATGCAGGACGGGAGCTGGAATGACACACTCCCCCTTTCTCTGCTGATGAAAGAGGCGTGTCCTCCAGGGGGCGTGTCCTTGGAGGGGGATGGGGGCATGCTTTCGGTGCCACCTCTTGATGGCGAGGTTTACTTGGACTCAATGACTGAGCTAGAAAGTGGGGACGGGGACTTTCCAGAACTTTCTGCTTTCCTGAGCCAGGACGAGATCAGCCTCAGTCTGGACCTGGCTCGAGAAGCCATGAGTGACGCAGATGACCCAAATGACCAAGATCAACCCCCTGTTCCCACAGAGCACCTGCCCCTTTACTCAGAAACCAAAGACCCCACTCTCCCAGATTCAGCATCTCAGTCAACTGACGCCACATCAGGTAAAGTCACATCCAATCAGAGCATGCCGCTCAGCAGGCCTAAACAGCCCTGCACTGCTCCTGAAAAGTTTGTCTGCCAAAAATCCATCACACCAGTATATAAGCAGGACCGGCCCCGGCTGGTTCATGGAGGCCTGGAGCTCAATGAACGAGCTTCTTCAGCTACTGAGTTCTGCAGCCGAGCTGCTACCTTCATTGAGGAGCTCTCTTCCATCTTCAAAGGCTCCACACGTGTGGATCAGCAAGGTGATGAAGACTCCTCTTCGCCAGACAGTGGCTACTTGTCTCCAAGGAGCCACCGGCTGGCTATGCAGCAGGCTCAGCCACCTTCATCCTCTTCGTCTTCTTCTGAGCCCCAGCAGGAAGGTACGCACCAAGGACGGGCTGATGTTGGGTCAGATGAGCCTCAGGGTCAAGGTCTTAGTCTAGATGGACCCATGACTCCTCCACGCTTCACACAGAAACTGAAGAGCCAGGAGGTAGCAGAAGGAAGCCCTATCCGCCTTGAATGCAGAGTGACTGGAAACCCTCTTCCACTAGTCAGGTAGGATAACCTGGTTTATGCTACTCAGGTATTGCTAGTATCCTTAAGCATTGGGTTGTGTTGTAGTCTTAAATGTGCCTAATAGATTCAATGACTGTGGAATATCAGTATTGAAAATTGGAAAAAATGTCAAATTTTCCTGTGTCTACCAGAAGATGGCATTCACAGCAATCAGTGGACTATATTATTGGAGGAGGGAATAGTGAATGAGGGTATAGGGGGTGATTTCAGATACAGCTTATATCATTTACAGTGCTTCATGGGAGTGGGTGGGCACTAAAGTGTTCTTCTGGCGCAATTTTTTTGTCGTGATTCTCTGATAATTTCTTCAACAAAAGCATATACCATCAATTAACAACCTTGTAGCTTACTGTAGGTCTGTCCAAAGATTTATAAGTTATTGTTCAAGGTCAATTCCCCTGGAGAATATGAATGGGATTTGTACTGTCGGTAGCAACTTGTTAGGAACTTTTTTAAAGCAAAAAGGGGTTTCTTGTTTGTGATTATAATTGTGATAATTGTGTGTAATTTAGGTAATTTGAAAGTTTCTAGAAGTATTGTTAACATGAAATAAAATGTAAAAAAGAAAATTCTCAGGGGAATCTATGGCTTGAAAATGCCGTTCTATGTCTATTCTAAGCTCTGTTGCACTGACAGAAACATACTGGGTATAAAATAGATCTAAATTGTGTCATATGAGGAAAACTTTAGGAACTTTTGGTGAACTTCTTGTCCTTGGTTTATTCATCAAGCCCGTGTAAGGGAGAAACTGGCTGTTCCTGTCATAGATTGCTTGCTATTATATTAAACTGCGTTGTTTACTGTGTAAATAAGATCTTACAGTAAGCAAGACAGTTATGAGGGCAATTTTGCTTGGTGATTCCGGAATTTGATATTTTTTTTTCCTGCCAGCACTGGAAAGTTAACAAACAAACAGATGCTATTTTTAGTGACACCACTGCAGTCTTGCTGGTGCGGCGCCAAACTCAGTTCCTCCTGCAAGTGACTCCTCAGTACTGTGTAACCTCAGAATGATTCCTGCAAATGTTCCAGAGGAACACAAACACAAAGGGAGTGTGTGAATTATTCAATGACTTTCAGGAGAGTTGACTTTTAAATAGAATTTCTGTCAGTCATTTTGAGGTTCTTGTGCAATGCAAATCTTGATGATATGTTTGTGCTGTATAAAACTAAAGTGACAATGACAATGCTTATATTTTGTATATTTACCATCCAATACATATAACAAAACAATACATATAAGTCATTTTGCTTTTTGCTTTGACTTCCTTTGGGGGGTTCAAGTGTTAATTAGTGGGATCAGAGCCCTTGTAAACCCCCCATAATTCAGACACTGAACATAACCTTATCAATAGCTCTACTTTCTATAAATTGAAGCTCACTATTTATTTGTTGATGCCCTAAACAACTCAAATATCATACAGATCTACCATATTCTCTCCATTTGGGCATTGCAATATTTTACCTTACCAATAGTTTACCTATATGCTTCTAGCGCACACATTATTGAGATGCTTGCATTAAGCAGAGATCAGGGGAGATCATCTAAGAGAGCATGTTATGTGTGTACAGACGTTTCTGAGATATTCCTGATGGTGAACTGCTACTTGAGAGGGATGTTCCACATTGTGTGTGGGCATAGTGTCCAATGTGGAAATTAGTGGTGGCAAACAGATCACAGAATGTCTGTGTGGTCCCATTACCCACCTTAAGAATTGTTGGTGCAGCTGCTATTTGAGTGGGCATGTTTACTTGCATTTAGTAGACGCTTTCATTCCTGCTGGTGTCTTGGAGCTCAGTGTGTCTTGCAAAGAAGTGATGAGGTCTGTGAACTCTCCAGCTCTTTTGTTAATCTGCTAGCCCTATCCCTCATTAAAATTAAAAGTGCAACTCAACACCTTCCCTTAGTGGTTTTAAAAGGTCAATTTCATTACAGATGATCTCTCCACTCCATTGATAATACTGAGGAAATATTCTTAGAACAACCAGTCGCTATCAGTCAGATACTCGCATGTAATTCTGTTGTTGTTTCCACTGTCCAAAATCCCAGTGGATATTCAGCAGTGGAAATAAACAGATACTGACACAAGCCTTGTGGAGTGAGCAGTGGCTGACCAGCTTTTAAAATAGAATCTTTAAATTAAAAAACACCTCAGATACACACCTAAAATTTGAGACCTGAAATGAACAAAAGATTGGGGTGGGATAGAAACCAAGATCTTTTTTTTTTTTTTTGTCTTTGATGCAAGTGTAAATGTGTAAATACAGTGATTATAATGATGATTATATGTACTCATCTAACAGGGAATGTTCTCTGGTTAATGTTCAAGGTTCAAGGCAAGGTTCTCTCAAAGTTATGAACAAACATTTCTTCCTGTACTACTAACAGAATATTCATTCAATGTTATCTGGTTTTTAATAATGTTCTCAAAAGGTTAGAACAAAAACGTTTTCTGAAGCATCTTACTTGGCCATTCGTCATTTTTGAAAGGAGCAAAATGATGGTTGCTCCAGTTGTAAAGGAGCAATCGTTTCTAAAGTGCTAGAAAAGAGAGAGTCCATAGTTTCTGTTACATCATCAAGTTGTTCTGAGCTATTGGATATGCTGAGGAACTGAGATAAGTAAGGAAGATTATTTATAAAGCAGTCTTTTGTGGTCGAGGTGATGGTTCTACCATATTTGTAACAAGGAGTTGGCTTTACAGCTTTAGCTATATGGAATATACACGAAACTAGATAATGATCTGAGATATCATCACTCTGCTGCAAAATTTTAACGCCACTGACATCAATTCCATGCGACAGTATAAAATCTATAGTATGATTTCGACAATGAGTAGGTCCTGACACGTGTTGTTTAACACCAATAGAGTTTAGAATGTCTATAAATGCTGATCCCAACGAATCTTTTTCATTATCAACATGGATATTAAAATCACCAACAATTAGGACTTTATCTGCAGCCAGCACTAACTCAGATAGAAAATCAACAAATTCTTTAATAAAGTCTGTAAGGTGCCCTAGTGGCCTGTATACAGTACCCAGTACAAACATCATGGGGATTTATCATTAACACTTGTTTCTTTGGATAACGTTATATGAAGCACCATTACTTCAAACGAATTATACTTGAAACCTGACCTCTGAGAGAAATACTGAAAATATTGCTATAAATTGTAGCAGCACCTCCCCCTTTGCCTTTTGGACGCGGCTCATGTTTGTAATCGTAATCTTGGGGGGTAGACTCATTTAAAGTAATGTAATCATCTGGTTTTAGCAAGGTTTCTGTCAAACAAAGCACACCTAGTTTATGGTCAGTGATCATATCATTTACAAAAAGTGCTTTTGTAGAAAGGGATCTAATATTCAATAAGCCAAGCTTTACACTTTGTTTATCTGTATTTAATCTGTTTTTTATTTGTTGAACATCAATTAAATTGTCACTCTTATTTTGGTTTTGACGTTTTCTGTATTTTCTAGTTCGGGGAACAGACACGGTCTCTATAGTGTGATATCTAGGTGAAAGAGTCTCTATGTGCTGAGAATTAACTGACTTCTGTGACGTGAGTAAGCTAGCAGATGGTCGGTTTAGCCAGTCTGTCTGCTTCCTGACCTGGGCCCCAGTTAGTCAAGTACGAACTCTAAGACTGTGTGCCATATTTCTAGACAGAAGAGCGGCACCACCCCAGGAGGGATGAAGACCATCTATTTTCAACAGGTCAGGTCTGCCCCAAAAACTCTTCCAATTGTCTATGAAACCTATGTTATTCTGCGGGCACCACTTAGACATCCAGCCATTGAGTGACGACAGTCTGCTATGTATCTCGTCACCCCGGTAAGCAGGAAGGGGACCAGAGCATATTACAGTGTCTGACATCGTACTTGCAAGTTCACACACCTCTTTAACATTATTTTTAGTGATCTCTGACTGGCGAAGTCAAACATCATTAGCGCCGACATGGATAACAATCTTACTGAATTTACGTCTAGCATTAGCCAGCACTTTTAAATTTGCCAAGATGTCAAGCGCTCTGGCTCCCGGTAAACATTGGACTATGGTGGCTGGTGTCTCTATTTTCACGTTCCGTACAATAGAATCGGCAATAACTAGAGCACTTTCATCAGGTTTCTCAGTGGGTGTGTCACTGAGTGGGGAGAACCTGTTTGATGTTTTGATCGGAACGGAAGAGCAGTGTTTTGACCCGCGACTATGCCGCCTCACAGTCACCCAGTTGCCCTGCTGTAGAGGAGCTGAAACCGGAACCGAACAATGTACAGGAGTCCCTGAGCTCGTCGCATCCAAAGCAGTATCTACAACCCTCACATTCTTACTGTCCTCAACTAAAGTTTGGATGTGTGTCTCTAATTCTGAAATCTTCTCTGTCGGCCTAACTATTTTCCTGCATTTATCACATGTGAATCCCTCGCTGCTGACAGAGACAGATAAACCGTACATGTGGCAAGCGGTGCAGGTGACGATGCAAGGAGAAGCCATTACTCACCGTGATTGTAGAGTAATTCCGACTCACCACAGTAGTTTGATGTACTCGTAAAAAAGGAGCGAGAGAGAAAAGAAACAGAGCGAGAGAGAGAGAAGAAGCGGTAGAAAACGTGAATGGAGATGTGATTGACAAGCTAATAGACTAAATGCTAATGCGCTGACGCCCAGCGCTCGCGGTTTAGATTAAGAGATTAAAGGCGGATGATGTCAAATTAGTCTTAAATCAGAAATATGGTGAGAATTAAATTATACTTTAGCTATTTAAACAACAGATAGAGTAAGATAGAGATTTCTTCAGACAAACAAAGCTACACGGAGCAACAAACAGCAGCACGGCAGGCAGGAACAGGAGCGATCTCCAAAAGGACAAAAAGAAAGCACTGCTTGTGAGCGTATAATGTAAAAGAAGTAATGTGTGAGTTCATTCCAATTTTGTATGTTGCTTTTTAAAATTCTCTATTGCAAAATATTTTGTTGATAAATGGGTTTATGGTGCATTTTCACCATGTTTTTAGGTTGCTTACACAGGCAATGTGAATTTTGCAAACTGTTAAGACTAAACGAATCACAGGTCTTAGTAGTCTTAGGTCTTTGAATCACAGTATCTCACTGAGACTCACCAAAAAGAATAAATTGTTTAGACTTCAAAAACAATATTAATCAGGCAACTAGATTTCTTTAAAAAACAAAACAAAACAGATTTTCAATTAGTAACACAATAAGACACAGAGACGTAATATGTCAAATGAAGACCCCAATACTGGACACACAAACCTGATGACAATCGACAAATGTAAAACCTGTGATATATTAAATGTTAATTTGATAAGAGATTATGCGTTGATGACATGTGGCATGAAACTGGTTTTAGTTTTGCTGTAGTAAACAGCATATTTCACTAGCTTTAATCCAGCTCTTACCAGAATAAACCAGTCTGGATCAGCAAGTTTAGCCTGCTCTTACCAGTTGTTATTATAGACAGATGCAGATGAACTGAGGGAAAAAGTACAGCAATAATTTAAACCATTATAAAAGCAGGGTCAAATTTTCAAGTTAAAAATGTTGAGGTTTATAGCCTGGCTTCAGATGTTTAATGTTCTGTTAGTTTGAGTGCATAAACACAGAGCTCTGTGTGCTCTGATCTGTACAACGCACACTGTTTTCTACCCCAGCAACAGGAGGTTTGACGTTGAGTTGGAGAGGGGCAACAGTAAATGGGGATTTCTGCCCACGTGGGGTTGCATAATGAAAGGGGACAGAGACACACTTGGACTCCATGGATGTGGTGGTTGCACACTGGAAATGCAAAGCCTCATCCTTCTCCCTCTGCCACGGCAACCAGGCCTCATCCTGTCAATATAAATAGGCCTCCGGCCGGCATGGAGGAGCCAGGCTTTGGAATGCTATCCATGCCATGACTTGACACTTTCCATATGGCTTTACTTTCTCCACCTTTCTACACCTTCTTAGGGAATATGTAGGTGTTGGAAAGAGAGAGAGAGAGCACACAGAATAGCTCCACAAGGAGATATAGCATGTGACCTGCCATTTATCTTAGATTGACTGACAGCGTGATTTTCATCCTCTAGGTGGGAGTGTTGCATCTCAGGTTCGAGTCAGATTGTGCAAGACCAGATATAGTTTATTAACTTGCACCTCATAGCAGACATTACAGAGACCCTTGGTATAAATATTATAGTGATTACATACAGGTGTTACATAACCCAGGGTTATATTTATTGAGACATGTTTTTCATAGTTTGCATGGACAGGCCAGAGGTAGAGAAATTAGCTTTAGGTTTCTGGAAACATGAGGGAGACTTAAATTTCCCTGTGGAAAACACTAAAGGACTGTTCACACTAAGGACAATAACTATAAAGATGAAGATAAAGTTATCTTTATAAAGATAACTAAAGATAAATCATTCTAATTCTGTGTGAAGGGTGAAGTTATAACAACTAACAATAACAGCACAGATGAATGATATATCCAGCTGATGAACTATAAAAACATTAACAGCCAATCAGAATCCACTTGACTTTAAATAGGCAACATAACTGCAGCAAACCCAAAACATTATTATCTGTTGGTGTGGACAGTAATATCTATCCCTATAGTTATCTTCATAGTTATTGTTCTTGGTGTGAAAACTTAAGTTTACAGTATAACCAAGAAGTAACAATTGTGAAACATTTTCCAATTTATGATAATATTGATTAGTAGTTTTGTCTTGTTTTCCAGTAAACATCTTTTAAACAAATGTCAGTTTGTTTGTTTGAGAAGCTAAACTGAATAAGATTTATGTTTAAAAAATGCCATTTTAATACAATATTTCATATTTTAGGGATGTTCTATACTGGATATCATTACTGGGCAACAAAATGAAAATACTGATTAAGAAAATGATTTTTGTTCTTGAGGAGTTGAAAGGGACATAATAGAGTTAGGATAGTATTTTTGTCAGGTCCATCTCTATGATCTCACAATGCCGTTTCTTTACACGTATTGTTTAAAAATGGAAATTGTGACAGATTAAATATAGTGTGTCTCTGGTTTTCATCTTAAACAGTAGACAGTGTACCTACTGCAGGTAATGTCTGCATCAGATACATGCATATTCTTGCCTGTCTTTTGATTTGCTGCTTGAAGGGCAAATGGCAGTGAATCACACTGAATGGATATAACATGAACCAATCTGATAATATTGGACTTACAATGAGACCTTTACGCAGAGTACTGTATTATATTACTTTAATAATTACTATATAGTGTCTTCTGGCTGACATGGACATCAAATGTGAGTTTTATGTGCATAGCTCCTGATCATTTTCACACAGTCATGGGTGTGAAGACATTCTCACGCACCCTTTTGGAATTAAATTGTGTGTGATGAAACAGCGCCAGTTTCTTTTGCGTCTACTGAACCTGTAAATGACATCATCAGCTTATGTCAAGCTCCAGTCTGAGTACATCAGAGTTGACTGACAACATTTTGCATCAGTGAGCTAATGTTGTGCATTAAGCATTCACCTTTTACTGTGAAACATAATTGGTCCATGACTGACTGACTGATCCAAACTCAAAGCTTTTTTTTTTTTGTTACAGTAAAGATAAACAATGTACAGTGCAATATAGACCTACAGGAAAATTTACTTCAGAATACACTTGATTTTTCAACTTTAAGGCTGATGTTTGTGTGGAATCAGTCTTCACAGGAGGTTAGTATGGCTGACTGCTTGCTCCACTTGTCTTTTAGTGATCCGTCCTGACCAGGATAGTGACGCCGGGTGACATCATCTCTGGTAGAGAGGAGTGTATCTTCCTCGTTCACATTCTTTCATTTAAACCATCAGCCCCAATCATTTGCAGGTGTGGAGAGGCAAGGTGTTAGATAAACATTGGCTTTGGCAGAGGGGTAAATAGTGCCCAGGCTTATAGAGGTGCCTCTATAGATTTATGCATCTAAGGAATGAAGCCCAGAGAGTTCTCAGAGTAGAGCATATGCGTTTGTTTACGTGTGTGTGTGTGTGTGTGTGTGTGTGTGTGTCTGTGTGTGCAGGTGAGAATCCACACATGAAGCATTTATCTTTGCGCATAGATATTTAGGTGATTCTTTTTTTTGTTTTGTGTGTGTGTGTCCGCCACAGAATTTCACATCTGTTCCTCAGTATTGTCTTTAGGGCAGTACAGTCATATGAGATGTTACACAATCACTTTGGTATTTATAATCATATTAAGACTTCATTCTTCATTTTCATCTAATTTTATTATTAATAATAGAAAAAGTACTCCAAATGATATTCAGTGTACCCTGGGCTGTTTTGAGATGAACACACAAAAATTTGAATCTTCTAGTTTACTGGCAAGTTTTTAGGTCAATGTAAATGTGCTTTAGGCCTCTCTGAATGCATTTTAAGGTCATTTACAGTAGGTCAGTGAGGTGTAGGAATATTCTACAGTCATGAAGCTTTAGAGTTACAATGGATTGTTCTGGAACGAAGAACCAAAATTCAGCCTTCTAGCTTGCTGGGAATGTTGAATGTAATAATGTATACTTAATAATAATACACACTTAAAAATAAAAGTGCTTCACGATGCCATAGAGGAACCTTTTTTTGTCTAAATGGTTCCATAAAGAACCTTTAACATTTGAAGAACCTTTCTGTTTCACAAAAATTTCTTTGTGGCAAAAGAAGGTTGTTCAGATTTTAAAAAGGTAAGAAAGATATGGTTCTTTAAAGAACCTTTGACTGAATGGTTCTTTGTGGAACCAAAAATGGTTATTCTATGTCATCGCTGTGAAGAACCTTTTAAGTACCTTTATTTTTAAGAGTGTAGGTGAAATTTTGCAACCTAGAAAGTCCAGAAATGCAATTTTTCCTAAAATTTCTAAAAATCTCCACCTCAAAAATACACATAAAATGACTTTTATAATAAGCAGCTTCCTAAAACACATTTAAGAGGGACGTACATCATTAATATCAATTTGTGGGTCTCTGAGGTTTAAAAGGGGCCTATCAAATATCTTGCAAACTAAAAACCATACAAATGTATAGTTGAGTTTAGGTGAATTTATTCATGTTCAATTAAGTGATTTCTATTTTTAAATTTAAGATTATAAATACAGTGCATTCTGTGCAAACTAATTTGGTGTTTGAGTATGCTTATGAATGTTTCTCTTTGAGTCTGGGTTATTGTCAGTGGTGTGCATGGCTTCATTTGTCATTCCTGTTATCTAAACTGTTGTTTAACGTTATCTTTTGTAATCATAAATGGTGCCAGGCATATCTTTATGTATCACAGGATGGCAACACTGAGACTTAATGTTATCAGCCAAGGTGGCGTGCATAACTGTCAACATGACTGCATGTTAGCAAATAAAATATCACTTGTTTGTGAGCATGTTTACACTCCACACCTTGATTTTTTATAAAGAACATTATTGCAGGAAATTTTTGTGGAAAGGGTAAACAAATTCAGCATATAACAAACACCATGAATCACACACAAACATATACACACACACAGCAGGAGGACATGGTTCTCATTATAATAAAACTAATTGGAAACAAAGTGATGTGGAAGTTATGTTCACCCATGGGAGCAGCTTCACAACGAGTGTGTGAGCATGTATGTGTATTCATTACTTCTCCGGTTAATGGCTTTTTCACATTTTATCACTTGTTTCCCTAGGGCTTGTTCTTTGATGAGGTTGCCAGATCTTAGCAGGAGATCCTCCCTCGTACTTCTATAAATGCCCCTTGCAGTCACGCTTAATAATAAGCTCGGGTTTCCGTGCCAGCACTTCCCCCTTCACCCCATCCTTGAGAGAAAGACTGTAAATGAATATGAAAACCCGACATCTAAACTTTTAAACAGAAACAACATTTCATCTAGTGATTGTTCTGTTTTCTTTCCTAATACCTCAATGTTATTCTGTTTCCTTTAGCTCATTCTTATAATATTTACTGTTTATGAGGCATTGTAGCACTTTTTGCTGTTGTATGCTTTCAACAGCAGAAGATATTTAAGATGAAAACATATTTATTTATTTTTACTTCCTGCAGGAGTGAATCAGTTCTTGTTGTAAGGGATATTTGGGGTCGATAAGATTTTTTTAAAACATTTTTGAAATAAGCCACTCATGCTCACCAAGGCTGCATTTATCTAATCAAAATAGAGTAAAACAGCAATGTTTTGAAATAATATTACAATTTAAATGAACTTTTTGTTTGTTTGTTTGTTTTAATATATTTAAAAATGTAAATTATTCATATGGTGGCAAAGCTGAATTTTCAGCAGCCATTACCCCCATCTTCATGATCCTTCAGAAATCATTCAAATATGCAGAGTTGGTGCTCAAGAAACATTTCTTATTGTTATCAATGTTGAAAACAACTGTGCTGCTTAATATTTTTGTGGAAATCATGTTACTTTTTTTCAGGATTCTTTGATGAATAGAAAGTTCAGAGGAGCAGCATTTTTTAAAATAGAAATCTATTATAAATGTCTTTACTGTCACTTTTGATCAATTTAGTGCATCCTTGCTGAATAAAAGTATTAATTTCTTAAAATTAAACTGAGCCCAAACTTAGTTTAGTGTGTTTGAAGAGCCTTTTGATTTTGTGTTGTTAAACCCTGAACACCTAGCACTCTCCTTGCTTATGTTGTTTCTTCAAATGCTAACAGCTTAGCAATGCATTGTTGGTGTGTTTATTTGTACGAAATGTCCAGGCTTAATCGGCCACAGTTGGAAAATTCCTCAAAAGGAAGTACATCAGAACATACCTGAGGTGAAGAATCATTGATGCATGTTCTGTTACACAGAGCGAGAGACATACGTAGAAGCTAGAGGGAGAGAGGGAAGGAAAGAGACCAACACAAGAGTGAATAAGGATGTTTTTTCCCTGTGCCAACATTCTTGGAATGAACCACAAGAAGACTTGTCATGCAAATAGAGCATTTTCCGACTAGAGCTGGAATTTAAGAAGGGCCGAAAAAGAGCGAAGGGAGGAGAGAGATGGAGAAGCGTGGATATTTAACAAAGAATATTGCTTGGGAAAGTGAGGAATTCTTGCTTGGAAACATTTTGGTTGGCAGCTAGAAGAACCACAAGTGTGTCACTGTGCTACATTGAACAAACATGCAGGCTTTGCTTTGGTGTTAACAGACCAACCAGCACTTCATGCTAAAATACTAAAAGACACACTCACAGTTGTTAAATGATGTGAGGTCATAACGGCACCAGAGAAGAGTGATTACTATTTATTCTGTTACACAAAATATATATATTTCAAATTATAGCTGTTCTCTATTCATCAAAGTATCCTGAAAAAATGAATCACTGTTTCCACAAAAATATTAAACAGCACAGCTATTTTCAATGCTGATAATTTGCACAGCGAATCAGCATATTAGAATGATTTCTGAAGGATCATGTGACACTAAAGACTGGAGTAATGATGCTGAAAATTCAGCTTTGCCATTACAGGAATAAATTACATTTTACTGTTTTAACTATATTTTCGATCAAAACATTGAACACACCCCACACTTTTGAACAGTAGTGTGTATATATGAATTTAAAGAAGTGATTATTCTACTATCAAAGTATCATAATATCGCTGTTTGATCTGTGGGAATCTCTGTCAGGTTTCTTACCTGCTCTTGTTTGGTTCACGGTAGCTTGTAATTATGATGTGATCTCATAAACATGAGCCTAAAACTGCAGTGCGTGACTCAAGTGTGTTTGTGTGATGCATTTGAAACATGTGGATCACAGATGAGTCAGTGATGAAAAATCTTCTCCCATTCCCCTTTAGTACCGACCTCTGACCCTGTATCTGTGTTGTGTGTGTTTATGTGTGTTAATCGCTGTCATGAGCTCCAGGCTTTAAACGAGGAGTCTCAACATGTCTCCATAATGGAAATGCTGACTTGAATTTTGGCCTAAATCCCAAATGATTATGACTTAACACTGACTTTGTCTTAAACCTGTGATGTGTTTGAACCATGTCATGTGCTTACAGTGTTACTGTTTTACCTGTACTTGGAGTCATTTGCCACAATACAGAGTTTTGCCATAGACACACATTTCCTTCATAGATTTATTTTAGGGTCAATGACAAAAAAGGGAAAATCTAGTTGAAACTGCATATGTCAAATTCTTAGAAATGTATATTTGCATTGTTGGTTTCATATGGATTTTAAAAACAACAGCAACAACAACAACAACAACAACAACAAAAAAGTTTCAGGTAAATTATTTGTTATTTTACCCTCTTAAGACCCTGCGGCCTCATATGAGAACGTTATATTTTAGTGAATTTCTCTGAGACTCTACATGCCACAGTTTTAAGTCTGGATGTCCTGTACAGAGCACATTCAGGGCTTTTCAGAGATACCAAATGACTGGATGTTTCACTATGACCACTCCCTCTCCTTGGTCTTCAAATATGTCTGAAATTAATTTAGTGACACTCTTATGGAAATATGATCATATTTTGTAATTATCATTTAAATCTAATTTTTAAATTGTGTGTCATAAATCAACATCTCAGGAAAATGTTATGGGGTTTCAAATCAAAATATGACTTTCTGTTATGAAACAGGACATTGATTTCATACATGTCCTCATATGAGGACACCGGGACTAAAAGCATGTTTATTATGTATTTTGGGAGACATAACAAATGAATAAGGAAAGAAATTACATTTCAATATTCTATGAAATATTATATATAATTATGAAAATCTTGTCAATTATTACTCCCATTATTACACTTCTTTTTTTCATTACATGTTGCCCCAAAAACACATTAATATGCAAATTAGATTTAGTTTATAGATACATTGTATATAATGAGAAAACCCGTTTATGACCATTTTACACACATTTTGCAGAAAGAAAAATGGTATATCGAATCATTCTGTTATAACAGTTGAGAATCATCTTTATACAAAGTTTGGTAAAAGAAAATAATTATAAACTAAAAATGTAATGGTGATTTAAAAAAAAAACAATTGTTTTTGCCTATGCATGTTCATTCAAGTCTTTTTATTTTTTAAAGAAGTTGAGCCCAGGTTTCCTCTAGCAAGGACATCGCATAATTTGTGAATGAAATATCATTTTTATTTATTTTTTTTACATTATTTGTAATGCTCTAAACAATGTCAAGACATGAAAAAAAAAAAAAATTCCTGAAACTTTTTTCTCGGGTCTTAAGAGGTTAAGTGTCTTATTGACCACATTTAGCATCTGCAGAGATCTTTCTTCTCTCTTATATAATTTCTTGTTAATTGTTTTTTCCTCGCATGTTTATTTTTACATAAACTTGCTTTGTTCATATGCTTTGTATATGTGTTTACAAGGTTTCCATCTGGTGCAGCCCCGACCAATCATATATTTTAAACAAAGCTTAAGCTGTCTTTTGTGTATGATGATCTTTAGCCTGCCGTTTTACCACATTCTGCACGCAACGGGTATAGACTGAAGTCAGAGGTGGACAGTAACGAAGTAAATTTACTTGAGTATTGTACTTAAGTACACTTTTTGAGTATCTGTACTTTACTTGAGTATTATTTTTTTTCTGGAAACTTGCGACTTTAACTTCACTACATTTGAAAGACAAATATCGTACTTTTTACTCATCTACATTTATATAAAGGTCCCAAAGTAGAAAGTCGTTATATATAGCAGTTTTTACAGTGTGTGCATTTTCAGATTCACTGAAGCCTTTTTCTGCGAAAATCCGGCCTGCGATCTGCCAGGACCTTCCTGTTTTGCCAAGTCTTACAGTATTTCTAAGCCTGTAGTTTTCCGCCTAGCTTTGAATGGACATTTGACTATTTTTTTTTTTTTTACACAAATCTGGCAACCTCGGGATCTTACCCACTAAACTATTGTAAATGTCCGCACTGCTGCACAGCTAAAAGCGCTCTAAAAAGGCATGTGTTAACTCATTAAAGCCCTTTGGAAAATTAACCATGTTTTTACTATAGTAACATAACTATGGCATTTGCAGTAAAATCACAGTATCCACAAATTTACCATTATCTCACTATAGTAACAATACTTATGCTATTTGTAATAAAACTTCAGTAACCACAAATTTACCATAGTTTCATTGTAACTATAGTTTAATTTTTGTTTAATTTATATACTTCCCTGACCAGTTTTTAGCAGCAGTTTACCAGTAGGCAAACTGCTGCTAAAAACTGGTCAGGGAAGTATATAAATCTGAACATTATTTTATTGTCAAAACACTGCACATAAATACATATATTTTTTTTTTGCAAACAAATGATCAAAAAGTAGGCTAAATGAAATTTGTTCCATTTCAATAGGTTTTGTAACAAAAAACCTCTTAATTCCAAAGATAATACAAGCTAATCAGTGTATTCAGTAGGTTGCCTTAGTAGCATAAGGTATTGTAAGTATTCAACAATGCGACAATAAACAATGCATTTACTTTTTACTTTTAATACTTAAGTACTTTTAAAAACATGTACTTCCGTACTTTTACTTAAGTAAAAATCTGTCTTTACTACTTTAACTTGTAGTGGAGTAGTATTTGACCAGTAGTATCTTTACTTTCACTCAAGTAAGGAAGTTGTGTACTTTGTCCGCCTCTGACTGAAGTTCAGAAGGGTATCTGTGTTCGGTACAGGGCACTTAGACATTGAGAGATTAGCATTACTGTATGATGTAGCCCTTAGCAACGGTGTTCCCATAAAGTGCTGTTGTGTTTTGTTTATGCCAAGATGACAGTGCAGTGTAAAGCAGCCACCTGGGACTGAAAAACAATAAAAAAAGAAACACTTGATTATAGAGAAATGCAAACACAAACACTCATTGTAAGAGAGCTTATTTGAGAGGACAGCAAGAGCATACGTGTTAGCTATAGTTGCATGAAAAAGACAATATACTAAATGATAGACATGGGCCTCTATTGAGACGTAGCTCTTTATTAGAATTAAATGTTTTATATTTATTTAATAATAAATAATAAATTATATTCAGGCTAAAAATTCTATTTAAATTTAATCTTTATATTGTTTCTATAATATATTTATATTCTGACTAATAAATATGAATATTGAATAGAATACATATGAATATTTATTAGTCACAATGTAAACAATTAATTACTACTTTATGTTATTATTTCTATAATATATAAATGTATATTTATATTAAATCAGACTAATAATTACATTTATATTCTATCTTTATATTACTTCTATTATATATTCTGACTAATAAACATATATATTTATTTTCTACCTTTATATTATTTCTATAATATACAAATATTATATTTGAAAAATATGACTATTTATTAGTCAGAATGTAATATATAATTATATTCCATTATTATATTATTTTTATAATATGCAAATGTATATTTATATTATATACTCACTAATAATTCCATTAATATATCTTTATACATCAAATATATGTATTTCTATTATATGTTTTACTAATGTGTATATTTATTTTCTATCTTTATATTATTTCTATAATATACATATTTATTTAATAGTTTTACTAATAAACATATTTATTTTCAACCTTTATATTATTTTTATAATATACATATATTATATTTGAATAATATACAACTATTTATTAGTCAGAATGTAATATACAATTATATTCCATTTTTATATTATTTCTATAATATGCAAATCTATATTTATATTATATTCTCACTAATAATTATATTAATAAATCTTTATATATAAAATATATGTATTTCTATTATATTTTGACTAATGGATATATTTATTTTTTTATCTTTATATTATTTCTATAATATTCATATTTCTGTAATATTTCTATTGTGTGTGTGTATATATATATATATATATATATATATATAGTTTTGACTAATGAATGTTTATTTATCATTTATTTTATATGCTTTACTAATTTCCTTATTCTTTATTTTAATATTTATATTTAATAACAATTTCATAGAAATGTTTTAGGACATGTTTATATGGCAGATAATATTTTAAACAAATATAGAAATATACAAATTGTATGTATTTATATTTTATATTGTTTTAATAATTCATGTTCATATTATTTATTTATTGATCCTGCTGAACATCTAAATGTATATGCAACTTCTATTATTTGTATTTATGTTTTCGATGTGTGTAAACCCTGCTGTCAAAACCTGCAAAAAAAAAAAAAAAAAAAAAAAAACATTATTGCAGTAAATAGTCAATAACTAATCATCAAGTGTACATTTTACTCTCCCTTTCCTTCCCCTCTGAGAACAATTTCCTGCTGATAGGAAGAGCAATTAAAGCCCTGTAAGCTGACAGGCAAAATCAGCAGCTTGTGTGCAGAACTGATAAGAGTAAATACTGCAGCCAGAATACTGCATAATAATGATGACAGCAATGATGTCATGAGGACAGTCCTGATAAAAACAGCAATATCCAAAGACAGCTGTAGAGGAGCGTAAAGCTGCTGGTGTGAATGAGGCAAAGACGTGGGGAGTTCATGATAACAGTACTGAAAAGCCACCAAAGGTTCCATACTCACAGAGCTGCACAAAACAGCACACACTTGTCAGCTAACTTCACACACTTGCTTACTTCTTACTCAAGCGCACATTCACACGGACGACGTAAAGAACAGGGTGGTGTTAACAAGGAGTCTGTCACTTTGGCATGCTAAAGTCTGTTTTGCTAGCGCACACATATGCACACTGACGTCCGAAAATATTCAGCGTTATCTTGGCTGATGGTCAGGGCATGTGGACCCTACCATGTATGGAATAAAGATGTTCACACACACTTTGCATGTCAGGTGGATTCATGGGGTGTACCGTGATGCAGGGCTTGATATGGCTGTTAGGCCTGAATGTGCCTGAATTCTTGAGTTTGGGCCAAGAGACTGACAGCCTTTGAACCTTAACCTGCTATCAATTACGTAGCTTACACTGTATCTCTCGTATCTGAAATTGTTCGTGTTTGTGTTTGTGGTGTAATTGTATTGTGACTATTGCATTCAGATTCGCTGGTGTGAAAAGCAGGTGTTTGTGTTTATGACTGGTTTATTGTATGTGTGTACGTGTTTGTGTGTGCATGTGGATGCACGCAAGTGTACGTGGGTGTGTGCATGTCTGTGAATGAATGACCCTGCTTACACCTGGTATTAACATCTGTCTCGGTGATCCGATCACAAGTGGTAAGCCGTAAATACAGGTGTTATGGTGTTCAAAATGTTTTGTTTTATTTTATTAACATGCAAGAACACTTGTGTAACTGGGTTAGTCATGGCATTAGAAAACTTCCCTTGACGAAATCTGAAATTAAAGGTCACTGATGCATTTGAGACGCATGTCACTGTCAGGTCTCACCAGACCAATTGTGATTGGATCACTTGTGGTGTTGATACCACATTTAAACTAGGGGAATATGGTTTCAAATTAGGTTCCAGGGACTCTGAAATATCGTACATCATGAAGAATTCAGAACTAAACTAAACTAAACTAAGCTAAGCTAAGCTAAAAAAAAAAAAAATAATAAAATAAAATAAAATAAAATAAAATAAAATAAAATAAAATAATGATAAATACATACGGGAAAAAAAATCTAATTTACAATTTTATCTGTTTTCTAAACACTAGTTGGAAATCATGTGATTAATCAAATATTTTATTGGACTGACACCTAGATTTAAATTCCAGTATATTACAGTGTCAAATTTAACATAAAATTAAATATTTTACATAATATATTTTACATTTATATTTAAACTCAGTGTATGAGAGCTCATTAGAGAGGCCAGCAAGCTAGAGTTACATGGATTGCAGTTATCAGAATATTGACGTAATTATGAGAATATAGATAATATAGAAGATAATGCACTGATTAATTAACTTGGCCATAGTTTTAAATATAAATGTTTTTTGTTATTATATATATATATATATATATATATATATATATATATATATCCTATTTATATAAAAAATATAAATATATATGTTTATATATATCTTTATATTTATATTTTATTCTGACTAATAAATATTTCATTTCCATATTTTTATTATTTCTATAATATACATATTTATTATATATTCATACAAGTAAATCATATTTGGGGGTCTGTGGAGTCAAAAAGTTTGAAAAGAATGTATATATGGAATTTAGTTCATGAAAGTGTGATTATATGTCTCCAGGTAATGCAGAATTTTTTTAACAGAATATGTTACCCTGTAGATTGTGACAGGATTACAGTCTGTCTATTAAACTGTCAAAAGACACAATCATCTGTCCAACTCCACATCTGGTCATTTCTCTGTCTCTCTCATTCCATCTCTCGCTCTTTAATCTCTTTATAGAAATCTGTGTAGCACATCACAGCACTCATTCGTCTTTCCTTCCTCATTTTTCTCTTTATCACACGCTCTTATCACATCCCTATCCGTCTCTTTCTTGTTTTAACTGTCCCTTAAGAAAATTCTTTCCACACTGCTCATAATTCCTCCCCTCTGTCTCTTTCCTCTTTTAGTCCTCTTTCTCATCTCCGTCCATCTCTTTGGTTCTGTGGGGTTCGACCGTGAGGCGCCAGAGTTCTGGTGATGATGTCAGAGTCTCAGGGAGTTGTGTCTCTGAGCATTTGGTTTCGCCTGTTAAACTGACCCTTGTGATATTACCAACTCTATAAACGTCTGCATTGAGGGAGGCAAGGGTCAGGGTCAACTGAATCATTCACTTATATAATGCCTTCGCTCACTGTGCAGGAACTTACTGGAGTCAAAAGTAGGCCACAGTTGCACGTGCAAAGACAGAAAGAGTCTGTATTGGCAGTGGTCCGATTATGACAGCTGAAGTCATCGAGCGTGTACATGAAGATTAATGTATTTTGGCATTTATCAATGTGAAAATTTTTCCATTTCACATTGAATGGTGTCATGTTTAATAGTGTAACTGTAGATGATTGTACTTTTGCTCATTCATGAAACTGAGCTGTTTTTAAAGTATGATATGTGATTTAATATAAACCTGAGTACGTCTTTTGCAGAAAGGCCATTAAATATAAAGCTGATTTAGATGTGGAGTGCCGCGTATGCTGGTGAATATGGTTTTAGTAGTTTATGAGACAAGTCCAACACAAACCAGAAACTAAGCTTTAAACCTAATTTGTCTGAGAATTTAAAGAGATAGTTCATACAATAATGAGGAATGTGGACCACAAAGGAATATAAAAATGTCACAGTGTTTTTCATTCAAACAATGACAATCAGTGGGGTTCAGTATTGTTTGGGACCCCTTTGACTTTCATTGTATGGACAAAATCAGTCCTTCAGAACATCTTCTTTTGTGTTCCACATAGGAGTGTGTGATATGTCATCTACGGTATATCGTACTTGTTGTTTAAACTATATGGGAATTGATATTATCGAGTATATCGCAAAAACCAAACAAAACACACACCCAGAGAGTGCACGCATACACTATGAAGTGTAGGTTAGACTACTGGCCGAGTTTAGAATTTAGAATTCCCTCAAATATCAAGATAAGGGGGCAAATAAATATCACACGAAGAGTACAGTTTTTTTCTCCAAATATCAGTAAGATTGCAAATGTGATATTGATTTGATGAACAGTTCAATAAACAAGAAGTTAATATTAAGTGACACAACAGTTCTTGTTTTTGTTGTATTTTGACAACAAAAATAGTTCCAAAAAAGCCACAGCAGAACTGTTTTGCGACTCAGAGGAACACATGATGGTGTTTCATTACTGAATCAATCAGACAGTCGAATGAATCAGTTAAATGAATGACTCAATGACTCATTCATGCAGTGATTTGCTGCCACCTACTGGCGATGTTACGTTATATTTCAAATATATTTTCCCTTTTTTCCCCAAATCATTTCAAATCTCAGTATTCAATGGGTAAAACATTATTTATGTAATTGTAATTGCAGGTTAATGCATCTAAATGCAACTTCAGATGCAGATTCTGTGCCACCTCTGCATTACAAACATAAATTTTGCTAATACTGATTTCATTTGAAAACCAGCACAATAACACTCTTAGCAAAATATTGTCTAATTATCGTTATTGACAAAATTCCAGAAACTATCAAGGTATCATTTTTTGTTATTGTCGCACATCTGTAGTTCCACAGAAAGAAAGTCATGTAGGTTTGGAACGATGTGACAGTAAATGAAGACAAAAAATAGAAGATAGGAAAGATAGACAGGAGCATTATGACTTGGCATACATTTACTTTGTGAATTTGTGTTTTGCAGTGTGATTTTATATCTTGCAGTGTGACCTTATATATTGCAGTGTGACTATATATTGCAGTGACTTTGTATATCGCAGTGTGACTTTATATCTCACAGTGTGACATTATATCTTGCAGTGTGGCATTATATCTCGCATGTGCAAATAAACAATGCTATCATGTGCGATTCATTCATAGTGAATTCTTTTTGGAGCCTGAGAAAGTCTCAAACTTATGTTACATATTTGTGAACACGATGTAAAGACACACATTAGGCTATTGTTAGAGAATGTTCTGGAAAGCTCTGAACCGTTTAACAGACACAGTTCAACAGATGTCCAGAAGCAAAATGAGGCAAAACAAAGACTGAAAGGGCAGAGATGACATCAGTTGTGTCTCTGTCCTTGAACAGGTCTGTTTAACAGCCGTTAGGAGACCTCCAACAGATTTTGATCTGTATAATTTGTACATTGACTGTGTACTGTAAAATGGAGAGCATGTCAACTTTGTAGCTCATTCGTGCCTTTGGGCATACATTGATTTGTGTTTGTTGGAAGCATTAGCAATTTCAAAAGCCAGATGAAATGAATGTGAGTTTGAGGCAGATGTCAGTGAGAGTTTGTGACCGTGTCTCTGCAGTTGATCTAGTTTTATTGTTTTCTTCAGCTTTTGATTTACAAACAAATGAAATCCATATTTCAACCCCAACACACACAGTACAGGATGAAGTATGACGTTTTCTGTGTGCTGTGTGTGCAACACATTAATACAGGACAAGAGATTTGGGAGGGAGACTGTAAAACACACAATTCATCTGCTATATAAACTCAAAGGAACCTTTTTACCAGCTCAAAATCCAAAGAAACCTTTCATCCATTTAATCTGAACTTCAGTGCTGGTCTTTTGAACACAGTCTTTATCTTTCTCAATGTTGTATATGTATTTCACCATCACTGACTTCACTCAATAGATGTCAGTCCTCATTGATCCTTGTGGTTGGATTCATTTGTCAGATTAACGGTTTGTTTATTTAGAGTACATTATTAGAGTGTTTGCTTAAGCATCTTAGTGCATCTGGACAGGACTAAAGTTTGTTTTAATTGGTGTTCTTTTCTTGGTGAAATTTAAAGGTTGCCATAGTGATTGGAAAAGCATCTTGAGATTATGCTAAAATGAAATTTGGAGAACCTCTGGAACAGAAGAATGAGAATCAGATGGGTAGAAGAAGAAGACATAACTTGCAATATTGTTTTATTTTTAAGTGCTGTGATTTGTTGTTCTGAAAAAAAAAATATTTTATAGATTTTTATGTGCTCATAAGGCATCTTTACACTATCAAAGTAAACTTTATTGTCATTTTTGGACGCACTAGATGCTGTTTCTGTGCCGTCTTTGCAGTGTAAAGACCATCATGTCATACTTTTTGAGGGTGGATGTACAGAAGATCCAGAGCTTAATGAAAGTCAACAGAGGTTTGGTTCTCTTTGTTCTTTTGGTGGCTTGGTTCACACAGAGCTTTATTGTGTTTACTTAACTGTACTTCGGGGACAAAATTGTTCCCAGAAGTTAGTTAAATCCGTCAAAACATCCCTTAGGTATGAAAGCCTGTTTCTGCCTCAGAGGAAAAGAAAAAGTAATTGCGCAACTTGCAGTATGACTGTATCTTGCAATTTCAAATTTTCTCGTAACCACAACTTTGTATCTCAACATAACTTTTGTCTTGCAGATGTGACCTTATTTCTCATAATTGTGACTTTATTTTTCATTACTACATTGTGGCTGGCTGTGCCTGAAAGCTTAGTGGTTGTGCACAAAGGTTTCTCCCAGTACTGATTTTGGCATAATGTTTTAATGATCTGCAACAAAAAAGAGAGGTTGTTGGTGATAACTAAAGGGAATATTAAATTACTACAATACTTGAAAAAAAGTTTACAGAAACATACAGTTACACAGAAACAACCACCAAATGCAAATTTTTATTTTTTTTTAGCTCAACAGTCATGGAAATGAACACATAGGATATTGAGATATCATAGGCAGCAAAGGATACATCTATGCTGCCTTCAAAAATCATCCAGTCTATCTCAGTAGAGGGGATGTGAAGCGATCATACAGTAGGAAAGTCAACTACACAGCACAGAAGTAGGATCTAGTGTATAAAAAAGTGAACTGTTTTTTTTTATCCATGTGCTAAAAATGACTATAAAGTTGACTTTAAATTCTACTTCCATATGCTGCCTGCAGAGGCAGCATTTCTCAGCTTTATTTCTGTTTTTTTTTTCTCAGACTTTTTATATTATAATTTTTTAGGCTGAATTATCTTCCATACTTAGATGTCATCACAGGTAATATCTATTCATAAATAAAGCAAAAAATGCAGTGTTTGTGTTTCCACTATTTGTATCACTTTGTCCTGTTTCTAAAGGAATGGCTGTGAAACATGAGCACCTCCTTGGTCAGATAAATAAACACAGAGCGGGCACTGTTGAGGTGTGGGACGCAGAGTGTGTACATGCGAATGTGTTTGTAGAGGAGAAAGTAGTCATGCAACCACACATTTTAATGCTAGACTTCTTTCTAATAAAAATGGGTGTGGGTGTGTCTGTGCATCATTCTGTACTGGTGCTGGTTTACAAATGCCTTGATGCACAGATATGAGTGTGCGTCTGTTTGTGTGTGTGTGTGTGTGTGTGTGTGTGTTTCTGGGGGATGTGTACTTTCTGAGCTCTATGCAACAAGCTCCAAAAATACCCCACCCAAATGTCCCACCTGTTTGTGGACTGAAAGACTGAGAGTTACTAACTCTCCATGAAGGTCTGCGAAATGTTACAATCTCAATATGCCACAACATGTTTAAACCTCACCCCAAATAACGGATTAACTGTACTGTATACAACACAATTGTGTTATTGTGCAAATACAACATGCCTCTGCCGGTTCCAAAAAAACGTTATAAGTGATAAGATGGCCTGCTTGCTTATGTATCTTGTCTCTCACTGTCCCAGAATGCATAGATGAAACAGGTGAGAGCCATCTGTTTGACTGAGACCAGGTGCTGTTAGCTCTGTTTTTAGCTCAATGCTAAGTGGGCTCTTCTAACCAGTACTAAAAGGTGCTATTTCGGTCTAGGCCTAAAGATTATTGAAATGCTGAATGTGTCCCATGCAACTGACACAATACTAGAAATATTTCTTGTTGTTTGTTTTGTTTTGTATATTGTTTTAAGATTCAGAAAATCTGATACCTGAATGAATTGTTCAGCATTTGATTAATAATAATAGTGATTAACAAAAGAAACATGACAAAAATTATTGCAATATAACATTTCAAACTGAGCATAAGCACTATTTGCTGACCAGTAACAATGGTTGCAACCTGTTTCATTGTGTTAATGTATCCATGAGAGAGTGTTGGTAAGGTGCCCGTTGGACTGTGACCTGTACATGCTGGCATGGGCAATAGCAGATCTGAAGCAGCAAGAAATTGTTTTTCTGTGTTTGGCTATTGTGTGAGCTCAATAGAGTTCTAGAATAATACCCAGAATACACTGGACCTCACATATAAAAAAAAAAATAAAATAAAAAAATAAAAATAAAGACCACATAAGATTGCATATGCCTGATTTAATATGAATTTTAGGTCATGTAAACATTTATTCTGAAAATGATTCAAAGGTTTGGTGTCAGTAAGATATTTTATTGTTTTTTTTTTTTTAAATCTGCATATATAAAAAACACAGAAGAACAGAAATATTGTAAAATATTTTATGATTTAAGTGAGCTGTTTTCTATTTAAATACATTTTAAAATGTAATTTATCCCTATGATGGCAAAGCTGCAGTCTCTGCTTTTGTGTTTTATTGTTAAGGATGTAAATGAGAATTCATGAGTCAATTAAATTAAGTTAAATTGTGGTCTAAAATTATTAACATGCATTGCAATAAATGGCAAGCATATAAAGTATTAGCAGTAGAGAATAGCAGGAAAAGTATACATGTGTCTTAGTCTATTTGGAATATGCTTTTGCTTCATGTACACAGGAATATCCAATAGTTGTGAAGAATCAAAATGTAATTTTTGGAATCAAGTCTTAATTTGTAACGTAACACTGTTTGCAGTATATGTTCTTTGTTATACTGTTGATCGGTGGCATGTAAATGTGTGTCCCTTTAAGAGGTGTCCTCCATTCACACCTGAAAACTGTATACTCACATTTGGGTTGTTTCTCAATTTCTAATAAATTTTGAATTCAATTCAAGACCAATTTAAATGGCAGACTGAAGTCAAATAGTTCCTTTGACATGGGAATGTTAATTTGAGGAGATGCAGAGTGAAGTCGATGTTAGAGATTGAAGCGATTTGCAAAAGAGAGATTGAATAAGAGAAAAATGGGTGGGCTGGACGTTTGCCAAAGGGTTAGAGTGCCATTGAATCTTTATTCACAGTTACAGCGTGTCTTTCTCTCTCTCTCCTCATGTGCTCTTGCATTCCAGCCTCCTGTTCCCTCCCTCTCTCTCTCTCTTCAGCTGTATGTGTGCTTCAGTCACAGCTCTACCCACAGTGGCAGAGAGTGTGTAGATGTGTGAGTGATTGAAGGAGCTCTCAGGCTTGTGTAGGCATTCAAAGGGAGTGTGAGCATTTCGTACAGACCAAATCTGCATGTTTAATTGGCATTTTTGGATATACTTTAAGAAGCAAGTGAAGCATAGAGCTCAGGTAAGTTCAACTGAACTTTGAACTCTGAAAAGTTGCTTTACAGATATTAGCTATCCTTTACCTCCCTCTGCTTCCAACTACAACATTTTAGAATCAATTCTGTCAAAATATTTGATTTTGTATTTTATTTTATACTAAATTTATATTAAATTAATACAAAGCGTTTATATTTGATATTTAACATTTTGACAAATAATTGTTGAATGTTCAAAATATTTACAGTGCCTTGCGAAAGTATTCATACCCGTTAATTTTTTTTCACGTTTTGTTATGTTGCTGCCTTATGTTAAACTGCTTTAAATTACTTTTTCCCACATCAATCTACACTCCATACACCATAATTGTAAAGTTAAAAACAGGTTTTTAACATCTTTGCAAATTTATTAAAATAAAAAACTAAAATGATTCCATTGCATAAGTATGCATACCCTTATCAAGGACAGTTGAAATTTAGCTCAGGAGCATTCATATTGCTTGTAAATGTTACTACACTTCAAGTCACGTTAACCTGTGGCAAATTCAGTTGAATGGGTATGATTTGGAAAGGCACACAATTCTTAATAAAAGGTCTAATAACTGATAATGCATATCAGAGCAAAAACCAAGCCCTGAGGTCTAAAGAACTGCCTGTAGAGATCAGAAACAGGTTTGCGTCAAGCCACACATCTGTGGAAGTGTTCAGAAAAAAATTCTGCTTCATTGAAGGGTCACAGAAGCATGTAGTCTCTGTTACCCTTAATGGAAGAAGTTTGAAACAACCAGGAGTCTTCCTAGAACTGGCCTCCTGGCCAACCTGAGCAACTGATGGAGAAGGGCTTTGGTTAGTGTGGTGACCAAGAACCTGATGGTCACTCTAGTTGAGTCCATGATCATATGTGGAGACAGGAGAAACCTGCAGAAGGACAAACATCACTGCAACATTTCACCAATCTGGGCTTTATGGTGGTGTGGCAAGACAATCCTCTCTTCAGTTAAGACACATGAAAACACACTTGGAATTTACAAAAAAGCACCTAAAGGTCCCCCAGACTCTAAGAAACAAGATTACCTGGTCTGATGAACCTCAATTCTAAGCATCATGTTTGAAGGAAACCAGCTCTGCTCATCACCTGCAGAGTACCATCCCAAAAGTAAAGTGTGCTGTGGGGCTGTTTTTCAGCGGCAGGGACTGAGAGACTCGTCAGAGTAGAAGAAAAGCTCATTGCACCAAAATATTGAGATAGCCTTAATGAAAACCTAGTTCAGAGCATTCAGAACCTCAGACTGAGTAGAAGGTTCACCTTCCAACAGGACAATGACCCTAAACACACAGCAAGAGTGGCTTATAGACAAATCTGTGAATGTCCTTGAGTGGCCCAGCCAGAGCCTGGGATTGAACCCAATCAAATATTTCTGGAGAAACCTGAAAATGTGCATCTGCCCCCATCCAACCTGACAGAGCTTGAGAGGTGAAGAGGTGAGGAGAAGGATGGCAGATAATTGCCAAATGTTGATGAGCAAAGCTTGTCGCATCAAACAAAAAAAAAAAGGCTTGAGAGTGTAAAGGTTCTTCAGTTAAATATTTAGTTAAGGGTATGAATACTTATGCAATGTACTTATTTCAGTTTTTTATTTTTAATATATTTACGAAGTTTTGACAATTCTGTTTTTGCTTTGTCAATATGGTGTATGGAGTGTAGATTGATGTGGAAAAAAGTAATTTAAAGCAGTTTAACACAAGGCAGCAACATAACAAAATGTGAAAAAAATTAAGAGGTATGAATACTTTCGCAAGCCACTGTATGTAAACAAGTGTTATAAATCTGTTTATCTGACTTCTGAATTATGTTTTTTATCTGAGACTTTTTTTATTGATTGTCACATTTATCAGTGATGATAAAGTTGATTTGTCAAGTTATCTCTAGACTGAATGCAATATGATGTGCTGAGCAGTGCAATAAATATTTTTTTAGTATGTCTTACTAATGTAGATCTTGAAGCAGCATCAGCAGAGTTTAGTGTTATAACAGAGTAAATATTTATTAATTCAGTATTCCATAATTTTATTTGTTTAATTTGTCTCTACATTCAGATTTTGTTATATAAAATATTATAAAAAAATTAAATAATAAATGTATATTTAAAATATATTTTTCTGGTATATGTTTCACTTCAGATGCAGCTTCTGTGCCTCATTTGAGATGGCAAATAACATATTAATTATTCATACTGTTTATAATACAGTGTGAGTGTGTGGAGTTTTTGTCAGACACAGGCTGGTAAACGTCATGTGGATGGTGGGTTGCTGGCATGGTATCTGTGTGTGTGTTTACAAGCACTTCATAAATCAGCTGCTGCAGATGCATCTATCAGTATTTCTATTTGGGGCATCTCTTGCGGTCTTCTCTCCATTCCTATCTGCTTCCCTGGGCTCCCTTCCTGGCCTCTGACCTTTAGCATCTGACCTGTGAGGTCAGTTGTAACCAGGAGCAAAATGACTCCAGTGATTACACTCAGAGACTTAAGCATTTGTCATGAACTTCGAGAATCGGCTTACACATGCACATATTATAATTTATCTTGATAAGTTTGTTCTGAAAGTTTCCAAAGTTGTCTTTCCTTTTTAAACTTTCATTGTAAGCTTTGTTCTAGTGTCAGACATGCATGTGACCCCCAACCCGCCCCCACTCTCTCAGTCTGTCTCCCAAAGCTGGTCAGCGTTTAATTCTGGCTCCAGACTTTGTTTCCTGAGTTTCTGAGGTGTTGTCTGGGCTGATGTCAGTGACATGAAGCATGTTCTTTCAAAACACCTCCAACAGATACTAATGGATCCGGTTGAATTTCAGGTCTCTTGATATGCCAAGTTCAGGGGAAGCCAAATTGGATTATTTCAGGCCTTCATGCATGAAAATAGAGCAAGTAAAAAGAAAGACAGAAAGAAAGAAAGAAGAAAAAGAAAAGTGGATTTATCCAGCACCGTTCCATAGATGAAGAGCATATGGGGCATATTATACAGAAAGAGATCAATAAAATTTACACACACCCAACCACAACAATTCCACAATTGAACTTTGAAATGTGATCAATTTTCTATATATTATATATATGAGCAATGTCACACAAGTAGCAGTGTGATATGGCTATATATCAGCACGGCTGTGATTCAGTGCAATTCAGCTGCAGGTAATCACAGTGTACCAATATACAGCCACATTGCAGGGCTATGAGTGCAATTCAGTCAAAAGTACAAAGGCAGCGCTCTGATGTACAGCGTTAAAATTATATAAAATATAACTTTAGACTTTGCCCTGAGCCAAAACTATTTGTTCTGAAGCAAATAATACAATGAGACCAAAGACTGCCTGTTAGATTTACCCAAAACGAATATCTCATGTTAAACCACTATAGAGACATCAGAGCCAGTGACAAATTTTACAAGAGCTGACCGAGGTGAGGCTGGTCTCAGTGGGTTCATGAGCGCTGACCGGCTAAACGACTACATTCTTGCCTAAAAAAACTCTTAAAACTACATTCCGTGACACAAAAAAAAGTATTATTTATAAAATTATAGTGAATTTGGGCATCCACCATGACACTCGCTGTGAGAAATATTGCAAGCAGAGTGATACAAACTGTGAAATGGTTGGAGTTCTGTTATCACTAGAATATTGCACCACTGGAAAAGGCTCTCAGCCAATCAGATTCGAGAACCAGAACTATATATATATATATATATATATATATAGATGTATATTTATATTATTCTTCATTTCATGTTTCTATAGTCATAATTTCATATTATTAATCATAACATTATTAATTGTAATGTGTCGTCTCTATAAATCCCTTCTGCTCTGTGAATAAGGCTATAAATATATTTTTATAGAGCAATCTTTGTTCAAAAACAGCTTCTTTTTTCCGAATAAACATATTTTATCATATTTAAAATTTTCATCCATCATTTCATGTTTTTATAGTCATAATTTTGTATTTAAAACATCATAAACTTTATGACATGATTTCTATAATTGTAATTCCTGTATAAATCGCTACTTCTGCAGTGTCTATGCTGCTATAAATGTATTTTTGTAGTGGAAAGTAAATGTTTCTTGTCAGAAAGCTCCTACTGTTCAGAATAAGACCAGCACTGGTTTCCTTGAAACCCTCAGTAGTGTTTAACGCTGACCATCAAACTCCCTTGGTCTGTACTCTTGGTTTTTTTACTTGTTTGACTCTTGCCAGAAGATCAATATGCCCTGGTTTTGAAGGTGGCTTATATAATTATCCATGGAAGCAGTGAGTGGCGTTTTCTTATTTCTATCCAGTCCCTTGTGTTTCTCTATGCATGTGATCACTTCCAGTAGTGCACACAAGGATAATTTCCATTTACATGTATCTGACTGTTGTTGCATGATCGTGAAAGTGTGAGAATGGAGACAAACTTGACAATGCAAGAGATGCAATTTCCTGTTACTTGGCAGGACAGTAAGTTTGACTGAGAAGTGTGTCTTTTTCATGTGAGAATGAGTGAATGAAGGCACTATCCACACACACATACTCTGTGACTTGTTGTTATTTGCTGTTGTAGATGGAAAGTTTAAATAGGGAGGCTATGTTACACTAGCCACATCATGGCCAAACCACAAGAAGCAGAGAAAGAGTTTGTACCAGTCCCTCTCTTTCTCTCTCTCACAGACACACACAGTGTTTGGCTGTGATGGATGCTGATGAATTGGTTTATATGGTTTAGTAATTACCCATAATGATTGCTCATTAGGTCTGGTTTGTGGACATGACCGACACGTTACTGTGGCAACACAGCAAACCTTGCCATACTTTCTATTCCCAATACTTCCACCACTGGTATGCTTTGTGAATTAAACATGTATATAATTGTGAATGCTTGATGACAAAAATGTAGTGTGTATCAATAAATGAGCAAAGTACAACAAACTACAACAAACTTATACTGAACTCAATAATTATAGATATTTAGTATAATTATGATAGATAGATAGATAGATAGATAGATATACTTTATTATACTTATTAAATTTATTATCAATAGCTATTTATTAGATTAATATACTATGAACTGTTTCAGGCCATTTCCTCTTTGCAGCTGGTTGATATAGGCATTTTCCAACTTATGATTTAAACTAACATGCTTTCTCACTTGCATCCACATACCAAATGGCAAGCTCCACCACTGCCTGTAAGCCTTTAAACCCTAATCCACCCACATCTAATTAGCGTGAAGCATGCCATAGAACTCCAGTGGAAAACTAAACTAGGATCCCTAAAAAGGGACGTCTTGTGTAACATGTTCAGGTGTTTATGGCAAACATATTGTTTGTTTAGTTCCATTACCATGACAAGCTGCATTTTAGCCCATGGATAGTTTTTCTGAAACTGTTCCTCAGTTATTTAATGGTTTATTGTGATAGCCTGTTTCGTAACAGATGATGACATCAGAACTAAGCTAGTCTAACTGCTTCAGTGGGTCTTTTCACCTTCTGAGACACATTTTTGAACACAAAAACAGTTAGATGAAGCACACAGGTCTCAAGACATGTCATCCCAAACATGGCACTCATGGCGTGAGATGCTAAGACAGTCAATTGTTTTCAGTCATAAAAGGTTGAATAAATATGCCACATTTGTCATTCCATGTGATGAATTTGAGAATTCCCTGTAGGGCACTGAGGCTGACTGCTCATGAGCTGGTTCTCCAGTCTGTTTGTGAGTTGTGGTCAGAGATGTAGACAGACACAATGAAGTAGTCATGAAGCAATGCAGAAAGGCCTTTATTTCAGAACCTATTTGGGTGACAAGAGTCCATAAGAGATGGAATTGAGAGTTTTTGAAGCAGGTTTAGCATCCAAGCACAAGGCACTAAAGTCAGTCTTTGTCTTAAAGTCTAGATTTGTTTTAGTATATAGTAAAAAAAATAAATAAAAATTAAATAAAAGGACCATTTATTTTGCCATGTTAAAATGTTCAGTTGCCATGACTGGTTTGAAACAAACTACATATATTAAGTATATATTTTATCCATTATGTTTAGAACTATATTTATGAATTCTTATTATTTAAATGTTTACACATTTTTATTCAATATTTTAGTCATAATTTCACATTTAAAATAAATTTCATTTTCGTATATGATTTTGAATTATTCAATATTATGAACGTCATTTCAACTAAATCTAAAATTGCTAAATGATTAAGCAATGCAACTATAACATTTATTCTAATCCCAGTGCATTCTGGGAGGAAGGCGAATGGGACTGAACCCCAAAATCTTTTTTCAGTGTAGGCCAATGCATGTTGGTTTGACTTATTTCAACTGAAAAGCTGCATAGAGATAAATTAGTTGTGTTCCTGAAAGTTGTAAGTCGCTAGTTTGCAGTTTAGTGAACACACATGTACAGTATATTGTATGTATAGTGATGTGTTTAGTCCTGTTGGCAATATGTGCTGTGGGTTTGAGTTGTCAGGCCTCTGTTCTTGAAATATGCTTACAAAGTGGTAACTCGAGAAAAGAGAGGAGAGAATTAATAATGAAGACAAATGAGGGAATAGCTGTACATTGAGTGAGGAAGAGGTGAAGACGACAGATGCCCTTGATGCCAGATCTGGGCTTAATTTTGCTGTAGTTGCAGTAAAGCACACAAACACTTTTGCCTTCACGCAGGATCTGAAACACATGGACATGATGCTTTAGTCGAGCAATTAGAAGCTTCTCCATCTGAATGTGATCATGCAGACTCAAGATAATGCACGTTTCAATCTGCTTCCTGACCTCAATGACAGTGATGTCTTACAAGCAGAATGTCTTAGAATGAAAGTAGACTTATTTCACCACATAACAAACACAACATGTCTGCCTGTCTCTGTGATTTATGTGACAAAATTCCAGCTGTTGACATAGATGACCCGAGCCTCTGTTCACTCTCGTGTCCTGTCATGAGCTTCCCCCTTAATACATGGGATGCACTCATTTATGTTAACATTGGTCACACTTTATTTTAAGGTCAATTCTCGCTATTAACAAACCATTAACTACAACTTTAACCTCAATAAACTCCTAATTTGCTGCTTATTAATAGTTAGTAACATAGTTGTTAAGTTTAGGTTTGGGGTAGGATTAGGGATGCAGAATATGGTCATGCAGAGTATGTGCTTTATAAGTACTAATAAACAGCCAATATGTTAATAATAGGCATGCTAATAAGCAACTAGTTAATAGTGAGAATTGGTCTCTATACTCAAGTGTTACCTTAACATTTATTCCTTTAGCAACTTTCATTTAAGTTAGCAAAAAAAACAAAAAAAAAAAACACAAGCAATTTACCTTTACTATCATTGTACCTTGATTATAATTATTATAAAGTTTACCGAAAACTATAGCCGTTAGACATACTTTCTAGACAACATGTAATCACCAGCCTTAGACATGTTCTTGTGCCATCAATTTTCCAGAACTTTAATTAGTTTTATTAAGTGTTTTGTGTTTTTGGAATTGAATCTAAACCACCAATAATCCTTGAGGGGAAAAATCCCCCTCACAGAACCAAAAAACTAGTTTGATGCTGTGGTGAATCAGACACACACACACACCTGTCCGGGCACCGTAAAATCATCCATAACTCTCCCTCTCTAGATAAATGAGTGTTGTAGGCTTGCATGAGCCTGCAGAGAGATGGAGAGACTGAAAGAAAACGAACATAGAGAAATGAACACTGCATACTTAATGTGTTTCATTTGATGCCATTAAATCAAACGTTAACCATCAGTTCTCAACATGGTTAGAACATTTGAATCCATGAATATGATATAATGTGTTGACATACTCGCTTGAGCAGCTTGTCTGTTCTTTTGGTGTGTACCAACGAGTCAAAGAGATGAGTGATAGATTAGGTGCTGTTGTCCGAGCCAAGCAGAGGGGTGCGAAACGGAGCCGCCAAACCTTGGAATGTCTTGGAATCTTTCCAGGATTCACAAAGGTGTTCTAAAGTGACTCTTAACAGTTTCAAACATTTACAAAAGCACACAGAAGAGACATTTCATTTGTAATGTTACAGACATCCTTCACTTTTATAGCCTTGGAGAAAGAAACAATGTTTAGGGATTTGATTTCTAATGCAATTAGAGACAAAAAGAAGCAGATCTGAACAAGATAGAAATTCAAAGGAATAGTTCACCCAAAAAAGAATATTCTACAATTTACTCACTCTCATGTCATTGGTTAATCTTTGAATCACAAATCATTCCATTGAAAGTCCAGGGAACCAAAACAGATTGAACTGATCCAAACGGACTGTAAAGGCGCTGTAAAATTAACCCATATTAATTAAGAAGATTGATCCAAGTTTTTTGTAGAGATATGATCACTTTATATGATGATGCATTAGAACAATGAGGTTTGTTCTAGTGTAATACACACGTGCTTCTGTTTACCATATACAGTATGATGCGCTATATGTAGCCTATGTGTCGATCATTGTTTAGATGTAAAAAAAGCCTAAATTAAACCTGTTCATCATATAAAGCAACTGCATTTCTTCACAAGACGTAAACCGCATTTATATGGATTCATTTTAAGGTGCCTTTATAATGTCTTAAGATTTTTAAGTTGTGGTTACCTGAACCCTTTCAGGTTTCATTAAAATATCTTAATTTGTGTTTCAGAGATTAACCAAAGTCTTTGGAACAACTTTTTCGCAAAATGCAAAATACGTACCAATAAGTACATATCACTGCAGATTTAAACAGAAATTAACACTAGAGGTGGTAAAACATTGAGCACTTGTAATCATTTTCGTAAACAGGTATGATTACAGCTCCATATGTTTTGCTTTCCGGACAGAACAAGCTTGCTCGGTTGCTCAGATTAGATTTAGGATGCGGAATCCTTGGGTACGAATCCCATGAAAAACATGACTCATGATGAAAGAGCTGAAAGATGAGAGATTGAAAAACAAGCTAAAACGGCATGCTTACGATTGTGTTTTTACGTCACATTCGCTTTTGTTCATACTCTCAGGTAGGTTTAGGTGTAGTGCAGATGGTACGTTATTTTAAAACATCACGGAGCATTAGACTTATAGCGCCACTCAATGGACATTTCAAGTCAGAACTGCGGTGACGCCTACAAAACCAACGTCACATAAAACTTACCATATGTATGTTCATCTGTTCCAGGGGGAAAAAACAAACACTCTTTTAGCACCTCCCAGTGGACATTTCACATCGAATATGTCATGAAACATACATGACGGTCACGTCTTGCAAAAAAGTTCCCACAGGTTCGTTTTCGTCATGAGATCAGGTTGGAATTTTCATTTTAGGGTGAACTATCCCTTTAATGGACAAAGGAACTTGATTTGGTAACAAGAATGAAGCAGAAATTGAAAAATAAACATAAACCCTCATAAAAACCTAAAAAATAAAGTGCCTAATGTGTGGCCAATAAACAATTGATATTATGGGGGAGGGGTCAAGCAACTCAAGTAAGCAACGCGCAAACTTTGCGCAAGACGGTGAAGGTCAATTCACTAGAGAACGTGAAAGTAAAAAAAAAAAAAATAATAATAAAAAAAATACTGACGGCTAATGCTGCATTTACGGCGCATATTCTCTCTGAGACAACGAGAGACGAATCTACTCTAACATATGATGATAACGGTATATAACTGTCTTAAATTATTCCCTTAATATTTCTTTTGTGGCTCGTATAGTGAAAAACATGAGAAGAAACGTATTTCGCGTTAAACAGGTTGTTTTTGAAAATCAGTGCCTGAAATAAAGCTGCTCTGAATTGTCATTGATGACTGCAGTGTTAATAATTTTAATTATAGGCCGATAATTCATTGTATAAATTAATAGACCTGTTTTTAAAAAATATTTTTAAAAACATTTTCAATGAGGAGTAAGATAATAGCCTATTTTATTATCCTCACAGCGCATCATGCGGTGATGCGCTATGAAATTATTGCGGGGCAATAATTTCATGTAATTTAATATTAAAAGTAATCTAATAATAATAGGCCTAATAATAAGAAGAATGTATCAGGCCTAATAATAAGAAGAATGTATCAGGCCTACATTAATTGGAAATGCTAAATCTTCTTAATATTACCAATTTTTGATGCTTATCTCTGGCTATCACCGACACATGATATGCAAATCAGCACGGGGAGGTTATCACCCGCAATGTGTGCCCGTGTGGAAATAGTTTTATGAATTGTTAAAAAAAAAAAGAAAAAAAAAAGTTTTTATTGAATTGAAAAAAGAAAAAATCCCATCTTTCTCTCTTTTCTATATTTGTTCATAAATTATATTACTTTGTAAGTGTCATATTAGTAATATACTAATGCCAACTGCCAAATAAGAGTGGCATATGAGAAGTTTAATACCACAGAAAAAAGTAAAATATGCCTTTTTCGAAGCTACTGTATATAAAAAAAAAAAACTGATAGCTAAAGTTTAGGCATTCATTACTCTCAATTTAATTAGTTTTTTAGTACCCCCTCTGAACTGTTAAGCCCCCCCCCCTTAGCACCCCCAACAAAAAAATCCTGGAGCCGCCACTGCTGCCAGGATGGAATGAAATGGACTCAGCAGGCTCTGGAATGCTGGGATTCTTTATAGAAGTCTTAATGATGTCCCGGAGTATTTTAAGATCCGGAGACGAGCTGAATGAACAGCTGTGCGCCTAAACCAGAATTCATTCCAGACAACTTCAGACACATTTTAAAGTGTGTGTGTCTGTGAGGGTAGATGAATGGATGAAAGCGGTCTGGGACTCTAGGAGTACAAAGAAAACTTGAATGAATCGTACAATATGATGTATTGGGGAGTTGCTGTGACCCAGACTGTTTTTATGTGTGTGTGAGTCTGTGCTTCCCGTAACATACACTCACAGGTGCTCGAGACAGGTATAGTATGTTTTCATATTCATGCCTCGGGGGGTTAGAACACACTGACATCTCAAATAACTGATTTATTGCATTTGGTGTGTGTGTGGGTGTGGGGGGTGAGTAAAGGACGTTCCCTGCAAACTTCACGATTCCCAGACCTGTGTGTCACAGTGAAGTGCGGTGTCCCCGCTTTAGGTGTGTGAGTGTTTGATGTGTCATATTCCAGCTGTGCACACACATCAATCTAAACATTCCTCCCTGTCTGAGAATCGCTTAATGTCATGACTAAGCAACAAAACCTGTCAGAGACACACTGATTTACATTTCTGTGTTCAGCTATTTCAGAGATTCTGCTCAGTATTTTACATTAATTGTCAGGACTTTGCTTTGCTTTGAGGGGACATCCATAGTGGTGTCTGAATTATATTTTATTACTATATTAGTGGTGTAATGTAGGGAATAATGGATGCGGATGTAGGTGGGGATTTCAGATACAGCCATACTTAACTTTTAACATTTAAAAGTTTGACTGCCAGCACAGTATTTAAGCTTCGATAAAACTCTTTTTGATGAAAGAGTGAATCATATGGTTTGAACAGCACTGTAGTGTTGATGAGCTGGGAAATATCACTCTAATGAGGGAAATCTGCACTCAGTCTCTTTAGAGCTGACTCACCCTCAGATGAGAGATTTGGCAGGGATTAATAATACCAGATTGAAACACACACAGAGAAACTGGAAGAGAAAATTGATTGCAGACAACTAAGTGGCCAGTAGTTTTACAGTAAACATGACCTCAGTCTTTCATTTACTTTGCCTCTTTCTCACACATACATCACAGTTAGTACTGCTAATTTCCAGTTTCCTCCTAATTGCAATATTCATATTTTGTGAGATAAATCAATGCATATTTAAATCTAATTTAATTGAACAATATTTTAGCTCTACAACTGGATACTCCATTTGATTGACATGCCATCCTCTCTGTTCTGTTGGACAGGTGGTTTTGTGAGGGGCGGGAGCTGCACCACTGCCCTGATATCCAGATCTGTCGTGATGGTGACCTGCACACTCTGTTGATAACTGAAGCATTTGAAGACGACACCGGGAGGTACACCTGTGTAGCTTCCAACGCACTGGGAGCAGACAACACCTCTGCAGAGGTCTATATTGAAGGTGAGGTCATAGTTAAGTAATTATTTGATCAGTATTTATGTCTTTTTTCATAGTTATAAAACATCTAATCATCCTTTAAACAAGATAAATTTACTTGAAAGTATTTTCTTTCTTTTTATGTTTTAAGCATAAGTCTAATAACATGTAATGAGGTTTATGGTTAACAAAAATTATTTGTCAATAGGGTATTAAAAATAAACAATTCAATATATTTTGTCTGCTAAGGATTATCTTATTAAATTTTGCAGTGAAATTATCTTGGGACCACAATAGTGGTTTAAAAAAAGATTTTAGCTGAGCAGTAGATGGATAAATATTTAGAAATAGAAAAATAACGTATAATGTGTATAAATATGAAAAATGTATATTTAGCAATTCTTTACATACAAATAAAATGAAACATAAATAATTACTTGCTGTACCACAAAATAATTACATATTACTAATTAAATGATGATTAATAGTATTAAGGTGTAGTCACATTAGCAAAAGAAATCTGTAAAGGTGCTTCATCCTCAAACTCAAAAGGTGAAGGATCTGTGCATGTTCTTCCTCACATGGCCTTTGACCTCATACCTCAGCTGACAGCTTAACCGGCCCTGACTATGTATTATCTAATAGTCCCTAATTCACCAAGTGCCATAAAAGTTTCTATTATCTAACCTGAAGCACGCGGCAGGTTGTTTGGGTATGAACTGACCTTAAATAATAGCCAAGGCCATTAGACTGCTTGACTTTGAAGAATTTACAGCTCACACAGAAGTCACTTGCAAACCAAGCAGATTTCTGGTAATTGCGGTCAATTCCCGTGGCCAACGTGAACATGAGTGAAATCTGCACACTGAACTCTTTCAACTTTATACAAAAACTCCAGATCACTTGGATTCCTATTAAAAATGACTGGATTTCATTCACGCTATTTCACAGTAAAAGGAAGGCAGAATGCAGCCTAAAATGTTTTAACCAGGAATTAATATTTTTTCTCTTCAATTTTCTCATTTCATTCTCTCCATAAAGGTGCTTCTTCCTCAGACTCAGAAGGTGAAGGATCCGTGTCAAAGTCTAGGTCCGGAGCCATGCCACAGTATGTGTGTTTCAGCATGTTCTTCCTCGCATGACCTTTATCCTTCTGACCTCAGCTTAACTGGCCCTGACTATATATTATAGCCCCTAATTTATCTTCTGCAAAAGTTTGTATTGCTCCTCCTGAAGAACATGGCAGGTTGTTTGGGTATGAAGTGACCTTAAAGAATAGCCAAAGCTGGCCAATAATCAATCAAGAATTTAGGAATAGTGTTGTCTAATCTTCTTAATTTGTGTGATCGTTTGAACTCTCTTCAGTCACCTCTGAACTCATCTGCTTATTTCTCTTCCTGTCATCTCTTGCCTCTACTGGCCTATCAGTCTTTCCTTTCTGTTTACACAAATTATTAAGTGCTTGGCTCTGGTTCCCACTGACATCATTGCACCCATTTGGGATTACGCTTTCATTGGTTCCAAAGTCATTTATAAGGTGCAAACTGCACAGTGAAAATTCACACAGTGGAGTGGATATTACTTCACTGTGTGTGTTTGCAAGTTGGTGTGTGTTAGAGAGCAATTACCTCACACAGAGTGCATGTAAACAATTTCCAACATTATACCATATAACTTGTCTTAGCTTATATTTCTGTATATTTGCTGTTGGAAACTTTCACTTTAAATTAAATGACCTAATGTTTTAAAAGTCAGACAAACACTATTAAGACTTTAAATAAACCTGTATCGGCCAATTAGAGGTGGATATATCTTTTTTTAATATGTTCAAATAGGATATCACTCTCATTTTCAGACTGGCAAAGATCACTACAGAAACACTACAGTACATCTTTTTTGCTAACACTGGTGTTTTTTAGTATTATTGAGATATTATTATAGTTTTAATTAACAATTTGAATGTTTTTATTTTTATATTTTCCATTTTAATTTTAATTTTAGTAAAAGTTTGATTAATTTTGTTGTGCTTTATAATTTTTGTGTTATTTTTTAAGTCGGTTTAGTTTTTCATTTTTTTTAATTTTAGATTTTATTTTAGTGATTTTTTTAGAAAAAAAATGAGATGTTGCATTGGCAACTAGTTGAAATAATTTTAATTTTTTTTAAATAAAATAAAATTGCCTGTAGGTGAGTAGGTGAGTGTGTGAATGTGTGTGTGTGAGTCCTGAGATGGACTGGGCATTCATTATGGATGGCCTGAGACGCCTGTGGCCCAAAATGCTGAAATAGGCTTCAGCCTCCTGTGACCCTGCAGAGGACAAAGCAGTTTGGAAGTGGATTGATGGATAGATGAATGGGTTTTAGTTTTAGTGAAATATAATAACCCTGACCAGCATTGAATCAAATTCTGACCACTGATTTATTCTGAGGCAAAATATAACCCAGCTGTTTCTGTATTTTTGCCTGGTTTGTTATATGTGTCCCTAAACTGGGTCACATATAATAAAAATGTAACTTCACTTGAAAAAATTTTAATGGACTGTGTCACTTGTCAGGGCTTGAAAAAATGTTTTCAACTTTCAGCCAGGATGACTCAAAATACCCATTTCTTTCAGTCACAAGGTCTATTTTTTATTCAAATGCACATGAATATTGCAAGATGTGAGAAGTGTTCTTTACTTTATATCTAAATGTTTTCTTAAAGGATGACTTTGTAGGGTTGATGATTTGTTATCTCAGGTCTGAATGAAGTTTGTTTTAGTGTTGCTAATTTTTTCTGCAGGGCACAGAGGAAAACCAGCTCAGTTTCCTTAACGATACACACATCATCACCAAAGAGCCCAGAGGCCCAACCTCATCGCTCCACGCTGGTCCAGCCGCTTTCTACCACACCACAAAGAGTAAGAAACACACACACAGACTATACCTCTTTTTTTGGCACTGAAACTGCATACTATAGAGTGCTGCAGGAATGAGTCCTAAAACTGAGAAATAAGTTAGTAAAGTTAGTAAGCTAGCAATAAGTTATCTACTACAATGACAGAGAAACAGACACATGCACAAATATGTCTGAAAGACTCGTCAGGACTGACAACAGCAGATGGACTTATAACTTATATAACTTATAACTTACGGTCTGTCTTTCTTTCTTTCTTTCTTTCTTTCTTTCTCTTTGTCAGGTCCAGAGTCCAGTTTCTTTACTCTATGCTGGTGATGCTTCTGTTAAAGTGCCCCCTACCTTTACTAAGGTAATGACACGGCCACACACATACACAGATCTCTAGCAGCATTCAAAATAACACACATTTTGAGAAATGGATGGATTAATCATTGTATGAGCTTTCCCAAATCATTCTAGGCCTCCTTCTCTGTGCTGGTGTGTGTGTGACTAGTTATGTGACTCTCTGTGCAGGCCTAGGCAGAGGTTCAGAGTTCAATGCCAAATGCTATGTTTGCTTAGTGTGCTAAATCATTTTCCACCTCCTTAAAGAAAAAAGTTTTTTTTTTTTTTTTAGCCCCCCCCTCCCTCCCCTTCCCTTCCCTTATAATAGATGGTTTCGTGTCATCATCATAGTGCTAAACAAACAGGCACACAAAAAAAAATAATGGCTGGATTGTATAGACATACTTCTTGACTTGAACTTTAAATAAACCTATAACACGTCACGTGTAACCACAAGTATGCTACACGCACTTACACAAAGCTTCAAAGAGAACGAACACACAACAGAAAGAAACTCACACGCACATGTATAAACAAACTACTCTTCGCCTTTTTACTTTTATGGCTTGCTGACAGCATGTCTGAGAATGAAAGGGGTAGATGAAGAAAGAGCAGAATTAGTGATTGTTCACATTTTCATCGGTCTCTTCAGTTTTTCCATTCATCTGTCTGTTTACCTCTCAGTCTCTCAGTCTTTCCAGTGTTAACCTGCAGTTCTCTTGCTCTGTAGATGTTGCAGGACGCGCAGGCATCTGAAGGTCAGGTGGTGGTTCTGGAGTGCCGGGTGAAAGGTAGTCTTCCTCTGCGGGTTCAGTGGTCTCGAGAGGGCCAGGAGATCCGGGACTCCCCTGACTTCCGCATCCTGCAGAAGAGTAAGAGAAACTCAGTCAACAATTTAAAGAGGCATTCAGTAGTTTTTTAAGCAAGTGTTAGCATCACTGTTATTCGTGTGCTTTCATTAGGGATAACACAATGGTGTTATATGCTGAGTTTTAAGTAAATCTAAGTAAAAAACAAGTGCTGACCAACTCCAACAGTCAACAGATGCCGACAAGGATAACACACTGCTTTTTCATCCAAATTTGTGAATTTAACTTATGTGAAAATCTGGAATATTTGTGAATAAAGCACAAATTCAATCTGTGTTTAAGAGAACAACAATATTTCCCTCGGAAACTGACAAATAATAAAAATGGAAGCAGCTGCAGTCACTGTAGCTCTTTTTTCCTACATAAACCGTCAAACACTATCATGATGTTTTCAGCCAGCATTTTTTATTTTTTGTATCCGATAACACAATTTCATATAAAAATACATGGATGAAACAATAGCTAGTTGGCTATTATGAGTTCAGTCATCATCTCATGTGAGTGTACAGATGACTCACAAAAACACAATTAATTTCTTAATGTGTAAAACCTTTTAAACCCTTCTAGAACCAAAATACTGAATGCACCTTTAAATGAAGAGTTTACCCAAAAATAATAATTCTTTCAATTTACTCAACTTTTATGGTAAATTTACATGCTTATTCTATACTTGAAAACCTCAGAGTGACATCCATATTCTTTAAAGCTTTCCTTTTGTGTTTAAGGGAAAAATGTACATCATCTGGGTTTGAAACATAATAAATGTTGACAGAATTTTCCTTTTTTGAGTAACTATTTGAGACACTATGCTTTGTTTATTGGTAGACTGATAACTTGTGATTTGTTATGGTGTTTGTGTTTCTCTCTTAATTCCTATATCCCTTTTTCATCAGAGCCAAGATCAGCAGCAGAACCTGGTGAGTTTTATTTTTATTATTTTTTTTTTTTACTCCTTCCACTTTCCACTCCTCTTATTCATAAAAACACTTTCCTCTAGACACATGTGTACATATGGATTTATCAAGATAATAATTCTCTGTAAGCTCAACATTTGTGACATCATCACAATGCAATATGAAGTACGGACTAGATATGACTCGAAAATCTCTGATTAACACAATAAATGAACAGGATGCATGCATGTCAACACTGCTTATGAGTCACATACTTTCACTTATCAGTACATGCATATGCTCACCTTCTAACTCCCACCTCTATCTTTGGGTGTGTCTCAGTCTTCTCACTAGTTCAGTAGTTCATATGATGATTTTGTTCATTTTAACAGTGACAGCAAGTATACATGATAACCAAATGAAACAGAGTAATAAAACAATATTTGTTAACAAATACCACCTACATTTTAATATGAGCCCCATAACTTGTAATGGTAATTGAGTCATCACTCTCGCAATGTTGAGTTGTCAAGGCCCTTGCCGAATTGATGTTCACAATTTACTGAATCACCTTGTAGGAAACATGGAAAAGGAATGAGACACAGCTTCTGTCTGCGGCAGTAGACTTCTCTCTGCTATTGAATCACCTCTGTAACCATCAATTACCTGTCTAGATTCACCACACCTGTCTATCTAATTTTCTATCACCTGTCTACATCCCTCTCTCATTACAGGAAATATTTATGTCATGTCGCTGAAGAAAGCATCGTTGGATGCTCCATTGCAGCAATAGATTATGTTGTAAAACTGGCCAGTTATAGTAGCTTGTATAGAAAATTAATTTTAATGGTTTAAGCTTATGTGAGTCACTGTTTAATTGATTAAATCCATTTCTAATCTGGTTTTGCTTGTGATGTTGATGACTCTGTAATTGATGGCTCCTGTGATTGGTCTTGCAGAGGAAATCTGTACGTTGGTGATTGCAGAGGTGTTCCCTGAAGACGGAGGTCTGTTCTGCTGCACTGCATCCAACCAATACGGCTCGGTCAATAGCACGGCACAACTCACTGTCACCCCAGGTGCGTTTACATGGTATCTACAATAACTATATGTGAGATCAAAGTTCATAGTAATGTAAATATTTAAGTAGCCTGGTGATATATTGGTGCAGAAAGAGGTTCAAATTTAAAGAAGCATGTTCATGTTAAAAAATCAATGATCAAACCGTGTAATAAACAGCAAACATCTGTCTTATATAAGTACAGTATATACACAACCATTCAAATGTTTGGGGTCAGTCTTACTAACCCCAAACTTCTGAACTGTAGTATATATAGATATATATTTATAAATTATATAATTTTTTAGAAATTATAGAATTTTCATAATAAAGAAAAACTATTTTTAAAATAAAGACTTTCAAAGAATATATCTTGTATTGATGTTTACATAAAGCTCCTGTTTATAGCCTGAGTCCAGCATTCTTTTGTTTGAGTGTAATATGAGTTGAACGAAGACCAAGGGATAAACTTCTGATAACAACCAAATTAAGCACAGTAAACAGCCAGTTGATGGTTTTAACATTACAGCATGCTCTCATATTAAGTAGTAAATATAAGTGATGTAGCACAGGAATCGTAATGACTTTATTTACAAAGCAGTAACAAAAAACTAAAATACCCTTTCCAAAAAAGGCATAGCAACTCCATCTGTGATCGTTCGATGACATTTTATGGGGCCCACTGTGGTACATCTTGAAAACATGTCAATTGCATGAGGCCAACCAGCCACATCCTATCCACAACACTCCAGGATCGGAGTGTGGGTGAGGAGAGAGGATACAGTATGTGCTGATAGCTGTGTGTCACATGGCAAAGACAGGAGAGAGGGATGAATGTTTATACTGCATGATGGAGTGGGTGTACTTATATTTCTAGGAGTCCTAAGCCTTAAGTTTACTACAGAGCCATTTAAGTAAATCTGAGACAATCTCAGCCAGATTTCATCGGATTAGGTTTTAGCTGTGGATTAACTGTTTATCCAGGATTATGGGTAGTTATAATAAGTTTTCTTCCATTGTAGGTGTGTTTCAGCATTTTGCAATGATTGTTAAAGTGTTGTAAAACTGATTGTTTTACAATGACGAAACTATGATCTGATTTCCCCGATTACTCATAGACCCCACATTTCCTTCTTTATTCCATTGAAGTGCACTGTGACGTAGACCAACTTGATTAGTAGGAAAAGAAATCTGTTCTCACCCTATAATGAATTGTACTATGTCTCTTGTTATCTTGGATCTGTAGTTGCTGAAGACTTGCCCAGTGACAGTGTATCTGGGGATGACAGTGTGTTTGAGGACAACCAATCATTCCCGCCTCCACCTCCTCCGCCGACTGAGATTAGTTTGTTGGAAGTCCCGCCCAAAACCCCACCGAGTGCCGAGGCCTTCCAAATCAATGAGCTGGACATCTGGCCCAGCGTCACTGCACTGCCTGTTCAGGTCTCCACAGATAAAGAGCCTGAGGAAAGTGTTCCTGACAGACCTCTACAAAATGGTCATGCCTTAAACAAGCCACCAGATGAGAGTCTACCGTCACCTTCAAGTGTGAAGGAAACAGCGGCTCCGCCTCCATCGCCTTCAGCGGTTAAGGCGCCACCTCTCCCCACCAAACCCAAACCTAAACTGTGAGTACTGCAGCTGAATCCTGTACATCATCACAAGCTCGTATTTATGAAGTCATTAAATCAAGAGTTTTGCGGCTTTTAGCTTTGAATCTGTCAATATGCTAGTGCAAACGTTCACATTTTGTAGATAAACGCATTTCAAATTTACAGTGTTTTTACAGGGAAAATGGATCAAGATGCTGGTGACTCATCCTGCACTAGACAGATTTTCATTCAATCAAATGCACTCTAGAATGAGAATGTCCCTCCCATTAACACCACCTGCTACTGCCTAATGGGTGAAAAAAAGCTTACGCTAGGAACTGACTTTCAGTTTGTACTGCATTCAATGAAATAAAAATACACTACCATAAAAAAATTCTGGGGTCAAGATAGATTTTTTTTTATTTATTTTTTTTTAAAGAAATTAATATTTATTCAATTCAATAAGGACACACTGAATTGATCAAAAGTGACAGTAAAGACATTTATAATGTTACAAAAGATTTATATTTCAAATAAATGCTGTTCTTTTGAACTTTGAACTATTCATCAAAGAATCCAGAAAAAAATGTATCGCAGTTTCCACAAAAATATTAAGCAGTTCAGCAGAGTTTTGATAATAATCAAAAAAATATTTCAGAATATTAGAATGATTTCTGAAGGATCATGTGACTGTGAAAATTCAGCTTTACCATCACAGAAATAAATTACATTTTAAAATGTATAGAAAAGTTATTTAAATTTGTAATAAGATTTCACAATATTAATGTTTTACTATATTTTAGATAGAATAAATGCACAGAGACTTCTTTCAAAAACATTAAAAATCGTCCTGAACCCAAACTTTTCAAATGGTGGTGTACTATACAGTCTGTGAGTATGCAGGTGTTTAGTATGAAAACAATCTGCCATAATGCCATTTTTATGTGACCTATGACATTAGATGTGTTGCTGTTCTCTGCCATTTACAAATTTGATTACTTCTGTTCTGTGTCCTCACGGGATAGTATAATGCCCATCAAATGCTGAGTACATCATTCGGGTATTTCCAGGACATACTATTTATTTGACGTGCAGCTTTCGGCATAATATTTAATATGACAGAGGCCATATTTTTTTTTTTTATTATACCCTACCAGCATCAAACCATAAAACATTATACTGTCTGTAATTGAAATAAACATGGACTCTGATCAATCTAAAGGCGTTTCTGTGGTGATGTACAGTACTACCCCCAGCTGCCTGCGTATGTCAGTAGGTGGTTTAATGGGAAAGCCCCACTTAGGAACAAATGCATTCCGTCCCTTTATCACCATATCAGAGGCCGGGCATTGCTGCGTGCCATAAATCACTGGTTTATGTGTGTGGTATGTGTGTTTTTATCTGCGTTAGCAGTTGTGCTATGACTACAGCCGGATTTCAGAGGGATCATTTGCTTTTGTATTGGATGTATCTGATACTACACTATCATTTATCATTGGTTGTAGTGATATGTTTTGCATCAGCACTGATCTGAGTGTGGATTTAGGTGTACTATTCAATGCCTGAAGGTTGTTGGCTGTAGATTACTCACTAGGTGAAATTTGACTCTAACTAGAACTGTTCCAGTTTTTAAAGACAGCATCCTTAAGTTTAGGGTCAAGATAAGGTTAAGTACACTGCCCAAGGGCACAACATTAACATGCAGGGCAAGCCAGTACCTACATGCCTGTGATTAGTTACTGTACAGTGACCCTCCAATATATACTGCTCCAGACTACAATCGACAGGAAAAGATCCATATGCGAGATTGTCAGATTTCATCTCGTTAAAGTGTGCGCCAGTGTTTCCTACATGCACCAGCAAACAGTGTGACAAATGACTCTTATGAACAGATTCTTTTTAATGAAATGATGCAAAAGTTTCACAAAACGGCCACAAACTCAGGCACACTAAAAATGTGTCTCAGAGGGAGGGACTCTTTGTTTACTCTAGGCAGAGCCAGTCTCATATATATATATATATATATATATAATATATATATATATATGTATGTGTATATGTGTGTGTATGTATGTATGTGTGTGTGTAGTTCAGCTCTGTAATCTTGTTTGGATTATGCGTGGCATTGAAGTTTGTGCGTGTGAATGTGACTTTAGGATTTTGTGGTTGCATACCTTTACATAGGCCTACTTTATTTGTTTGAAAAAACTATTCGAGCTGTTTGTCTCTGTGGTTAAAGGAAAAGTAGTATGTGTTTGTGTGTGTTTAGTGGATGGATGTTGGGGAAAAAAAAGAGGGAAAAAATCAATTGCGTGCATTCTAGTTAGTGTATACACAGTAAATCATGTAAATGGAAAGCTTTGCATTGTGTACATGCTGTACTGGGAATACAGGGCAACATTTAGTCCTTGTGGTTTTATCCGTGACTTTTCTCCATATATTTCCCCATTCGTTCTGTGATTCCAGATCCAATGAGCAAGCAGACGACCTCCCAAATAAAAGGTAAAACAAAGAATAGGTTAATGCAACCTGAGTGTGAATATCGCATATCTGCGTGGGTTTGACAGGCATGTGATAGCTATGAAAGGAAAATTGTTTCTTGTCATGGATGAGGTCCAAGTTGAGGTTTAAATGGCACGCCATTTGGCAAAACACTGTCTTTGCTTGAGCTTCTGCAGATTATTGCCATAAGCTGCTTCCCCAAAAGATTTTCCACTGTAACATCACAAATCAACCGCTAGAAACAACACAGCAGGGAGCAGGTAGGAAGACCCTCCTCCCCCATTGAAAAACACACACCACCCCACTGCTTTCTACCCAGCACTAGTCACTTCACCATGTCATTTAGTTGTAAAAACAGGAATTTCATAATTGTACAATTACCCAGAGGTCATTTGTGCATGCTGTGTGGCAGGTTATCGTATCTCTGCATCCTCCAGGTACAACCAGACCTGAACCCTGCCTTCTGACCCTCCAATCCCATTTACACATTCCAGCTGATTTCCTTTGGATATTCCCATAACTCTCTGTTCACATCAGTGCTTTGAATAAAATGATGAAGTTGGAATTTAAGGTCATGTTGTAGCTGCTGACATTTATCTTTTACAGGTCCCCTGTGATCTGAAATCTCCTTTAGTTCAACTTTATTTCAGCGTTACGGTGATTTATCAATTACATCTGTGATTATGTTGTTTGCCGAATTGCCGTAAAGCAATTAGAGGACGAGTGGAAAGTATGAGTTTGCAGCTCTGGTCATGTTCTTTGGGTAAACTAGTAAAAGGGTGATAAACTTCACTTGGTTTCATGTTTCAGCGATGGGCCTTGGGCTTTTGCTGGCACTATAGCATTGTTTCGATACGATGCATGTCATATAAAATAAAATCTGGTGCTGCCTACTAAAAGTATTTATTTTAGCACGATTACTTGCTTGCAAATATGTTCTTTTCTCGGCCTTTTCTCCCTTCATATATCTAGTCCATCTTGAACATTTTACCCAAAAATGAAAGATTTGTTATAGTTTCCTCACCCTCATATCACTCCAAATCGACTTAATTTCTTCCGTCCAACACAAAAGGTAAATTTTTGAAACCTATTCTGTTCACTCTTTTCCATGTAATGAAAATGAATGAGGACTAGGGTCAAGCTCCAAACTGACAAAAGAGGCATTATGAAAGTATCATAAATTATGACTTGTCTTCTGAGGTCATATTACAATTTTGTGTGATTAACAGACCAAAAAATGTTACTCACTGAAAATTAATGAAGTAACAATGTTTGAAACACAAAGAATTAATAATTTAGTAACAAATCGTACGTATACAGTTTTCAAGGTCAATTCACTGATTTGGTTACTGTGAATCAGTGAATGATTTAAATTCAGTCTGTTTGTCATATGAAGTTATTGTATGATTTTTGAAAATTTATAATATAGCACACAAGTTAAATGTTTTTGAAACTGGAAAGATCCAGTCCACATTTGTTGGAATTGCTTAGAAAAAAGAGATTATTTTAAGTCAAACAGGTTTAGAACAATATGAGGTGAGTATATGATGACAGAATTTTAATTTTGGGTGAACCATCCTTTCATTTTCATATTTTGAAAGATTTGTAGAGATCTACTAAAAAGTGAACTTTCACCCAAATTTATTCATTTTAAGACATTCAGTGCCAAACTAAATGCAAGACTCGCAGAAAGACACCAACTCAGCTGACATTCATACAAAGTATTTGAACTTATTTATTTTGGTGGGGCATAACATGTGCTTGTTCATTGTTCTAACCAAGTGTTGAGTGAACATCCTTCATCGTTTAACACCTTTGCACTGTGCAGTTTGATTAACATTTTCAAATCTTTTCACACTTGATCCCTTGTTTACTCTCCTCTGACGCTACACCCTGCGGCGATACATGCCATACAGGAAACTGCGCAGTGTGCTTTGGCAGACTTTGGTGACAGCAGGAGGGCCCTTGTGATATAGACAGGGCCCAATGTCCTTCAGCACAGGAAGGGGCAGAGAGATAGACAGAAACAGAGGAAGGTGTGAACGAACAGGGTGTTTGGTGGGCGTCCACCTGCAGTCAACCCAGAGGAAAGACTTTGTGGATCAATTTTGAGGCAAATATGGCATATAAAAATCAAGCTTATAATGAAGGCACATTACTCAATTTAATCTGAACAACTAAATCCCTGTTAGAGCCGAGGTTTTATTTTCAGAGGAGCATCTGTGTAAGCGAGAGATGGTTATGTGCACCTCTGATTTATGAGCTTGGTGGGCTGAAATCACAGGGGTTTTATGGGAACATGCTTCACAGTGTGTAAAGTCCATACCACACTGAAATGATAACACCTGGAGCATGTAACAGAAACACAGAGACAGAAAGTGAGAAGACTGTCTGCATTATGCTCTAGGGTATACGTGCTGTCACACATGTACACTTTCAGTATGTATTTTTGTGCGTATGATGAATTAAAGATACTTAGCAGGTGGTGTCTGATATCAGCTGTACAGGTTGATGAATGTGTGTGGTAACATAGTGAGACATTTCACAAAGCCCCTTTGAATTAATGCTGGATTCTAATATATTTGTCCTGTAGGTTTGTGTGCGTGTGAGAGCCTTTGGAAAATCTTCAAAAAAATCTTTGAAGTATTTTTTTTTTTTCAGTGGATCAAATTAGCATTAATTCTTCCTTCATGAGAACACAGGATATGTTTTTGTAAATGTACTGTCTGTTTGGTTTTGGATTCTTTCCTCTGCATCAGCATGGTGGTTATGTGATACCACAACTCACAATATCTGAAGATTTTTGAGAAGTACTGTAGGCTAGCACCTAAAGTGTTCTGATACCAGTTGGCAAAGACTGTATACCATTAAGTGAGAAGACATGACTGGAGAAAAAAATTGGTTAATGTGCAGGGGGAAATGAATGCTTTTATTCAGCAAGGACACATTCAATTGATCAAAATATACAGTTTTACATTATTAAAAAAATTCTATTTCAAATAAAAGCTGTTCATTTGAAATTTCTATTTATCAAAGAATTCTGAAAAAATATTATTAAAAAAAAATTAATAAGCAGTTTTGATGGAGTTTCTAAAGGATCATGTGACGCTGAAGTAATGGCAGCTGAAAATTCAGCTTTGCAATCACAGGAATAAATTACATCTTAAAATAACGGTTTTCTTTTTGAATATGTTGTAAATTGAAATATTTCACAAAATTGCTGTTTTTACTGTATTTTTTTTATATTAAAAATTTAAATATTACCCACCCTAAACTTTTATATTAATATATAATTGGTAGAAATTGCATTCAAAATCCAGTCAATTCAAAATTAAAACAAAATTATTTTCAAAAATAATCAAAGGCACATATTTGCAGTTTAAATCAGCATAATACGGTGGCCTAGAAGTGCAAAACAAATAACAATTCTGAAAACAAAATAACAAATTACAAATGCAAATCTAAAAAACAAAACAATTCAGAAAACACAACAACAATTCAGAAAACATTATAACAAGTCAGAAAACGCAACGACAAATTCGAAAATAAAATAAGTCAGAAAACACAATGACAAATCAGACGAACCGGAAGAGGCAGGTATAGTTTGAAACCGTGCCATTGGTTTGAGAATAGATTACTCACCGCTGACTGGACGAGACATCGGTCAATCAAGGTACAGGAAGAACAGTAGACTAGCGGTAGAAAGTTTGGAGATGTTTAGTTCAGTTTAAATGTATTGTATGAATTGCCCTTACTATGGAATAAAAAATGCATGTACATTTACAACACTGTACTCTGTATTATATTACCTTTGAATCAGAATACAAAAAAAGTTAACGCTATAATGCGAGGGTGTTTATCGTACAGTGTCTATCGAGTGACAGTAAATTTGACATAGTTCTCTCTTCTGACTGCCGTTATCTCTCAATTTTTTTTTTTTTTCTTTTTATAAGTCGTGAAAACACTATCGTGGGTTTTTCTTTTTCTTTTTGAGCAAATGGGAATGCAAAAAACAAACCAAAAAAAAAAAAAAAAACAGGCAGAGGTGTGTTAAATTAGGATTTTTTTTTTTTTTTTTTTTTTTTTTTTTTATGTGGGGCGGACAGAATTTAAAGGGGAGAATATAAATACAAAATATTAAGAGTTGAACAGTCTTTTTATTAGGTAATTAAACATTGAGTTAGTTCAAAAGTAGAAAACGGACTTATTGAAAATGCAAATTGATTCTCTACCAGTAGGAGGCGCTTTTGGAACGGTTTCCCTCGCAACAGCTGTACACAAAAGCTGCGCGGCTCTCATAAACGCTACTTTATCAGGCAATATTCAGGCATTATAATTTAGATGAGATGAAAATGACATCGAACGTTTGAGAAACACCCCCCTTTTTGGTCCGTTGAGATCCTCCTGTCAAAGCCACACCAAAGTCAGCCAGACAGACAATAATCCTTCACTTCCCGTGACAAAAGGACCTGAGTGATGTATAAATGCACCATATTGGCTCAGAGGTCATGACCTGATGAGCCAGAAATCCACACCCTACTTCATCGGATGTCTGTGAGCCACACAGAGACGCAAAATGTCTCCTAGGAAGTCTCTTTGAAGTAAATTATGCAATAATTTACCTCCTTATTCATTATATGTTTATTTAAGCGATTACTCACCGAAACTGTGAGGATTTTTGTTTATTCTGGATTAGTGGATCGCTGTGGTGGCAAAAGTAGATGAGCGAAAGAGAGACCGAGATAAAGAGCGAGATTGAGAGGATAACAGATGAGAAAGGAAGTCTTTAATCCTCGCTGAAGTGCTTGTATTGCTGTCTTCATGCCGACTGCATTGCTGCCATACCGCACCGCCCGCCACAAACCTCCATGAGCCGCAGTGGGGTTGTTGTCATGGACACTAGAGACAACTGCAGCAAACTGAGGGCTGTTCTCAAACAATCTGGTCACATTTCAGTGAGCTCTCTTATTCTTGACCACAACCACACCAGCTTTCTCTCAAACTAATGGGTTTTTTAGTTTCAGATGTCGTGCTTGATTTTACAGTGCTGATGTGGTTGTTGCGGTAGTGTGTCTGTTTTATTCTGATCAATTTAGTTCCAGTGAAGGAGGTCTAATAGCTTGAAAAACCTAACTCAGTTTCCCAGTCATCTCAGTGGCAGTTGCTCCATATTTCACCATTTCAGTCAGGTTCTCCAGTCAGTTTTTCAGTTCAAATTGTCATGGTTGTGAACACAGATAAAGTGTTTAGCACTGAGTGTCACGGTGTACTGCTAAAAACCATACTGTTATGCCCAGCATTACGGTTAAATCCGCTGCGTGCTGGTCAGCCGGTTGCATTTCTGGGGTGTGACTCAGCGCTGTTTCTCAAAGCTGGTTTGTTTATGAGGTGCGACACAGCTCCCCGAACATTTTCCTATCATTCTTGCACCTCTGCAGATAAAATTCACAAATAGGTTTTCTTGGCCTTGCGAGCCTCATTTTTAGAAATTAACCCAGAGTTTCCACTGTGGACTGTGACTTTTATTTTGTGTTTATTTATATATGATACAACTGAGACTCATAAAAATACTGGATAATTGCTAATTGGCAAGGTAGATAATTGGTAAGTAGCCTGAAAGTAGGTACAATACCGTTCAAAAGTTTGAGGTCATAAGGTTTTTTTTTTTTTTAATGTTTTAGAAAGAAGTCTCTTATGCTCATCAAGGCTGCATTTATTTGATTTAAAAATACAGTAAAAACTGTAATATTTACGGTGGCCCTGTAGTGCACAACACAACAAACTCTCCACAACTGAAACAAGCCACAACATAACGAAATCTCCACAACACAACGGAAACAAGCCGCAACACAATGGAGACAAACCACAACACAACGAAATTAGCACAACACAACGGAAACAAGCCACAACAAAATTAGCATAACACAATGGAAAGAAGCCACAACACAACAGAAACAAGCCACAACACAACGGAAACAAACCACAACACAACGGAAACAAGCCGCAGCACAACAAAATTAGCACAACACAACATTAACAAGCCACAACACAACAAAATCAGCACAACACAACGGAAACAAGCCGCAAAACAAAGAAATTAGCACAACACAATGGAAACAAGCCACAACATAACGAAATCTCCACAGCACAACGGAAACAAGCCGCAACACAACGAAATTAGCACAACACAACGGAAACAAGCCACAACACAATGAAATTAACACATCACAATGGAAACAAGCCGCAACATAGCAAAATTAGCACAACAAAACTAAATTAGTCCTATGCGTTGTGTTGTGCACTATTGGGCCACTGTAGAAAACAGTTGTACTTAATATCTTTGTGGAAACTTTTACTGATTTTTTTCAGTATACTTTGAATAAAAAGTTCAGAAGAACAGCATTTTTTGGAAAATAAACATTTTGTAACATAAACTACTTCTTTAGTTTCACTTTTGATCAATTTAATACATCCTTTCAAAACAAAAGTGTTCATTTCTGGCCTGAAAGTAGGTTTTTCTGATGCTTATATGTGGTTATAATATAAAATACACATTTTAATAACCCCAGCATGAAAAAGGCTAACAAATTTATCATAGTTAATTTGCAGAGTAAAAACATTAGCTTTGTTTTTGACCAATTCAGCTGGTTTACTTTAGAATGATTGAGTAGCAGAGTGTGGCCAAGAAGTCCAGAGTGAAGACAAACACTATTGACTATGTGCAGTCCTTATAAGGAGACGGGGGGATGTGGGATTGGCTGGGGGATCGGAGGCTCGGTGCTGTATTGGATAGTGGTGTTAAAGTGACCCACTGGGAGTAGAGCAGCTTTCCAAATATGGAAGAGTGAGTCAAAACAGGCCATCTCAATAAAAAAAAAAATTTACTGGAAGACTGGAGAAAGAGAGAAAAAGTGAAAGAATGAAGCAAAAGTGGTTTAGAGTAGAAAAATGAGTCATTTAGAAATTAGGAAGTTTTTGAGATACTGGTTTGGAAATACAGAGTGGGAGTTCACATTCATAGATAAAAAGACCATATTTATAGATGTCTGATGTAAAACAGAATGGATTTAGTTAGGAATGGTTCATCCAAAAAGAAAATCCCTTTACTCACCCTCATGTCATTCCAAAACTGTATGACTGAATTTTTGCAGATCACAAAAGATGTATTTTCATTTATGGATAAACTATTTCTAAAACGTATGACTGTTCGAGAAGGGGGGTTATATTGTAATGAGAGAGCGGGACACTTGTGTGTTGACAGGATGGAATGTTAGTCTTAACTGATGGTCTGGCCAAGAGCTTAAAGGTCTTTATGTCTGGACAGTCGGACAGAGATGTTTGGCATATGAGACATATAGATAGTGTTTGGGAGACAGACACACACACACACACACACACACTATCTATGACACATTCTCACAGTCTCTGGCAGTCTGGGAATTGCATTGTTTGCAGATGGGGTTATTTAGGATTATTGTGGGCAGCTTGACAGTTAAAGGTGAAGTGTGTAACTTCTGTGGAACATAAAAGATATTTTGAAAAATGTCTCACTGTCCATACAATGGAAATGAATCAGCACCAAAACAGTTTGGTTACCAACGTTCTTCAAAATCTTTTGTGTTCAGCAGAAGATGTAAGTCATACAGTATTGGAACAACATGAGGATGAGTAAATGATGACACAATTTATTTATTTTTTTTCATTTTTGGGTGAACTATCACTTTAGGTATTGCTGTACTTTTAAATACTTTTAAGTCACTATGTACATATATACAAATGTGTGTACATTTATCAGTGTGTTTTAAAATGAGTCGGATCTGAATATGTACATTAGGCTTTTAGTGTAAAAAGAAAGATGTATATTATTAACTTTTTTTTTTTTTTTTTTTAATTGCTTGATGGGTATTGTAGTGATTGACACCAGCAGATATCGACTTGCTATTTACTGGCTGTTATGAGTCATTCCTGAGAATTAGCATGAGCGCTAAACAGACTGTTCCTCTCTGCCAGACTCATCTGTATCCCAACACAAGCACACACGCGGGCCAGGAGAGGAACATAGAAGAATACAGAGCACTACTTAAAATAGACATTACACATCCAGAGAGAAATGATAACTGCACCCATACTCCCATTAGTCTAAAATAAGTCAGAATGCGTTCATGCATACACAAATAACACAGCAGAACACAATTGTCAAGAACAGAAAATGAACTGGGGGGGTTAAAGAGTTCCAGAACATTTTATCTACTGCAGATGTAGAAATTATCCAAGAATTGTCAGTAATCTGTGTCTACAGTGCAAGATATACAGATTTATCTGAATAAACAATCTCAGATTAAAACAATCTTTTGAAATTCAAACAAAGTGGCTGACTGATGGGAAAAAGTAAGCCTTGTAAATTATCAAAGATGAAAAAACAACAACAATAATTACGAGGTTTAGACAGTGTTTTTGTTCTTTACTCTAACTTTGTTTAATTTGAAGTGTATAACAAAAATAACATGTGAAATTATGAAATATTTACCATTGTGTGCGTGTTCAGTTTACATGCTTTAGAGGATGTTTTTAAAACAAACTCCTATCATTTCCAAGAGCGAGATGTTATCTAAGGTTTAGATTTGAAGGTTTAAACAGCCGAGGAATAACCCAAGGCAAGCACATGGATTAGGAGTGATGTAAGTGGCTTACATTTCACCCATTCTGGATGTTTTATATTAAACAATCTAGATTTATTTTATTATAATGTGCTACATTGTGACATGAATAGTTTGTTTATTAGCTGGTTTTGTACATGTCTCTCTGTAGGCCTACCAATTAAAACTAGATTTATACAAGACCACCCCATCTGTGGGGAAAAATATCAAAGATTTAAGATTTATTATTTGTTTGCAATTTTGATTAACATCTCAACACTGAGAATAAAACGAATATTTTACACAATACTTTATTTTTTTTTACATTTTATAGCTGAGCTTAAAGAAAGTTGAGCAAGGGGACTTTTATTGTGTGATAGCACGCAGGCTGCCGTCAGTGAGTCAGAGCAGAGCGCTACAGCCAGACTCCGCGTCACTCAGCGCGTGTCTGCGCGTTCAGTATAAAGACAAAGCAGCTGAGTGCGCGCTGCAGTCCTCATACACACACACACTCTCTCACACACACACACACACACACACCTGTAAGGAATTACTTACTTGCGACGGGAATAACTTTAACAAGGTGAAAAACAAGGTACAGACTTTTCTTCTACATTTAGAATAACTTTCATGGATGAATGTAGATCATTTTATGAATAAGTTACTTATTTCTGTTCATTGATGCAAATATGTGAGAGAACGTTGAAATGTAACCATTTAACACATAACGGTTAGTTTTGGAGTTTTTTTCTGTTTTAGTTTTTGTGCATTACTTTTTTATTGTGCAGACTTTTTTTTTTGTCTTAGGGCAGAATGTTTTACATCCAACAGAGTTTAATTGGGAAAAAAAGTTATGAATCAAAGCTGACAACAACAGAAAAGAATAAAGTGTTAGAACACAATATAATCTACTGATATTATGTGTATATATACAGTATATGAGAATAAAAGAATAGAGGATATATAGGAAAGTGATGTACTTGAAGACAAAAAGAAAGAAGAATAGAAAAGAGTTACAGAAAACAAATTAGAAATGCCCTGCTCAGTGAAAATACTGTTAGTCAGCACAGTTTTGCACAGGGCTTTGGCAAGAAAAGTAGGTTATTCAAACTCAAAGCCTTCAAAATATCTGGAAAAGATGTTATGTTAGTGGCTTTGTCTTTTGCACTTGTGTTCCAAGTTTAAACGGTTGAATGTTTAGCACTTTAATGTGTGTATGGGTTGGCAGTGCACTTCACTCAAGGCAGCAGTAACACCATTAATTGATGGTTAGCTTAGTGGAGTTTTGGTTCATAAAGGCCATTGTACTAACCGTTTTATTGCCAGCAGAGACTGGTTTGGACTCTACCTCTCTTCATTGCTCAGTTTGCCTTGTTTAGGGCTTATTTCTTTTCTTCTCTCTCTCTCTCTCTCTCTCTCTCTCTCTCTCTCTCTCTCTCTCTCTCTCTCTCTCTCTCTCTCTCTCTCTCTCACTTTCCCTGCTGGTAATCCCATTTGATGGTGATGGGTGATGTCTTTTCGGCCAATCTGGAGAGGAATGTCTTCAGCTCACATTCCAGACATATACACACTTTGTGAGAGAGAGTGAGCGAGCAAGAGGGATGCAATGAGACATTCTATGTGAAAAGACAACAGTCTGGTTCTGTTTTATGTGCTGTGCATGCAATTAGAGAGAAACAGATGGGGGAGGGTCTGAGAGAGAGATGGTGAAAGCAAAAGAGAATAATGGACTGTGCAGGTCAAGACTTTGCAACTAAAGATAAATAGAGTGGAAGAGAACGAAACAACAGTGAATGGAGCTGAAAATGAAGCACTTTAACTTTTCCTGTAACTGCCTTGACTGAAGGTTTCATTCATGCTTTTCAAAGTAGTCTTTCAAACACACCTATGACTAAATAGGCAGGAAACAAATTTCTATCTGTTTAAAAGTTTCAGAATGCACAATATATTGCTTTTGTGTTGGTTGTGGTTTCTCTTTTAAATATATTTCATATATATTTGGTTATAATAAAATGTGTATATGTATGATAATCTATGGATCAAAAGTTTGGGATGAGCAAGACATATTTTTAAATAAATGCTGTTCTTTTGATTTTTCTATTCTAAGAATCCTGAAAAGTATCACATTTTCACAAAAATATTAAGTAAAACAGTTTTCAGTATTGATAGTAATAACAAGGATAATGTGACACTGCTGACTAGAATAATGGCTGCTGAAATTCAGCTTTACTTTTATGTTGAAATCCATTCAAAGATAGGACGTTGCATCATATAGCAATTTGCCAAGGACCCATAGAAGCATCAAGCAGGTTTGTAACTCTTTCAAATTTGGAAAAAAAAATAACCTTTTTTTTAATGGCTGGTATGTAGTTACCACATTTGGATATCATGTGGTGTGACCTCAAAAAAAAAAAACAAAAAAAAACAAAACAATGAATATTAAGTTATTTCTACAAACCTTTATTTTTATTATAAATTTCATAGTGACCTTTCATGGGAAACTAGCTTGTTTTGTTTAGGTGGCTAATTCTGTGCTTGTAAATTTTGACTGAATTTGAAAATATCATGTGGTGCGACCACTGCAGAGTGTTTTCCATTATAGATATATGTCCCAGATTCGCCGTTTTTGTGCTTTTATATTCAATTATATTCAATTATATTTTATAATATACAATTTATATATACAAAATACTTTAACATAATTTGGAATAGATTTTTACGCAGTTTGGATCATTTCAGGCGGTTTGTTTAATCTTTGTCCAATATGAGAAAAAATGCAAAAAAATAATAATTTAGAGCATCTAATTTTAGTTAGGTAATTATGCATTTATTAGTAATTTATTATATATCAATAACTTTTAATCTATTTTGCCAGATTACACTGCCAAGCAAAGTAAAATAAACGCTCGCCATAGGCAGCATGTTAATTCTGACCCTGCAGTCAAGCACAAACTCCAGATGTAATTTTCTGCTGTAAGAAAGATGTTTATGATCTCATCTCAGAACCTGAGCCAGCAACCTTCCGCTACTCTAAATTGACCCTTCGCAAAGACCCGCCCTTATTTACTGTTGCTACGTCCGACAAACCATGGCACGTTTATGCCACACATCATGTTCTGATGCAGTGAAAAATACATCATGGAGCAAAGAAGACACTGACAACGCGCCGACATACAAGACAGAGCAGGTTACTTTTGGTATTAAACAAAGTCTCAGAGTTCAAATTTTGTGGTTTTTTTTTTTTTTTTTTTTTTTTTTAAGAAATTCAAACAACAAATACTGTTTTGTGGCTCTTTAATGTATTGTGACAGATCGCTGTATCACCTCAGTTCAAGCGGCATGTGAACCAATCATACTAGTTATAGCACAAAATAAACATGAATAAACATTGGAAGGTATCTTGTTTCAACTGTGAAAAGATGTCAGTACACACTATTTTTCAAGTTCAAGTCCACCAACATTAATCTATTCTCCTGTCTGGTTTGTTTGTCGGACAAAAATGGCAGATTTGGCATTATGATTGCTCAGATTGCCTATTTATCAAACTCCCGGCGAAGAGTCAATTGAGTTTAGAAATAACTGGGTCTAAAAAAAATGACTGCAGTTAATGCCATATGCTGAACTTTTTTTACACGTTTCTTTAAATAGATTTTTAATGATGTAAGGCCTTTGTGTCATTTGGAGTGACCACTCATCATGTGGTGCGACCAATAATAGCAATAACTGAATTAAATTAAAAATAAATTATCTAATTTCTGTGGCTGAAATATGAATCACTGCTATAGTTTGCTTAAGTGAATGGTATTTTTAAAATATTTTTGTCAGTTTTATGCAATTTACAGAAATAAGTCTGCTAACTACAATTAGAAGGCAATTCTGAAATTATAGAACAAAAATATGAGATCATTATTTACAAAAACTCAAAAGAAATGCAAATACTTTTTCTAAACACTTTACTGAGAACATCTAAAAAAAATGTTAAGCATGTTAAGTAAATGAATTAATTTTAATATAAATCCTGGTCGCACCACATGACATTTAAGGCTACGGCCGATGAAAAAACACATCACTTCATTTAAAATTTTAATATGAATTTGTGTACACAACCACCTTAATGTTCGAACAACTACAAAAGATATTATTTTTTGTATTTTAAAATTTGCCTGTCGAAAATCCTTATACGTCACTGACCCATATATTACCCTGCCGTCATCTAAAAATCACTTAAAGTTAAACTTTAAAAATACTAACAGTTAAATAACAATGTTAAAAGTAATCAGTGTGATGCCTAAATTTCCTTGTAGCATGAAAAAATTAAAATGTTTTTAGTCATTAAAGCAATAATCTTGCAAACTTTGGCAAATCCAGTGATTATTTCCTCAAAAGCGTTTATTGTATCAACTCAATACCTGGTAAACACGACTTTGTTTCAGGTGGACTGACAAACCCCTGTGGATTATGTCAGCCAGTCAGATTAGAGCTTGCCAGTTTGAGAAAGTGCTTTCCAGTTTTGTACTTTTCAGGTCAAAGAACAGAGCGTGGGTGGACAGGATGGATGGAGACAGAGTTGAAAGGATGGAGAGTTGATACACCAAAGGAGAGAGACAAAGTCTGATATTTGGAGAATGCGTGAAGGTGAAATTAGAGAATAGAAAAAAAGAGGAGGAGGAAAGAGAAAGCATGAAAGTGAGAGTGTGGGAGCTGGAGAAGAGAAAGAGCCTTTTTTTATTTTGGCCTGACGTATTTATGGAAAGTTGGACATTTCCTCTAGGAGGTCTGGTAGGGAGTGTAGAGCCGCTTGGCTTGGGTGGGAGCCACATTGTGAGATCAGATCTGGGTCAAACTGCTCCTAAAGCAGGAACACGCTCAACCAATACCAATGTAATCTGAGAAAGGGCTCAAAAACTTGCATTTCCAGACCTTTTCTGTGTGTGTGTGCATATGTGGTCCACTTTATGTACTCTGTTGACCTCTAGAAAAGCTAAGGGCCAAAATTACTGTAGGAGATTTCTGGAAGTTTTGTTCACTGTAACATGGCAAGAATCCAGATGATTTTATGCACATTAGTGGCAAGAGAATGTGTGTCCGGTTTGGTTGTGTGAGTGACAGCACTGCTATTACATTCAGATATAATGGAAGGATCAGATGCAGTCTCCTGCTCGCAGTCTGTACACTGTTTGATGAATAGACTGTGTTTCGAAGGGCGTGTTTGTGTGTATGAGCGTCTGCAGGGAATAAAAGAGACACTAGTCCGATACCGCAGCTTTTTCAGGATACTTTTTCTTGCTGACACATGAGTCTTATTGCAATCTAAGAACTCAAAACTCTGGGGTATTGTAGGGTTGGACTGTAAATTGCAGTGAAAAAGGACAAGATCTGTTGCTGTTTGAATGGTTAGCGTGACTGTATATAGGGTGTATTTGGATCATGGTGAAATGGAACTATAAAAGAAAGCTGAAGTCACTTAGCCAACAGGGTTTGGGTGTGGTTATAATTCAGATGTTAATGTGTATAAAAGTGCATTTAAAGAGTGAAAGTTTGAAATGGTAAGTCTCAGTTGGATATTATAGACTAACAAATAAATAGGCGACTTATTAAACTCTGACAGTAATTGTCTCAGTGTAATTATAAAAGTTATGAATTTGTTTCAAAAGTGCCGTAGCAGCAAGGGTTTAAATGGGATCAATTAAGAGATGCAACTTTTTGGAGAGCTTTAACTGTTGAGTCAGAAACATACCATGTGATACACAGGCCCAAATTCTTTAGCTAAAGCATTTGGTAAGATTTAAATAAATAAAAAAAAAACAAAGATTTTGAAAAGTCTCTTATGCTCACAAAGCTGCTTTTATTTGACCAAAAATACAGTAAAAACAGTAATACTGTAAAATAGTATTACAATAAAAAATAACTGTTTTATATTTGAATATATTAAAGGTGTAATTTACTCCTATTTATACTTTTTGTGAAATACAGATTGTTGCTGTTTTTTGTTGCAGATTACTCCGAAATTTTTATATGAAAATATGACAATGGGAGGTTGTTTCAGTTTGTGCGTCTCAGATGTTCATCCATCCGTCCTGCAGCTGTGTCATTGACTGCCAGTTTGCTAAATTACCATGTAGTCAGACAGTCTATGAATCACTTATTTCTTCAGACACTGACATGAATCAATCACCTGAATCAATCATATTTCATCATTGAATCAGTTGGTTAACTAGAACTAATCATCCAGGGGCGTGATGATGCAGTGATGATGACATGACGGGTGTGGTTGCAGTTGGATCCAGGTGTGCTGCTTTTCATTGTGTAGTTGTGTGTGTGTGTGTGTGTGTGTGTGTGTGTGTGTGTGTGTGTGTGTGTCCGCATGTTTTCTGGAATGTCTCAGTCTCTTCCCACGTTTCTTCCCCAGTTTGTGTACTCTGTTGGATAAACACATTTCAGTTCTATAACACTGTCACTTCTTCAGTGAAGAAGGTTTTGTTACCACAGTAGCAGAAAACATTTGTGTTTTTTTTCTGGCCTCTTGTTGTAGTCAGCTGTTTTAGGAGAAATCTTCTTTTATCTGACAGGACCGTCCAATTTTATAGTCTAATACAATTTTAATGCAATAATACAGAGCGAAGTTTATAAACTTGTTTTGCTCATTACTATTCCATATTTTTTGTTTGCATGTCTTGCACACAGACACGTGTACACACACACAATGCAGAACATGCTCTGTAAACACAAGGAGTCCTCTAATTGTCAAATATGTAAACTCAACAACTTCCTGTCATCTTGAAGCTTTTTCCTGTGATAGCAGTGGAAACTCCACTCACGCGCACAGCCAAAACAGAGATGCTTAACCTGACCTCAAGACAAACACATCCCATAAAATCGCTCTTGTATTATTCTTCAACACATTTAACAGACTTTTGATGAATGTAAACACCTGAAAATCTGTTTACAGGATGGATTTTTTGCATGTATCAATCTTCAGCATTGATTTTAAACAATGTTTAGAGGATTAGATATGACATACTCAGAAGATACTCCTGTAGGACAGTGCGAGGAGATGATAGAGTAAAAAAAAACAAAGCGCGAAGAATACACTGACCTTAATATGTTTAGTGAGACTAACCAACACCAGCCCGTGTCTGATGCAGTAGTATTAAAAGTCTGGATAGAAGTGATTGGTGGTCTAATTAAACCATAATCTGCACTGACCCGTATTTTACCATTATTTTGTAAAGGGCACATTTGTAAACACAACTTTATGAGGTATTTTTCGCCGTTTTATAGGGGCACAAATGCCACTGACAAATGTCACCACTTCAAAGCAAATGAGAACATGTCTGACCTCATGTCACGATTGTGTTTTAATGGTACAACAAATTGTAGTGTTTAATGCAGTGTGAACAACATCAGCTCTTGGTTTTAAATTATGATGTGGAGGAGAGAAAGAAAGACTAACTCAACAGCTTCCTGTCATGTCTGCATATGATTCAGATGCAATGCAACAGGCTTCAGAGGAAGATAAGAACAGAAAAAATATGTGCACTGTTTTGCAGATGGTTTTTGTGACTTCTATGAAGTGGTTTCTGAAGAAAAGAACAAAGGCACTATATTAGGATAGGCAATATAGGCTTTAATAATAAACAAACATTTAGTAAAAGATAAGCTCATGACATCACTCCACCGCAAGTGTAGCTTACAGCTAAACAATATGCTTACCACATAATTTATTCATGTTGTAATTGCATGCTGGTATTAGTATCTGTAATTTTTGAAAGCCCTGCCTTTATCTTTTTTTTTTTTTTTTTTTTTTTACTTTTGGCATTTATTTGTTTTAGTTCATTTAAATTTAATTTAATCATGGTTTATTAAATTACATTTTTAAAAATAAGCTCTGTTTAGACAGTTTCTGTAATTTCTTTAGCAGTGATGTCTGAACAGTTCTCTGATTCAAAACAGACGACTTTGACGATTGTGTGTGTTTTATGCAAGGTCAAGTGCTTCTCTGGGGTTCCCATAAAACAGTAGGAACTAGATTTGTGTAAGTGCATTTTATAGACATGTAGCTAAATTAGACAGGAATGTGTGTAAGTGCAGGAATATGAGAGTGTGTTTTGTGTCTGCTGAGGGGTCTGCTTCATCTCCACTAGTAACAAACCTTGTAATTTGGCAGAAAACTGAATGGGTTACTTCATGTAACCTTTGACAGAAAGCTGTGATTATTTAAGCAGTGCTGCATGCTATCAGCATATGGACACAGAGCCATATGTACCTCTCCCCCATTATCATCTTTAAATCACTCAAACTATGAGAGAACTGACCCTGAGTACAGCAGACTCAGCTGAGGAAGGGCTGTAAACTTGAAAAACACAACTGGGATTGTGGTTGGAGCCGTGGCCATGTGGGCGATGTGAGCTTGAGTCACAATTGATCCCATTCCTTCCCTTCCATTCCAAAAAAAAAAAAAAAAAAAAAGCCTAAATGTCTTGTGTAGACCTGCCATAATTTATTTATATTGTTGGTGAACCTACTTCGAAACTACAGTAGCTTTCCAAGTCAAACCTTTTGGAAAAAGTGGTTAGCTACACTGTAAGATGCAATTAAAAAAAAATAGCAAAAATACTTTGAAGCTTACTAAGGGGGGAAATGTTTATTTGTAAATGCACAATTATCAGATGATATAATTTCATCAGATATCGCACTTATGCCTTGATGGTTTTTAATTGAGTGAATAATTTGTTACCATTACATTTGAACAGATAACTTTAAGCGGCATACTACAAAAAAAGCTTTGAATGCATAAAAAAAAAAAAATTAATTCATTAACCAAAGAATTCATTATAAAAAAAGATCTAAAATTCCACAAAATGACCAAATCATTTTTGAATCGGTTCATTTATGTGAAACAAAACAGTTCTGTAGAAGTAGAATGCTTTGGACTTTACAACTCCACAGGAAAACATTGTTGACTGATTGATGGAAATGAAAATGTAGTGTGTTTCACCACGGTTTGTTCAAGTGCCATGTTACTGGAAAAAGCTGAACTAATGTCACGCTTTGTTTCCTGCTTATTTGTACTCATCCCTTCAGTAAATATTCAAGAAATGCACTGCACACACATTGTTGAATCTGTATCTGTATGTTGGTGTCTTAGATTTCTCTAATGAATGAACATGATTTTAAGCAGGAAGGTCCCATAGCAATTTCTATTTGCAGACTCAGTGCCTTTTAAGGCAATCTGATTATGTCAGCACCGGCTGACCTTCCTTCATCAACCCAGGTTTACTGGTCCGGAATTCCAGAAATGCAAAAGGAAAAAATAAGTGGAGAAACCTGGAAAAGCTATTTTTAGAAAATGGCTGCCTGTGATTGAACAAATGATATTCCTTGAACGCTGGAAACTATTAAGTGGGATATTAAGAGTCGGAGCGGTATTTCTGGAGGGGCTCGTAACGCCAAACCTCAACCGGCCATTAACCAGCAGCTTTCACTCGGGGGGGAGGAAGAGCGGAGAAAAGCAAAAGAATGGAGAAAAAGACAGATTAGATTTGCAATTCTTGTTCTTTCTGATGTTAAAATGAAGAGGGAGACATTATTGTGGAATTTTAAAAAGGGATTTAAAGAAAGGGAGGGAGAGAAAGTAAGACCCAAAGACAAGAAGGTAGAGAAGTGAGAGTCTAGCCGCTGGTGCTTCGGACTCATAACAGAGCCAAAAAAGGAATGAAAGCAAAGCAGCACAGGCAGTTGAGTCCAAGAGCCTTTCACCAGCTGCCAAAGTATTCCTGTAAAAGTGCTCTTTTGATGGATACTTGAACATACAGACAGGGAAAAAAAGAGAAAAAAAGGAAAAGGCGAGGTTTTAGGTAGTCATATATGCCTTTAATGTGGTCCAAATCGCCATTTCTGCCGCCAAAACAAAGTTACATCATTTAATCTCTTCTTTTCAATGAATCCTTTTATTTGATAAACTTGCACTCTAGGTTTTAGGTTAAGGCTTGGCGAAGTATTACCAACAAAAACTAAATACTCCCTTTCTCTTTTTCTTGACCCAAACTCTGAGGATTTATCAGTTGGCTGGAGGGAGGGCTTCCACCTCCATTACAAAAAAAATGGAGAGAAGGAGAGAAAACACAGTGACTCATTAGTCAACATCTGGAAATAATTAGATTAAATGGGGTTTGGAGTGTGGCTGGCCTACCACTCTGATCCCCTTGTGAAACACACACACATCGAAATTACACATTTAATTCAAGTTTTGGGTTTCTTTACGAAGCGACTAGCAGAAAAATGTTGAATGGCGCTCTGAATGCGCCTATAGGAGACCAATGTTAAAATTTCAATGAATAGCATCTGGACTTGGTTATCGGTTCGTTTAAGGTTATCCGTTTGTTGAGGCTCACAGAAAGTGTCTAGGAGTTGCCAAAAAAAGAGAGTGGGGCTGAGTCTGCAGAAGAAGAGAGACAAATTGCACTTTGAACAAAACATGTCTTCTAGGGACGCAAGAATTTAGATGATGGAAATCTATGACTGTAGGCAGCAAATATCTCATGTTTAGCAGCGAAAAGGACAATGTGGACGTCACTCCAGTGTTGTTGTGTATGTGGGTGAACCATGAGGACAGATAACTCAATCATCAGCCCACACCCATATTCACACGACGCATCGCTGAGATCTCCATCTCATCCTTTTCCACGCTGTTGACAGTGTAGTTTAAACTTTACCCAAGATAGCATATCACGCGCTTTTCAGTGGGCTTTAGCTTCCTTCCCAGAAACACAGCACAAATACACACAGACATGCATAACCGCACAAACAACTAGGCATGAAATCTTCGGCCCATATACAGCTGTACAGACACACTCATATACACCACTGCAGGCTCTGGAGTTCATTTCCTCCTGTGTGACGGGCCATCTATTCTGAGAGAATGATACACTGACCCTGAGAGGGCCTTTTATGACATCTCTAGCTGAACTGTGTGTGGCTTTCCATCTCTAATAAATCAATAAAGTTGGAAATATATAAAGCGCTACGTCATCAGAATAGTCTTTACAGTACCAAGGTTTTTTTTTTTTTTGTGGTGTTTTTGTTGTATTTTATTGCATGGTAAAACATGAATTAAACAGTTTTGTCCAAGTAAAAGTAATTTAAAATTTTTTAAAAAATTTTTTTATTTTTATATTGAACTACATTTAAAAACATGAATTAAATTACATTTACTTTTTGTCCAATTTATTTTACAATAATTTTTCAAAAATATAATATTTAACATAAATTTAAGCAATAAGGTTTGACTGTTCCAGGTTGGTCATTTAGCTCATGCAAGCTGGTAGCCCATGTTGGATCAGAAACAAACCAGCTATCAAACCATCTTAAGATGGTGATGCCACCAGCCACCCAACTAAAAATAAGCTACCATGTTTGAAAAGCTATGTTGTTGCTTTTATAAAAAATGTTACTACATAATGAAAAATATGAAGCTTAAAACTTGAGCAGATTCAGATTAATTATATGGTGAACATCTTTTTTCTATCATGGGTTTTGGTAGGAATGCTGTATTGAGTAATCAGGACCGGAACTATCAGTTTTATAATTGTGTACACAGTTATATTTAGCCAGGTTTAGTCCCAGTAAACATGCTCTACAAACATCATCTGAAGATGTTGACATTAGTTCAGTTAATGTTTGTCAGGTTGTGCAATTATAGTTAGATGGACGTATTATCTGACTTTTGTAGTACAATGTGTATAGTTAGTGGTGCTAAACAATCCATTTGTTTAATTTTGTTCCTTGCAGAAACGCGGCACAACTGAAGCAACTTCAAGATCAGATCCTTCTCGAGCAGCAACAACAGCTTCCCCCTCCTCAGGAAGTCCCGCCTCCTTCTCCACCTCTCCCACCTCCTCCCTCCTTCCAGGAGCTGGAGAGTAGCACCATGCAGACAAGCACCTTCAACTACGCCCGGCCCAAGCAGTTCATCGCTGCTCAGAGTCCCACAACAAGCGGGGGACCGATCGGATACAGCACGCAGTCCTCGACCTCCTCAAGCTCCAGTCCGCTGTCCCCCACAACGTCCCACAAACCCTTCAGCCGCGTCACCCTTCCGCTCTTCCAGCAGCAGCCGTCGCTGTCCAAAGGAAGCAGTGTGGAGTCTCCCAGCTCGCCTTCTTTCCCGCCGCCCCCTCCGCCCTTTCTCAGCTCCAGCACTCTATCCTCTCCTGCTGGCTTGCCGCAAGACTTCCCTCCTCCACCTCCTCCGCCTCCTCCACCTGTCACGTCGAGTCCCACCCGCTCAGACACCTCCTCGCCCTTCACATCTACTCCCCACTCACCAGCTGGGTTTCTGGTGTCAGTGCTCCCAGCCACACCTCCTCCACCACCAGTGAATGCGTTGGGGCTGCCCAAGGGTAATGGCACAGTGTGAGTATCCGCAATCATCTGTTTGAAACACATCCCAAATGCCTCTTGAGCAGTCATCTGCTTGTTAAGTCTGCTAAATTTCTGGGTCAAAACACTATATCAGATTCCAAAAGCAAACAACACACAGAAACAAATGGTACTATTTTAAAATCTCAGATGGCCAGGCAAGTGATTCATCTTTTATTAATCATTAAAATATTGGAATCTGGAATCCTAATAGTTTATCTTAAATGTGTTATGAATAAATTTTGCTCATTTGAAATGAGCAGTGCCTTGGACACAGAAACGGTATTTCTTGCACCACGATTTAACAAGCTGATTATCTATACTATATAATGACAGCGCTTCATCATGATCTACAGTAGAGCACTATAAAGGGCATATAGAGTGAACTCATGGGCTAATAAGTAATTTGGAGTGCAGCTCCTGCTTTCCAGCTGCATGGAAGACATGTACTGTATGCATTCTTACATGGCATGTTTATGGAGACAGGATCAATGGGAGCTGAGGAACCTTGAGGGTAAGGGCTGTGTATTATAGAGATTTCCTCTCTCATTCTCAAGCATACAGAAGTGTAAAGCACATAGGTTTAGTTGAGAATGTGTTTAATGGATAAAAAAATTATCTGCTCACTCTCATATTTGAAACCTGTATGACCTTTCTTTATTTTGTTGAACACAAAAAGAGGTTTTTTTTTTTTAATTTTTTTAAATTTTTTTTAAACAGAGTATCCAAAATGCTAGGAGACGACTAGAAAAGATCCAAAAACACTGATTCTTGTGTGCCTTGTATGCATCACAATGCACCAGATGAATGTGGTAGAAACGATTTTGAGATTTTAATGACTTGTATGTTCTCCTCAAAGTTATCGAATGGTTTCAGTCTACTTTTATGTATTCATTTTTTTTGTGATTTTTGGAGCTTGACAGACCAGTATTGTTATTTTAACTAACACTATTAAAATTGTTTTCACTAATTGAAATAAAGCTGAACAAAACAAAGTTAACTTTTGTAATTCAAAAATTTGAAGTTTAAGCACCTAAAATACTAAAACTGAAATAAAATCAAAAGCACACAACACAACAAAATTACTCAAATTAAATTTTAAACAGAAAATATAAAAATAAAAACAAATACAATATATCAATAAATACTATAATAGTTTATAAATAATATTAGAATAACAGACAACCTGTGGTCGCTGTACACTTTCTTTAATGAAAAGTTTTTCACATAAGTATGTTATTCAAGATGTGGTGGGTAAACAATGTCAGTGTTTATTTAAGCTGTTTATTTGAAAGATATTTAATCTGTTGCATCTCACAATAATGGCCCTCTCTCCTTCATACAAACACACTTAACCCTATTCTAAAACTGCAAGTGATGCAAATACAAGCTGAACAAGAGTTTTCCAGAGATCGATTTGATGTTGCTCATGATTTATGATTATGATCTTCATTGAAGATGGCCTTTCTGGTAAACTTGAGTTTAAAACACTCATCCAGAGTTTTTGTCTTCAAAGCTGCTGCTCCTATCGTCCACCTCTTCATCTCCGTTTTCTCCATTATCTTCCACTAGTTCTCCTTTCTTTCTTTCTTTCTTTCTTTCTTTCTTTCTTTCTTTCTTTCTTTCCCTGGCATTCCAGAGCCAGAGGGGGAAAGATAAGAGACTGCTTTGGAATTTTAAAACACAAACAGATAATGAAAATTATTCTTGCTTCCCAGTTCATATGCAAAAAATATATCCCACATTCTTCTTGTCAATGCCATCTTTCGTATTGCAGTGTATTATAAAAGCTGCAGTTCTGTTCATTTGTCTGTGCTTTAATTCTAGCCTCTATCTGGAAAGGTTTTATGGACAGGGAAATATAACTCTGGCGAAACAGTTTCCCACTTGTTTCTGTGTTTAGGAAGTTGACAGCTACAGATTATGTACTTAGAGAAATGCTCAGTATGCTATCTTCTGCTTTTAAGTCTTTTTTTTTTTATTATTTTTTTTCATTATTTTCTGATTGTGTTTTAACAGGGCTTTGCCACGTAAGACTACACCCCGCACACCACGCATCATCTCTGATACAGAGATCCAGGGCTCTAAAGATGCCGTCATACAAGACCTGGAGAGAAAACTACGCTTCAAAGAGGAGAGACTCAGCAATGGACAGCAGGTATGTGTGTGAGAGGTCTTATGTTTGCATTAATAAAGAATTACATTACATCATTAATAGTACTACCATACTAGCCTTACTAGCATTACCATCTTGAATATAATGTAGTCTAACTAACCAATAACACATGCAGTCATGTTTGAGTATATTTGGTAATTAATTTTCTTTTAAAGGTATAGTTCACCCCAAAAAATGGAAAAAATATCATAACTCACCCTCATGTTTTTCTAAAACGCATATGACTGATTTCTGTGGAGTAAAAACAAAATAAAAAGAACACTGTTCTATTTCATACAGTGGAAGTAAATGGGAGCCAATGTTATTTAAGAACTCTATGTACAGTATGTATTAATATTTTGAATTAGCTGTTGTTTTTATATTTTCAGTTAATTTTAATTTTTTTTTAAATTTCTATTTGTTTTATTTTTTTTTTCATTTCTGTTTTAGTAACTTTACTAAAACAAAATCTTAAACGTGTTTCAGTTGACAAGGCAACATTTCTAATTTAGTTTAATATTTTTTCAGCTTTTGGTTATCAAAATGATTTTTACTTTTAGTAAACAGTAACAAAGTAGTAGTAAATTTCTTAACTATATACATGTATGCATATAGATACATATAAATATACACAGTACACACACATATATATTATGTAAACAAACTTTTATTTTGGATGCGATTAATCAAGATGAATCAATTTGACAGTACTAAAAAAACATAAGTAGTCCATCCAACTCAAGCCATAAGAAGAGGGAATAGACACACAAAAACTAGTGACATTTGATGTGAAATCTAATGTTAAATATCACGCTAAGTTTAAATGTGCAAGAGTAAATTGGGTGAACTGTTTAGTTGAGTGTAATTGAAATTTCTTTTCTTTTCATTTTCAGTTTTCAATATGTTCACTGTAACTTTTCATTCTTACAAAATACAGCTAATAAATGGAGAAAATTACCTTCCACCACCAACTCCTCCAACTGTAATGGTCAATCACTATAGGAGCCCTAAAATCAACCCACAATGCATAGCAAAACCCACCACATATTCAGCACGACTAATAGCTTTGAATTCACTAGTACAGGCCACCAAATAATCACAATGCTTTCGCGTGTGTGTTTTCTCACACACTAACCCAGGCTCTGACAGATTAATCCTGCTTGCTTTCAGAGGTTAACCTATGAGGAGAAGATGGCTCGCAGACTGCTGGGTGCTGACAATGCTGCCACAGTGTTTAACACACAACAGGTGGAGGAGGAGCCAGTCACACAGGTATAATCACACACACAGATTCACACAACACACAATCCCACCTACACAACATTCTCATTGTGTCACAGTAAACAAAGCTGGTTTTTAAACAAAATGCATCCATTACAAATCCGTCCACACACTTTCCGTTGACTACCAGTGTACGGCTAGGCTGTTGGATGAAGTTTAGAGCATTGTGGTTTGCCTGCGTGATTGTAAATGCGTCTTAATTTGGCTAATAGCTACGAGCTCCCGCATGTGCTTGCACAAATGCATTGGGTACATTGTAAAGTGATGTCATTTTGGCAAAGGGAGCGTGTCAGCGAGGCGTTTTGGAGGTGTGTGAGCAGGTAAGTTCATAAAAGCAGGATTACCAGCCCAACACAAACACACATTGACTGTAATGTGTGTGATTTTGCACTTTTGTGCAATAGGTGTGTAATCTGCGCAGGATGTGACATCATCCTCAACCCTCCTGCCTGTTTTCTGATTTCTCTTCAGGAAGGCAGCTCGGCTGACTCAGAGTCTGTCCCTCAAAAGGTTATTCATACTCATCTCGTCTATTACAAACATCAAGCAGCGGCCTGTCTGTCCTCATATTTCGCTCTTCTCTCAGTCTGTCTCACCACTGTATTTCCCTTTGCTTCACCTCATGAGACCACCCCCAGTTGTTTAATTCTCTCACCCCCTCTGTGTGTGGTCACCCTCATGTTTTGGCCGGTCACTACTGTATGTGATTGTGTGTTTACTCTATCCACTGTTTTTTCTTCTGTGTCTGTGTTTATGGAATATTTGCATTCTGATTAAGCACCGCGGTAAAGTCCTTGATGGCGATATGACAGTGATGACTATTGTACTCTCTGGGAAAATCATCAAATACAGAGATTTACACTGCAATCTTACTGATCAAACAAGCAGTGTGTTCAGTGTTTATATTGAACCAGAACTCCTGGGGGGTCCAATATTTTGAAGAAAGTACAGTACTGCTTAAAAATTTGGGCTCAGTAAGATGTATTTTTTTTTTTTTTTTTTTTTTTAAGAAATACTTCAATTTAGCACTGAATTTTACATTGATACAAAATATTTCTACTTCAGATAAATGCTGTTTGTTTGACATTTCAATTCATAAAAGAATCCTAAAAAAGTATAGTTTTTCAAAAAACAATATTAAGCAATATTAAACTTTTCAGCATTTAACATGTTAAATGTTTAATCATGCACCAAATCCTGAAGGATCATGTGACACTGAAGACTGGAGTAATGGCTGCTGAAAATTCAGCTTTGCCAACACAGGAATAAATTAGATTTTAAAATATATTTAAATAGAATATTTTTATTTTAAATTCTAATAATATTTCACAATATTGCTGCTTTACTGTGTTTTTGAACAAATAAATCCAGCCTGTAAATGCAGGTAAAAAATAACTGCAAAAAAGATTTTTCAAAAAAAAAAAACCTTCTGATATTTGTCAAAAAGTTAAATGGACATGAAATAGAATGTGAGTTGGAATTATTTTGTGTAAGAAAAAACAAAATAAAACAACTTCTAAATTTCATAAAAACAATACAGTAATTTGCCTTGGACAGCAGTCGGTTATGCAGTTTAGCAATCATTATACAAAAACATTTGGCCACCGAAAGGCCAATCAACATCATATGAAAATAAAAAATGTAAAAAAATAAATAACTGTGCTGGGTGCCTAACATCATGTGCCTTGTTATTACTAACTGATCAGAAACCGCATGCGTCTGCTTCACACATTTCCTGCCCTCGAGTGAAGACACTAAGATGCACATGCTGCTTTTCCTCTGAACTGTGGGAAGTGGATATGCTGTTAATGTTGTGCCATAAATTTAAAGTGTGCTTAGCGCTCAACACACATCCTTGGGCAAATAGTGGTTGTCTGTGTGTTTGCATACGAAATGTGCATGTGTGTGCTTTTGGGAGGATGTGGCTGGACATGCAAAAGAACAAGATGGAGAGGGAGCGTTCGTTGTCTACATATGTAGTTATGATGGTGTGTGTGTGTTTTTCTTGCTGCAGCTGTGTCTTAAACCTGCAATTATTGTTGTGATGTGTCATCAGCACACACTTTTCTCCAGATGTTCCCTCTGCCTGCAGAGTGAAATAAAAAGAAACAGAAGACTAGAAACAGACCAGATGAAAGAGCAGTAAGAGTTGGATACAAGACTGAATAGATTATAGGACACCGTGATGAGAGGATGTGTGTTTGAATGAATAAAATGAGTGATTGAATGTTAGTAAGTTGAGGAGAAGGTCATAAGTTAAAGTTCTTGTGTTTGTTTGTGTGATAGGAGTATAAAGTGTCCAGCTTCGAGCAGCGGTTGATCAGTGAGATTGAGTTCCGTCTGGAGCGCTCGCCTGTGGAGGAATCTGACGATGACGTTCAGCATGATGAAGACACACCTGGAGAAGTTGCACCGTTCTTCGATCAGAAGCTCAAGCATTACAAAGTCTTCGAGGGAATGCCTGTGACTTTCAGCTGCAAGGTCATCGGAGACCCAAAGCCAAAGGTGAGAGGTCATCTCCCGTGCAGTTTAGCTCTTTTAGCATATTTACATTCATGTTGCATTTAAGCAGATTCTTGTCAGTGACTTCCATGAAAGTGCAAATTTTATGTTTATGATCGTAATCTCAGCAGGTAGTTAATTATTAAAGGAATAGTTCACCCAGAAATGAAAATCTAGTTACTTCAGGTACTAATATGTACCTTTAAGGTACCAATATGGACTTTTAGGTACGAATGTATACCTTCTGAAGAGGTACCGCCCCAGGGACAGCATTTGTACCTTTTTTTTCTGAGAGTGTAGATCAAGCACCAATTACAAGTGAAAACAGTCCAAAACGGTTCTAAATAAATATGTTGGTGGACTTTGATGTGAGAGGGCAACAGGAGACAGACTTTTTCACTGGCAAAAGGGTTATTATGGATTATGGACTGGTATTTTGGCCAGAAGTGATGGTTTAAAGTTACAACGCCTCATACACCTTATCATCTGTGACTAGGCTGGTTTCATCAGAAGCTCTGCTCTGCTTCACTTCTAAAATTCCAGCCATATATGGCTGTCTCGCTTTCATTGTGTGTCTCTCTCTGACTACCATCAGTAATGACTGTGTGATGACAGCAGACTTAATAACAAAAGTGATGAAGAAGAGTAAAAAAAAATAAACAATGGTACAAGCTTTGGAGTATTGCATAACCATATATATATCTGTGTGTGTTTGAAGGTGTACTGGTTTAAGGACGGAAAGCAGATCTCGAAGCGCAGTGAACACTACCGTATCAGTCGTGATCCAGATGGCACATGTTACCTGCACACAGCGGCTGCCTCGCTAGATGATGACGGGAACTACACCATTATGGCAGGCAACCCAGCGGTGAAATAATATAATATAATATTAATATAATATAATATAATAGATAAGACATGATTATATTGACACACTGGTTTGTTTGGCTTTTTTTGGTTTGGTTTTGTTTTATTTTACTTTTGTTTGGAGTTGTTTTTTTTGTGCTTTTTTGTTTAGTTTTATTTTATTTAGTTTTATTTCTCAAACACAGATAGGAACAATGGATTCAAACTGATCAACTCTCTGTATTCTTACACATGCAACACAAAATTCCCTAGTAGAACGTGCATTTTTCAGAAAGTTGGAGATGAGTCATCCACCCTAATTTAAGAAAGCGATAATTTCGCAATAGTTATTTTCCTTACATCAAAAATGAAATGAATGTTAACATGTTAGCTATGAAAAATGAAAAAAAAAACAAAAAAAACCTTTTATCGGAGTTTGATCTCATTTGATTGGGTTTTTTTTTTTTCCTCTCACATTCACGCACACGTACACACATACACACTTTCTCAAGTGGCTAGTCAGCATGACCAGTGTTTTGGTGGAGACGGATAAACATTGGTAGTCAGGGGGAAGTGACTGACCAGAAGCAAGAAAAAAATCTACAGCCTTTGGAAGGGTCAGAAGTTCAGACACATTCCAGCTTAAATTGACCACAATTCAACCCAGACAACTGTATATTTATGCAAAAATACATAGTTATGTGTCATGCATGTCACTTTTCTTTCATCTTATTATCACTAAGAAAAGCATATACAGTCAGTTTCTTTACTCAAATGTTTCTCTCTGTATCTTCTGTCTTTCTGTCTCAGGGGAGAGTGAGCTGTACTGGAAGGATGATGGTCCAGGCCGTGAACCAAAGGGGGAGAAGTCAGCGCTCCACACCTGGACACATCCGCAGGTGTATATATATATATGCACTGCTGTTTCTAAACATCAACACCCGGATAATTATAGCAGGTCCAGGGTCGGGTTTGCTCTGTGGGACTAGCACCAATAGAGGGCGTGTCCCATGTAAAGAACACCTGTATATTTTGGACAATGATGCAAGGACCAGTTAAGATGTCTTTTGTGCAGAATAGAATATGTGAATCTTTTTCAAAGGGTGGGGTTTCCTCTGGATTAGATATAATATATCTGGCCATTCAGGTCTTTGAGGTTTTATGTTTGATTGGCAGAATCAATAGTCTCTGAAAGCAATGCTGTGTGCCAACCTATCATTAAGTCATAAAACATAAATATGATTCCCTACACAAAGTAATCTTGTCTTAAAAAATAAATAAAAAAATATCAAAATAAGCACAATTTTTTCCTGTTTTTTTTTTTAATTGTTTAAAACTACTGTATTATGTTAGATAAACTGGCTATTTTAAAATGATACAAAATGTCATTATATGACGATCTGTTTAATTGATATTAAATTTATTGAAGCAAAATCCTTTAATTACCAAATGCGAGCCTGTTACCAAATCTGATAAGTTTTTTTTGTTTTTGTTTTTTTTTTAATATAAATTTATTTTTGATATTTACATTTGATTCACAATGAAAACTTGAATAGAATTGGGCAACTGACTTGTTTTTTTTTTTTAAATTTTTTGGTCTTTTTTCCCAGACCACGCTCAAGGTCCAGAGACAGCGGGGATGAGAATGAGAATATTCAGGAACGTCATTTCCGCCCTCATTTCCTGCAGGCCCCAGGTGACCTTATTGTGCAGGAAGGTAAACTCTGCCGCATGGACTGCAAGGTGACCGCACAAGCACTGCCACACTCACTTAAACACCATAAAAGTGACCGTGCTGACTGTACATCTCACCGTACATAACGCTTATTACATGGTTACTTAAAGGCATAGTTTACCCAAAATGGAAAACCCTGTAATCATTTACTCACCGTAAAGTTGTTTCAAACCTGTGTGACTGACTATCTTCTGCTGAAAACAAAAGAAAATATTTTGAAGAATGTGGGTAATCTAAACAGTTGTTGATCCCCATTTACTTCCATAGTATTTAATTTAATTTAATTCTTCTTTTGTGTTCAGCAGAATAAAGAAATTTTTTTTAAACAACTTAAGGATGTGTAAATGATGACAATTTTCATTTTTAGGTGAACTATCCCATTAACAAGTAAATAAATGCATGGGCATTTAAGAGGCTGGAGGAAACATCCTTTGTGTGATATCCTGGAAAGGTTTTCTCCCTCTGCATTCTGAAGGAAAGGGAAAAAAAAAAAAACTTAAAGTTGATGTTTCATCACTTCTAAAATGATGAATGGACTTGAGTGAAAAGCTGGAATTATCCTCCGTTTTCCCTCTCTTTTTCATATTATTGAGTTTTCTTCTTTCTGTCAGATGTTTCCATTGGCTTACCGCTGTCTCTGAAGACTGTTTTCTCTATCCTCTGTTCCTCCCTCTGTCTCTGCCGCTGTTTTGTCTGTCCCATATTTCTTTGTTTCCCTTCGTTTGCCGCCTTTCTCATGACACTCACTCCACCCTTTCATATTTTTCTGTTTTAGAACTTTCCACAAGTTTATCATCCTTTTATCTATCTGTCTGTCTGTCTGTCTATCTTCAACATTTTCTTAAGGGTTTTTCAATGACCATTTGTTAAAGGAAAACAAACTTCAATTTTAAATTCTTTCAGGCCTTGTTTGTGGAAAATGCCTTTAGGTTTCTCTCAGTCTCTCACTTTTCCTGTTACTAACATTTTTGATTTATGTTTTCCCTCCAGTTCAGATTTATTCTACAGTGCCTCTTCCCTTTTATCTGTCCTTTTTCTCTCTCTCAGGTTGCTGTCTAACTGTAGTTTTACATTCTGGTTCTGTGTCTGGTTCATGTCTGGCTGTGATCTGTGTATGTCAGAATAAAGGCTCGCTGTGCTGTAGAGGGATTCACACGTTATAAAAAGACCCTGATTAGTAATGCACTCGTGCACAGCGCCCTTAATGTCAATGGTATTTATAGAATCGATTTATTTCTTCTGGCTTTGAGGCTTTCCAAACTATCCAGGCCACAAATGTCCCTAGATGCAGTTCAGGAGGTCTAAAATCAAAGTGCCTTTTTTCAGTTTGAGTTCTCTGCTTTTTCACTTAAACAGCCTGGTCTTTCAATTCAAGTCATAAATGCACTCAAGTTGGCTGTAGTGATGGAGATCGTAAGCATCACGCAGGGAATATTCACACCCAGGGGAACTGCACTTCAGCAGTGTGTTCACAAACATCATGAACGTTCTCAAGAACATCACAACAAATGCAGATGAATAAACGAACATCTCAGTCCCTCTCGGCCCCATGCGTGAATACACAAACACATGCACACATTCATAAACACATTGACTGGTGGTCTGTTGCTGACACACCTTCGGGTGGAGCAGGTGTTGTGTTTCTCAGGAATGTGAGAGTTGTTAAATAGAGCCTAGGCATTGTGCACAGACTGATATCCCATGAGAACCACACACATGCAGCCACCAGATACCCCACACCAGACAAACACTAGCATTAGGGTTGAAAGTGCTTTAAAGGGGCAGTTGCACTATAATTATATTTTTAGCAAAGTGGGAGTGAATCAGTTATGCTGAGAACAATTGATTGACTTGTCTTTCAAACATAGGTAAGTGGCCTGCCAACTCCTGACCTCATCTGGCAGCTGAATGGCCAGACCATCCGTCCAGACTCCTCCCACAAGATGCTGGTGAGGGAGAACGGGGTTCACTCATTGGTCATCGAGCCTGTCACTAGCAGAGATGCAGGAGTTTACACGTGCATCGCCAGCAACAGGGCTGGACAGAACTCTTTCAACCTAGAGCTCATTGTTGCAGGTACACAATCATCATCATCATCATCTACACAAGCATAGAGTTCAACTTGTAATAAAAGACACTGTACTAAGATGTATTGTAAATTATAATAAAATGTAAATAAAAATAATGAGATCGAAAGAATAAGATATGTCATTCTGGTGAAAAAAAAAAAATCAATAAAATGTACATTAGTGAACAAAAGGTTGGGGTTGGTAAGATTTATTATTTAAGTCTTTTATGTCCACCTAGGCTGCATTTGTTTGATCAAAAATACAGTAACAACGATAATATTGTGAAAAATTATTACAATTTAAAATATCTTTTCTATTTTATTTTTTTTTTATGTAATTTATTCCTGTGATGGCAAAGCTGCCATTTCTCCAATCTTCAGTGTCACATGATCCTTCAGAATTTATATAAAAAAAAAAAATGCTGATTTGCTGCTCAAGAAACACTTCTTTAATCATCAATGTTGAAAAAGTTTTGTATTTATTTATTTTGCAAAAAGTAAAAAAAAAAATTGTCCTTAGTGAATACAAGTATTAATTTCTTTCGAAAAACAAACAAAACAAAACTATGAAATATCTATATAAAATGCAGGTAAAAATTTATAATTTATATAATTTTAATATGTTTAAATATATTATGTAAAGGAAATATTTTCAAACTTATATTTTTTCACAAGTTCAATATTTTATATATATATATATATATATATATATATATATATATATATATATATATATATATATATATATATATATATAAAATGTGTGTGTATATATGTATGTGTGTACATCAATACATAGTAATTTAGATTTTTTATTTTCAGGTTTTTTTATAATCTTGTTAATTTTCTTTCTTTTTCTTTAGCCAAAGAGATGCATAAAGCTCCATGTTTCATTGAGAAACTCCAGAACACAAGCGTCGCTGAGGGTCATCCAGTGCGTCTTGAGTGCCGTGTGTCTGGAGTCCCATTCCCACAGATCTTCTGGAAGAAAGAGAACGAGTCCTTCACTCACAACACCGACAGGATAAGGTATTGTAGGAGACCTTGGGCAAATCAAAGCCCTCCTACTGCCATTCCAAACTACAGTTTAGCTAAATCACTACTTTTATTTTATGGTATATTATATTTTATCATGTTAAATACTATTTACCTCATAGATACATTTAAATACTCACTGTGCACCATGAGCCTGTATATGGCAGCTGTTAGAAGGCTGGTATTTAAAGTGCCTATATTTGTGTGTATACTGATGGAAAGACCCTTGTAAAAGAAACATACACACACAGTAACTTCACCACAGGCGCTACCGTCTACACCACCTCAGAGAGACGAGTGCAGTTAATCACAAGCTGTAAAGTCTCCAGTCATTGTTTGTGGACGCGGTTTGCTCATAAGGATTCAAATCAAAGTAATATGCCTGTGCAGCCTGAATAAACAATCCTGGCATTTCATTATAATCCTGTTTCAAGGCAAACAATGTTGCTACTTACTCATTCTGATGTTCAATTCTATTTCCCAGCATGCACCAGGACAATTTTGGTTACCTCTGTATGATCATCCAGCCAGCTCTGAAGGAAGACGCAGGCTGGTACACGGTTTCAGCTAAGAATGAAGCTGGCATCATCTCTAGTACGGCACGTCTCGACGTACACGGTTAGTCAAACAAACCACGGAAATGGGTCTTAAGAATGCATGCAACAATGCTGAGTTATGATTGGTAAAAGACCAAAGTACACTAAATACAGACTAAGCACTCTTAAGTGGTTTATCTGATCAATGTGCTTGCATAAGTTGCTTCAGACTTAAGAACAAAACCGTATTTAATCTGTCCAATAAAAGCACACTCCCTTCCTCCGCCCAGTGTTGTTCCCATAGCAATTCCATCAGCCAGTGCTGTGTGTTTGCCATCAACAACAGGTTTAACAATACGGATGCATTGCCTAAGGTTAAACCAACAATGGACTGGCAGCCTGTGTACTGGAGTCTTATGAAAGTGGTTTTAATCACAGAAGGGGTTTGATTTAACACTGAATGTTATAATTTGTCATACCATGATTAAAACTCAACACATCCAGTCTGGAATGAATCGGATCTAGAGTTTGCTCAGCACCAACGTTTTTGGCTTTGGTACAGTATCAGCTTTGATACCCTAATATTGCTATTAAGTTGATTTACCAGTATTAAAACTCTGGCTGATACCAATAAGCCAATGATTATTTAATAAAAATTATATATATATATATATATATATATATATATATATATATATATATATATATATATATATATATATATATATATATATATATATATATATATATATATATATATATATAATTTAAATGTCTATACTGTTGCCTTTAAAATATATTAAAAATAAAACACGAAAAGCTAAAATTAAGTTTTAATGCTACAAGCGAAGTATTAAGATGTTTAATATGAAAAATTCATATTCATTTTGAAATGTTAAAGATTACATGTAACAGTGTTGTTATTTAATGAATATTGTTTTAAATATTAAATTTGAATGAGCTGATGGCAAATTGTGATGCCAAAGGTAAACTAGATGTAAAAATATAAATATAACATTACACTTTATTTTAAGGTGTCCTTGTTACAATGTAACTATAGATTTAAGTACTGAGTAATATTAATTAACTACATGTACTTACTATATGGTTACGGTTAGGATTAAGGTTTGGTTTAGGGTTACTTGCATGTAATTATAATAGTATGTACATGTAACGTGTAACAAGGACACCTTAAGATAAAATGTTACCTTCCATTATTATCCATGTCTGTCCACTGCAGCAAAGTAACTTGGTAATTATTTTCTTTCTCAATTCCAATATTTGGAAAGTCGAGAATGTGTGGATAATATATTTAGAAAATTTGCTGAAACGTACACCTCTAACCCCATATATTTACATTTGGTAACACTTTATTTTACGGTGTCCTTGTTATACATTACATGTACTTACTATTATAATAACAATAAATGATGCATAATTACATGCAAGTAACCCTAAGCCAAATCATAATATATATATTATATACACACACACAGGTGCATCTCAATAAATTAGAATGTCGTGGAAAAGTTAATTTATTTCAGTAATTCAACTCAAATTGTGAAACTCGTGTATTAAATAAATTCAGTGCACACAGACTGAAATAGTTTAAGTCTTTGGTTCTTTTAATTGTGATGATTTTGGCTCACATTTAACAAAAACCCACCAATTCACTATCTCAACAAATTAGAATACTTCATAAGACCAATAAAAAAAAAATATTAAAATCGGAGTATTGTTGTCCATGAATACGTTTACATGGACAACAATACTCCGATTTTAATACGATTAAGACAATACTCTAAGAATGTACCATGTAAACAGAGATTTGATTACCTTAATCCGGCTAAAGTCATAATCGAAGTAAACACAAATCGAATTAAGCCATGTGGAGTATTCCTATTTTAGTCGCATTACTGAAGTGCAGGACAGACATGTAAACACCTTAAAGGGGTCCTATTATGCTTTTTCAGTTTTTGAATTTTAGTCAGTGTGTAGTGTGTATGTTTGGGCATAAAAAAAGATCTACAAAGTTACAAATCTCAAAGTCCACTCCAAAGAGAGATGTTTTGTTTTTAAAAAATCCCTTTTCAAGAACTACAACGAACGACTCGTTTGGACTACAAAGTTGTTTTCCTGTATTTGTGACATCACAAATTGGCCCATTAGAATATCATTAAAATAAATCCCGCCTCCGGAAATTCGAATGCACGTTTCAAAATCGAAACCCGGTGCTGGTGTTTTTATATCACTGTATTTCTGATGGAAACTGACTGTCTTAAGAAAATTTTGGATGTCATTTTCATTTCATCTTGCATGTAATGTCTGATAAAACAGCGTTTGTGAGCGGAGCTCTGCTTTGTATACGGCGTTACCAGGGAAAGCTCGCTCTCTCGCGCTACAACAGCGCCTCTGGCAGAGAATGAATTTGCTTTTAGTCATTCTTCCTAGCTGTTCGCCAATCACAACGCACTCGGACAGCTAACCAATCACAACACATTTCGTTTTTCGGAAGGCGGGCCTTCATCAAACCCGGAACTAATCGAGCCGTTTGTGCCAGACTGGGGAGAATGGTATTGTAATAATGTAAATTATGTGAAAAATAATGCGTTTTTCGAACCACCAAACATGAGACCATGTTCTAGTACACCCCTAAAACGAAATCAAGACTTTGTAAAAGAGCATAATAGGACCCCTTTAATGAAATTATTACTGTCGTGTAGGACTTTTCGCCGCATTTTGCGACAGGATACACACACGGCAGCGGTCAACCGTTTGACGGCAAATAAAAGAGCTTCAACACCGCCGTCGTCTGTATGCACGTACAAATAATTAACTGCACTTGAAGCTTTCATAAAATTAAAAATGAAACACCCAAAACTGTATATGGCATCATCACGAAGACGAACTATATGTTTATACGTGAAATTCTGGAGGGGACGTTGGTTGGCGTTGCGTGGTGACGTAATGACGTGTGCCATTAATCGATCTATGTACTATAACATGTAAAACGGGAACATGAAAAGATTATTCTAAAAGCAACTCATGTAAACACCTTGATCATAATATTGTCTTATTCAGAATAAGGTAAATAATTAGATTACTGATGTCCATGTAAATGTACTCAGTGATTGTCTTCTGGACAACTGTCAGATCAGCAGTCTTCCCCATGATTGTGTAGCCTAGTGAACCAAACTGAGAGACCATTTTGAAGGCTCAGGAAACCTTTGCAGGTGTTTTGAGTTGATTAGCTGATTGGCATGTCACCATATTCTAATTTGTTGAGATAGTGAATTGGTGGGTTTTTGTTAAATTTGAGTCAAAATCATCACAATTAAAAGAACCAAAGACTTAAACTACTTCAGTCTGTGTGCATTGAATTTATTTAATACACAAGTTTCACAATTTGAGTTGAATTACTGAAATAAATGAACTTTTCCACGACATTCTAATTTATTGAGATGCACCCGTGTGTGTGTGTGTGCGTGTGTGTGTGTGTGTGTGTATATATATATATATATATATATATATATATATATATATATATATATATATATATATATATTACATACACACACACACACACACACACATACATACAATTTATTTGACTTTTTCTGGTATATTGTGTAACCCTAAATGAAACATTCCAAGCTATACAGGAAAGTCTCCATATGTTTTCATAATTGAGGAACTACAGTCATTATCTAGCCATCAATATTACATCCTGTGAATTCTTCATAGTGAGAAACCATGTTCATCCTCGCCCTTTCCTTCCCTCAGCCCAGTGGCAGCAGACTCACACCCCGAAGCCCAAGAAGGTGCGTCCATCAGCGAGCCGCTACGCCGCTCTGACAGAACGGGGTCTGGACGTCAAAGCAGCCTTCTTCCCAGACTCCAATCCTCTTCCTCCAGGCACCCTAGTGGAGAGTGATGACCTGTAGAGACTAGCATGGAGGATCTGACCTTCGAACCCCAATCCCTTGATCCAGCGTACTCTATAATCCCCACCCATTTCCCAACAAAAGCCTCTTGCTGGGGTCAGATGAAAAAGTGATCGATTGACTTTGAATGGTGATGGAGGAAGCTTCTAAGCATTTCCTCAGAGATTTTGATTCTTGATATTATCACTTCTTCTCTGCCTGAGGAGGACCATTTGCTTTACTTTTATTTCATTTGTTTTCTGAGGGGAAGTGATGTGGGTGCTTAAGTGAGGTCATATCCTGCTTGTAAACCGACTTAATGTTCGCTGGCGCACTTAACATACATACACACACACACACACACACACCAGCACGTGCTTTGAGGAAGGAGGTAGTATACCGATGATCACCTTGTTTTTCATCTCTAGATTTCACAAGTGCCTAAGAAATATTTAATTTTAAAATAAAAATAAAAAATATCTATTCAAATAACTAGCATCTAGCTGTGCATGTTACTACGGTGCCAACATGTAACACTTTTTATGTATTTAGTTATAATGCCTTAGATTAGATATATTTATGAAACGCTGGAGGAAATGTCTTCCTCTCCAGCACAGGAAATAGGACTTTTTTTGGGTGGTTGGGGTGGGGGGTTCTCTGGATGTAGGGAACAGGGCTGTGGAAAGATGGACACACCTAAAACTCCATGGACCTCGTCGTCCCTGGAGCTTCAGGGTCCTTGAGATCCAGCATACTGATCAGACGCACACTGCCATAGACGCCACGTCTGGATCTCGGCTCCAGTCCAGAGATGTCACACAAGGCCGGGCCTTAATGATCTTTTCCCACCCTGTCTTTTTTTAGGAGAGATTAAAAGTGGAGACTGATATGTCATTAACATGAGTGATGAGATTTTTGCAAGTTTTGGCTGACTGACAGGTTTGGACAGTTTGTTTTGTTTCCATGGAAGTGAGAGTAATGAGGAATGTCTATGATGGAAGTACAGGAAGCAGAATTGACGTATGCATGTTTGTGGAGGATGGGCTGATTGTGGATGAAGGCGAGATTAATAGGAATATTAATGTTGATGGTGCATGGAATGACAAGAAGCTAATGCTTTGAGAGGTAGGCTTCAGTTTTCAGGTTTGGAATTACAGAAACATACAAAAATGTTTCATTTGTTTTATAAATTATATTTCATTGGCTTTTTAAGTAACTCAAACATCTTCCGTCTTCATAACGCATTCGTGATATTAGTGTTCTCTCAACATTTTCTTTGATCAGTTGAGTATGAAATACTCAGCTCAAATAGTTTAGCCATCATCTCACACACATTTGCAACGTATATACAAAACAATATAGCATAACAATATACACACATAAGCCTGTGATTTGCATATGATTTTTTTTCTTGCACAGCTGTTTATCCTTCAAATAGACAGATTTTATGAGGTTCTTACTTTGCAATATTTTCTGTTTTCCAAGCCAACCTGTGCCTGTATACGGACTGTTCTCCTTATTCTCTTCTGGTTTATGAATAGTATAATAAATAAACGTCTCTGAAATTACTCAGTCTGGGTTGAGTCCAGTTGCTCTTGGCAAAAACATCTCTCAAAGCTGAATTAGCTTTTTTGGTAGTCTGTATTTTTATGATGGTGAAAAGGCCAGAATTTAATACATTTTAATTACCCATTTTATTTTTCTTAAATTATTTTTTATATGAGTTAGGAGTTTAAAGGAATAGTTTGCCCAAAAAGTGCACAAAAGGTATTGTCGTAGCATCATAAAATTACGGTTGAACCACTGATGTCACATGGACCATTTTAACAATGTCCTTACTATGTTTCTGTGTCTTGATCGTGGCAGTACCCTTGCTGTCTTTGGGAGGGTCAGAAAGCTCTTGAATTTCATCAGAAATATCTTAATTTGTGTTCCGAAGATGAACTGAGGTCTTATGGGTTTGGAACGACATGAGGGTGAGTAATTAATGACAGAATTTTAATTTTTGGGTGAACTATCCCTTTAACTCATAGGTAATTGTAGTGTAGCACAGCTTATTTAAATGCTGAAAATAACTATGACATCACAAAGCTAGTCATATCCTCCACACGTTGACCTGTGACCTCTGTCATCCCAAGTATGGAACATGCAGCCATAACCCAAAAACTCCAGTGAACTAAAAATAACCTTAATCCAATCCAGATGGGCCAAAACTGCTCTTACACAATGATGTGTGTGACTATACAGAGTGATGAGGAGGTGAGTAACAATATCAAGATTTGACGCAGTCTGTAAATAGTTATTGTATATCATCAGCATAACAAAAATATGCAGTCGGCTCGCACGCTTTGCAGGCAGAAATCCTCAAAATGCCAACTGTAGTCCTCCATCCAGGAGCAGAACCTGTCCTGTGATATAAGGAGGCTCCAGGAGGAAAAGGACAGCCTGGGCCACCTCTGCAGGTTCCCCAAAACGACCCAGTGGAATTCTTCTCACCGCTTCTTCCTTCCCCAGCCCTGCCGTCATGTCCGTCCAAATGAATCCTGAGAGGAGAGGGAAAAGAATTTTCAGTGTTACTTGGATGACTGCTAATATGCAGATTAATAGGCAAAATAAGTAGTAGAAGAAAAGAGAGGACACAACCTGGAGCCACCAAGTTCACTCGTATGTTCTGGGTAGCAACTTCCTTCGCCAGTGAGCGTGTAAATCCTTCAAGTCCAGCTTTACTGGCACTGTACACACACTGACCGGAGTTACCCTTCACACCACCACAGAGCCTGAGGAAACGTGATTAAACCTTTAAAGCCTACTGTCTCATATTTGATAAGCAAATTTCTAAGGCCTCTAAATTAACATTATGATCAAAACTTTGATGGAAAACCTGTTGTACACAATCTACTACAATCCTTCTGTTGTCTGATTGACAGTTTATACTTTTTTAGAAATTAAATGCCTTTTTTTGTGTAATCCTAAAAATGTCCCTCTTCAGCATCTTTTTGAAATCTTTTTTGAAATTTTTCTTGAAATTTTTATGAAGTAAACATAAGAATAAATTGTTTTATTGTTCTACTATATTGTTAGAAATATTTCCAGATGAACACGTATTGGATTGAAGCAATTTAGATTATCCATATTTCATTTTTTGAAAAAAATAATACAATTATTTGTCCTTCTCTCAGTCATCACTGTATTACATTGCATTATATGTTTTAACATCATATGTTGTATATTTACATTCCAAGCTATCAGAATTGCATCTTAATTTTTTGCCATGTAAATATCAGCAAGTGCTCAGTTTGGGCCTCTGAATAAAATTAAGAGGTGTTTTTCCTCCTCGAGTACAAGCTCCATATTCTCCAGTATCATAATATATATATCATAATATGAGCAATAAACGCCTGACATATCAGATAGGTCAAACTCAACAACAAAACACAAATGCAGACTCTTTTTATTTATTTATTTTTGTCTAAAAATAGTCAATGCCGTTTCCACTAAAATTTCACAAGTGTAAGAACTAGATTATGATCCAGAGAAAGACAGTGAAACTATTTAAAATCTGTAGCTTCTACGCCATCTAGTGGTGATTAAATGAACCCACACTTCCCAGCTGCTGATGCAATTAGACTTTTCCTCTTTTCTCCAGCTTGAACTTCATGACACTGAATTGAAATAATATATAAGAAGATTATAAGGTAGTGGGACTGGGACATACAGAAATAAGACTCACCTATGTTGACAATAGCTCCTCTGTGACTGAGCACCTCTGCATGTCAGCATTGACCCCAGCAGGTTGGTGTGCAGAACAGACAACATGTCTTCAGATCTACTCCTCAATAACAATGCATCTCTTTAAAATAAACACACATTCAATATATATTAGAATGCAGCAGTCTTTTATTTATAATATCAAAATCTGCTGTTTTTATTATAGTCATGGTATCTGTCTGATATATTTGTTCAGTATCACATTTTCTGCATCACTGTTAACCAGGTATCCCACAGTGCCACAGGTCTTACTGATGGCCTCAAATGCTCTCTGAACGTCTTCTTCTTTAGAGACATCACAGCTAAGACCCAAATGTTTTTCTGAAATATATACTTCAGAATTATAACATCTATTTCAACACAATTTAAGATTAAGACTTTTTAATTGCATTCATTACCCAACCTGTTAACGTGCTGTTCGATAGATAAATACTATATTTAAAACTCCAATTTAGGTTAAAAAAAAGGCCTGAAGTGTATGATATCTACACTGTCAAACCGAAGTGTTAGACTTTTCCAGTGCAAAGTAATTCAGACTGATTCACCTCCAGGGAGAGATTGAGCTGTAACCTGTGCAGCCTCCTTATTCCTTGACAGAACCACAACCCTATGACCCCTCTGTGCTAACAGCTGAGAAACTGCTCGCCCAATGCCTCGCGAACCCCCCAAACACTACAGCCAGTCTGGACATCACGACCCTAAAAGAAAAAAACAGCGCAGAATGAACACTGCTGGCCAGCAATCAGATGTTCAATGAGTACTGTAAAGGTGAAAGTACAAATGAACATTTTAAGTGTATCTTTAGATAAAAAAAAGTAGTGGTTATAAAGAAACTATGCATTTTTGATTGACATTTGATTATTGCTGTGTCAAGAAATAATATTATGTAAAGAACCTTGAGTGCCATGTAAATATTTGGGTATATGAATATGATAACCATTGTGCACCATATTATTATCTATAACTATCACTTGTAAACAGTCATAATGTAATAGTTTTTTGGACATGAAGGTATGCTGAAAGGTAATTAGATGTGCCACGTTTTTAAGCTAGTATCTGACATTAAAGTTATTAATACAGCAATCTGTAGAGCAGAGATTAATGTTCACTCAAAAGTTACAATTGCCACTGACAATGAGCAACATCCCTTAGAGCTCCTTTGACATTGCACAATTATAGTTGGTTTAACAGCACAGGATTTAGGCTTTTAGATGACAAGATATCGAGCTCACGTTAAATATCGTTAATATCATCTGCCGTTCGTTGTTGTCGCTAAAACTTGTGGTACAGAAGGAACGGGTGCCGCCACGTTGAGTGAACTGCGCGCGATGCCCGAGAGCTGGAGACAAACGCACAGTCACGGTAAATTAATATCAGCTCAAAGACCTTATTGAGAGAAATAACAGCAATATATCGGACTAACAGCGGACTAACGCATTTTAATGTGTTTATTTACTAAATGTATTGACAATATACTAACGCATTTTAATGTATTTAAAATAACAGCTACTCATGTATCAGAAAGCAGTAAATTATTTTTATAGTTAAATCGGTTTAAGAAAAAAAAACCTCAATATTGATTTTGCGTCTGAATAACAGAGGCTTTATTGATAAAATAGTAAGTTTACAGAATCTCAAAGCATAGACAAATTAGTAAAATATTAAAATAATTAAAATTAATAAAATAATTCGCTAAAAACAAATAATTTGAAAATGAATGGAATAAAAATAACTAAAGTATCTAAAATATAAAATAGTAATATAATTATTATTATAAATACTAATATAAATAATACATTTAGAAAATAAATATCAGTAATAAGTTATATACTTTTTTTTAAATGTTTTATTTGTACTTTTTCTAAATAAAAAAAAAATGCAATATGCTCTGTACTTCACAAATGCAGTGCCAGAATCCGTTAATCCTTTCTTCTTTTCATTTTCAAAAGCTCTTCAGTTTAAGGCCATGAAAGCGGATACTGGCCAAAGTGGCTCCATGACCGTGTACCAACCGGTGACGGTTGCTAGGGGGGAATTTTGCACCAAACATTGACAGACAAGCTTAACGGCTATGGGTTTTGACTGACATGTTTTTCACCCTATCACCTCAGACCCGATATGAGCGCGGACCAATCAATTCGCTTCTCTCTGTCAGCGTGTGCCGTGCTCCCACATGAGACCGCCCACATCAGAAAATCTTCATGTGAGCTTTCCTGATGCTGGCAATGCTCGCTGACTATTCTGAATATAGAAGGTAAGAACTGATTTCATTTGCAAATTATGCAATATATATCGCAGAACTGTGCTTTAAAGTGCATGTCAGTGTCATTTCGCGGAATGGCAATAAGTCTGGTCATTTCTCTTCGCGGTTTTCATTAGCGTATTATCATTAGTTTGGGCAGACCCGTTCAAGGCCCGCTAAATGAGACATCAGCTGATGCTTTTGAAACTTTGCATGCGATGCTCATGTGATGATGCTTTTATCCGTATAGCATAAAGCAGCATAACAAATCTTGTTCGTAAAAAAAACTAATGTTGTAGATATTAGACCCTGTAAGTCAATCCATGGTCTGTTATTTAAATGCAGAGCTTGTAAGTTTCTCTTGTTTTATCAGCTTTGCTGTCTTAAGGTCCCTCTCTGATTCTTTCTTTTAACCTCTCTCCATTTGTACCTCTCTTACCTCTGTTAAAGAGTGGTGGGTAATTCCTCCTGACATGTCATATTTAATTCATAAGCTCTTGTACACTGTCTGGCTTTTGCTTTTAGTTTGGCTCAGTTTTTGCATTTGTCCAAGGCTCTATTGCTTTTTGGCTGTATTTGTTTGTATTTTAGAGTCCTACTAGTTTGTCTAAAAATGCATGTCTCCATTTCCCTGGTCTAGGCCAGGTGGCAGTTGTAATGGTTCCCAGCATGCAGCTGGATTCTGTGTGGAAAAAATATTAACCTTTCACCCATCAGGAGGTGCTTCGCTCGAGTCGGTTTAATAATTCCTGCTGGCATTGTGAATAGATGACAGCTGAATGTGACTTTTAAAATGCCACACCTATAAAGGAATATGTCATTTGGTTCCTCCAGTGCCATCTGGTTGACTTAAAAATGTATGTTTATATATATATGTATATGTATGTATGTGTGTGTGTGTGTATGAAAATGTATATCTAGACTATTTTAGTATCTATATATCTATATCTACATATTTGGAGAGAGAGAGATAATATTATTTTATGCTATAACTTATAACAAAAATCCTAGTATTGTTTTACTGGTGATCCTAGTTTTATGTGTTTTGTTCCTTATGCCTCAGCATGAGAAGTCATTTGCACAGACATGGATAAATATGAGAGATTGAAGAAGATTGGGGAGGGATCCTTTGGGAAAGCCATCCTGGTCAAGTCAAGGACAGACAGCCGACAATATGTTATCAAGGAGATTGGCATCTCCAGGGTGAGTTGATAGTTTTTTCCTATTAGACGTCTTTTGATGACTTTAATAGGTATTTCAGTTATTAAAAACGTAATTATTTCAATATGACGAGATGTGATATATTTGGTGCGTGTCTTCCTTTATATATACATGCAGTATTATTTTTCTCATCAGATGTCAAACAAAGAAAGGCAAGAATCGCGTAAAGAGGTGGCAGTTCTGGCTAACATGAGCCATCCAAACATCGTCCAGTACAAGGAGTCCTTTGAAGGTAAAGCCCCCTCATATGCCAAGACACCCATATTCTGAAATGTGCATTAAGTGATATTGGAATATGATGCTTCATTGCCTATCTCTGCCATTATGTTGACAGGCATGACAAATGGGTGTCTATGAGGTCTTTGGTCTTTAGTTGACCGATCTTGATTAATCTGAGAACATTAGTTCCGGCACAGACCAGACCCACTGCATTTCTGTTCTAAAGCTTGTGTCTGGTTGATAGATCGGGCAGTCTGCATGATCTGGAGGAGCTCCAAGCTCTTGAATTAAATTATAGAGAGGATGTTGTTGAGCTAATGATAGTTACTCTACATGAAGTCATGCAGCAGCAGTATCTCTGACATCCGGATGGCAGGCTAATTAACGACATAAAACTGGGGTGGTATATGAATGTTAATGATATTAGCAATGGAGAGGATTATGTCTGCTTAATTCCATTTTAAATTTACAGTGAAACCTAAGAGTCTAAATCTGATTATATCACATATACAGATAACCTACTATCCAAAAGTTTGTAACTTTAATGTATTTGAAAGAAGTCTTTTATGCTCTACATTTATTTCATCAAAACATTGTAAAAACAGCAATAGTGTAAAATATTATTATAATTACAAAAAATAGTTTTGTTTTGATATATTGTACATTTTGTAAAAGCCATTACTCCAGTCCTCATTGTCTTGACCCTTCAGAAATCATTCTAAATGCTGATTTACTGTAAAAAAAAAAAAAATAAAAAAAAAATAAAAACAAAAAATGCTAAAAACATTTCTTGTTATTATTAGTGTTCTTTTTTTTTTTTTTTTTTTTTTTTTTTTTTTTGTGGAAAATGTGATACCTTTCCCAGGATTCTATGGTGAATAGAAAGTTCAATAACAGCTTTTTTTGGAAATATACATCTTCTATAACATTATAAAAGTGTTTACTGTCACTTTTGATCAATTTAATGCATGATTTTTTATTATTTAAACAAAATCTTACTGCTTAAATGTCAAGAACCCACCTAGGCTGTGAACTGAAACATTGGTGTTACTTTGTCATTGAAGTACAGTAATTTGTCTCTCTTTTTCTTCAGAGAGTGGTTGTTTGTACATAGTAATGGACTACTGTGAGGGAGGAGACCTGTTTAAGAAGATCAATAATCAGAGAGGGACTCTATTCCCTGAGGAACAGGTAAGAGGAAGAGGATGAAGCATCAAGTTAAGCTCTGCACCTAACAGCAGGCCGCAAATTATTGAAGCTTTAAAGGTTTTTTTCTCATTCCTACAAAAGTAAATAGTACCTATGAAAAATCTAATTAATTAATTAATCTATTTTCATGTGCACTCAAATGGGATGATGAATCCAGTCTTATTATCTGCTAACCTGTTTTATTCTATATAGAGTAGGTCACTCCATGGAGGTGCCAACGTTGGACCAGCCAAATTCTACTTAATATACCATTAAATAAAAAATAAAATAATGATGTAAACTTTGAATTTCTTTTATCATATCAAAATAAAATATTCTTAGTTGTTGAATGTTAGTAAAAGACCAATTTTAACCTCGGGAATAATCCTGCAGTGTTATCATCTGAAATACTGAACCCTGTCTGTTGTTTTCTGGAAGATTCTTGACTGGTTTGTACAGATCTGCCTGGCTTTGAAACACGTACATGACCGCAAAATCCTACACAGGGACATTAAATCACAGGTACGGCTTTCTCTTTTTCACACACACTTGTGCCAACATTTCTATGGAAATACAGCATAATGTACAATATCCTTCAACTTGGTTTTCATATGTCTATTTTTCTGCTTTTGTTTTCTATCAAGAATATTTTTCTGACCAAAGATGGTACCATACAGCTGGGTGACTTTGGAATCGCTAGAGTTTTGAACAGGCAAGTAATTTCAATTTGATTTCAAAACAGTACAAGGAATGTGGAGAGAATGACCTTCATATGTAATGTTATTATGTGTGTAGCACCGTGGAGTTGGCGAGGACATGTATTGGCACACCTTACTACCTGTCACCAGAGATATGTGAAAATAAACCATACAACAACAAAAGGTAAAGTACTTCCTGTTCTGAGCCGGAGGGGTACTTATGAGCAGTACAGTAGCTACAGAACACTCAGTGACTCTTGTACAGTTTGCTGAATCATTAGAGCGGTGATGTAAGTTTATATGAGTCTCTCTGATCCCAGCAGCTACATATTGATCCCAAGTCATTTGTTTGTAACTTAATCAGTCTGAATATTTTTAGCCAATATTGATGAACACCAGCTGTATTACATTACCATTTACAGGATTAGATGATTTAAAATTATTATTATTTTTTTTGAAAGAATTCTTTTGAGCTCACCAAGTCTGCATTTATTTGATCAAAAATACAGTAAAAATAATAATGTTGTGAATATTTTTTTTTTTTTACAATTTAAAAACTGATTTCTGTTTGTATGTATTTTAAAATGTAATTTATTCCTGTGGTGGCAAAGGTGAATTTTCAGCAGCCATTACTCCAGTCTTCAATGTCACATGATCCTTCAGAAATCATTCTAATATACTGATTTGGTGCTTAAGAAACATCAGTATTGAAAACAGTTATGCTGCTTGATATTTTTTGTGAAACCATGATTAAGTTAAAAAATAATGAATAATGGAAAACTTTTGTAACATTATAAATATATTTACTGTCACTTTGATCAATGCACCGTTGCTGAATAAAAGTATTGATTTCTTTAAAAAAAAAAATCTTTCTGATCCCAAATGTTTGATTTTTGATGGAGTATGAATTTTAAAATTTCTTAGTATCAGAATGCGAACTACGATGTAGACATTAAATGACTTTATTTACATTGCACACACAATCTTATTTAGTTTTCAGTCCTGATCTTTTCAAATCCATCACATCCTGAATGATGAAATATAAAGTGAACATTCAGACTGTGATGCATTACTTGCATTTTAAGCCACATATACTGATGTGCATTGGTTTGGATTGTAAACATTAGATTTCATGTAGTTCCTTGCAAAAAAAATAAATAAATAGATTTCGTGCAAAGCCATGTTGTTTGATATTCAAATCATTTTATATTTTATATGCTATTTGTTTGTGTATTTATGTTTGCATGTGCACATGTGAGAGTAATCCACATGTGCCACCCCAAAATTTACCCATTTGTCCCACTTTCTCCCTGTCTGTCTGTTTTTTGTCTTCTCTCTCTTTCTTTCTGCGTTGTTCTGTCGGGTCTGACGCTAGTGATATCTGGGCCCTGGGATGTGTCCTGTATGAAATGTGCACTCTTAAGCATGCAGTAAGTACCTCATGTTCTCAATAGTAGCTTTTGCGTGCAAGGGAGTTTTTGTGCTTATCTTTTGATGTGAATGATAAAACAGAATCTCTTTCATATCTTTTTAACCTGTCTCTGTATGTAGGTCTCCTTTTCTCTCCCTCTTCGTCTCTCACTTCCCTTCTTTCATTATTTACACCATGAATGTTCTGAGGAGACTAATATTTTACAGTGGTGAGGCAAGTGAAACTGCAGCAGCTTTAAAAATTGAGAAGATTAGCTGTGTGAAGAGACGCTTTCCTACTGAAGAGAACATTCACTGTTGATTCATTTGAAAGTCTTTTTTTTGCATTCTTTGATATTATTGTATGTTTACATGATTTATGACTTTAGTGAAGGTGGTATTATCATTATATTTCAAGTAGCACCAATTATATAATGTCTTTCACTCAGTTTGAGGCCGGAAACATGAAGAACCTGGTGTTGAAAATCATCCGTGGTTCGTACCCGCCTGTTTCTGTGCATTACTCCCAAGACTTGCGCTCTCTCCTGGCCCAGCTGTTCAAGCGCAGCCCCCGAGAGAGACCCTCTGTCTCAGCCATTTTGGACAAGCCTTTTCTTTCTCGTAGGATTCACAAGTTTCTCAGCCCTCAGGTGACACATGCAAACAGACTTGTGATAGCAAGTGCGTTGTGACTCAGATATAGCTCAGATGTTATATAACGCTTAGGTCTAATTCCAGACTCACTCCCGCATGTGTTGGAGAATTTGTTTGTTTAATATGTTTCCTTGTATGTTGCAGATTATTGCTCAGGAATTCAGCCACTCACTTCACCTTAATCAGCCTAAAACGAGTGTGGCCCAGGGAGCACCAGGTAAACACATTCATTAATAACTAATACATTTGTTACCCTCTGTTGATGTTGTTATATATTGGGATTATTCTATTATCCGAAATTATTTATGAATCATGGTATCCACTGACAGATGAGCATTAGTCACTTATTGAGATGTGCCCGGAGTATATTGTTCTCTTGATCTCTAAATACCAAAAATTAAATACTGTTGTTCTCTTCCTCTTCCCTCCCCAGCCAAACGTCCTGCCCCAGGCCCCATCCCCATCTCCCCAGCTCAGAAAATCACAAAGCCAGCAGCCAAATATGGAGTGCCTTTAACAGTTCGAAGACCATCTGACGCTGTCAGAAAGGTCCCAGATGCAGCAAAGAAACCAGTCAAACTCAAGCAGGTGAGAACTATGGGAAATAAGGACCCTCATGTATTTCATTGGCTGATCCACTCCTATGTTTTGCCCACACATTATCACTCAGTATGTTAGGAGGGGCACTGAGGGACACTTGTGTAACATTCAGACACTTGTTGCTGTTGTCCCGCTGTGTGCTATAAATGAGAGCGAGAGACCTCTGATCCTCGCCCCTCGATGTCATGTGTTGTCCAGGCTCCCCCTCCTGCAGCAGCTCAGAGGAGAGTGAGTCGAGTGGAGGATGAGAGGAGGAAATATGAGGTACATCAGAGAGTGTCCCTATCTACTAACACCCAACCCTGATCCTCCTTTTTAATCCACTTACCCCTGTACAAATACACTTTGTCCTCCACCAAAATCTTTTTTCCCTATAAGTCCCATTTATTGGTCTACTCTAGTGGTTAAAGATCTGGGCTGCCATCAGAAATATTGTAATCTTTTTGCAAAGAATGATAAGTCATTTATCTGTATTGTGCCTTTGAGCAAGACACTTATCCACAAATTGTTTTAGCAGCACTATCACTGTGATAGGTATACTTATAGTTGCTTTGGATAAAATTGTAAGTGAAGTGACTGTTTCTAATTATTTAAATAAAATGAGAAAGATTAGATTTAGGTTTACAGAGTTTCCGCGGGGTCTTAAAATGTCTTAAATAGTCTTAAATTTAGTTGTATCAAATTTAAGGCCTTAAAAAGTCTTAAATTGTACAAGAAAGTCTTAATTATGATTTCAAGAGGTCTTAAATTTGGAGACGGAAAGACAAGAATTGCGATATGGCTGAATGTGGCAATTAAACTTCAAAAGGCTATGATTTCATTAAATAAACATGAGCGCTGCAAGTTCAAAGTCCGGTGCTGCGCTGCTTTGTGTTCTGTCTTTACCGGGAAAACTCTTATATTTCAGCCAAACGTGACACCTGCTGACAGAGAATGAATCAGTTAACATAGCTTAAACTAGAGTGCGTGCGATTCAGTCTATTAAAATACATTTAGACTGATCACATAATTTAAAATATGGGGGGCAGAAAATGTATAGCCTATATTTATATTATTTTATATAGTTAATATCACATGAAGAGTGCCATTTTTTTTCTTCAAAAATCAGCATGATTACAAATGTGATATTGATTTTATGCAACAGTTCAATAAACAAGAAGTTCATTTTAAGAGACTTACGTTTTAGACACCATATTGGCTGTTTTTGCTCTATTTCTACAACAAAAATAATTCCAAACACAGCCACAGCACTGTTTTGCGTCTTTGAGCAACATGACAGGGTTTCGTTCCTGAATGAATCAAACGTTTAAATGATTCGGTTCAATCGCAATGACTCACTTATTAACGCTGACTTACTGCCACCTATTGGCCGTTTTAATTTCACATTTAAAGTTTATTCATATTTTTAAAATAATTTCAAACATCAGTTTTCAACGTTTTATGTTTCAAATATCAAAACATCATTTATGCATTTGTAACTGTGCAGGTTAGCATTCTATGTCCCTCTGAGCTGCATTAAAGAGTGCCACTTCAGATGCATTGCAAAGATACTTTTTGTTGATACTGATTTAATTTGCTTGGTAACAGCCCAAATGCAAGAATGTAACTTAAAGGATTATGCACACTTTTATAAAAAATGGCTTAAAGGTAAAAATGCCCATAAAACTTGTTGGAAAAGACTAATTTCTATCACTGCTGTGAACTGACCACACAGAATATGAAGAATATCAAAAAAATTCAGGAGTCACCTGTCCATGGTAATCTTTAAGATACCAGCACAATAACACACTCAGCAAAATATCGTCTAATTATCGTTATCGATAAAATCCCAGAAAATATCAAGATATCATTTTTTGCCAATTTCGCACACCCCTAATTCACGTTATTTAATTTATATAATAATTTATTGATAATAATTGTTGAAATCAATATTATTAACACTTTTGACTTATCCATTTTCTTAAAAATGGTGTAAAGGCTGAAATGTAAAGTTTATCATTTTACAAAACTTTTTGTTTTTGTGAAAACTTGTATCTGAATTGTAAATTATGCTTTTTACAGTCATTTTACAGTTTAATATGGTACTATAGACATTGCGCTACCCCGCTCATATGGTATTAATTTTATTTGTGCAGGTCTTAAAAAAGGTCTTAAAAAGTCTTAAATTTGAGCTTAAAAATCCTGCAGAAACCCTGTGTTTAGTTATCACCTACTGCTGTAGTCTCACGATCTAATATTCTAAACACACATCTTTGTTTTTCTCTTCAGTGAAACTTTTTTTTTTTTTTTTTTTTATCTTTCCCCTCCTTTTTGTTGGTGTCCTCCTGCTTCTCTCCAACTGCCGTCATCCATATGGTGGGCATCTACATTTCTGTTTCCTTTTCCACCGCTTTCTTTATTACCCTTTCATCAGTCCAGTATTCATTCTATAAATGTCTAGACCTGCTCTACCTTCTGAGCCGCAAGGTGTTGAACCGTTATTGTTCAATGACTGATCCATTTTGGAAAGAAATATTCTTTGAAGATTATATATGGACGTTTGACTGATCTTGCCTCTCTTCGCCACATGGAGTTGTACAAATACATTTTTCTGAGTCATCGCTATTGGAAACAAGTAATGGGAAATACTGTTTGTGGTGTTTGCATTATGTCTAAAAGCATCATGGTCATGTTCTGTTTCAGGAAGGAGTGAGGAAGAAACGGATGGAGTTGATGGAGAGGGAAAGGAAGCAAAGAGAACAGGTGAGCTATTGATGACATCATGGCATGACATCATGTCACATATTTTTTTCCTATCCTGAATCTTCTTTTACAGTGTTACAAAAGATTTTTATTTCAAATAAGTATGTTCTTTTTGTACTTTTTATTCATCAAAGAATCCTGAGAAAATGCAGCACGACTGTTTTCAATATTAATAATAGTAAGAAATATTTCTTGACCACCAAATCAGCATATTACAATAGCATAAGAGACTTCTATCAGAAATATTTAAAAATATGTATTTACATGCATATTAAATTGTAAGTTGTGTCAAGTTACATTTTGTTTTGTGCCTGTAGCGTTAGTGATTGAATGAGTTCACATCAAGTTCAGCAGATGTTGGCTGTTCTAGTTTCATTAGATGGATGGATGCTATTTGTAATATGTCTCTCGGGTAGAAAGACATTTAAAAGCCTCTTGATTGAGTCAGTGACCCACAGTAATTGTGTTTCTTTCTGTAGATGTTGTTACTGAAGGCTGCTCAGATGAAGAGATTTGAGAGGGAAAAGGTGAACTGATCAGTGCCCTTCTGCAAATGGTTATTTACAATAATTTGATGTTAAAACTTTAACTTGGACCTTTTTTATTTCAGCTGAACCGAATCAACCGGGCTCGGGAGCAGGGCTGGAGACATGTGCTCAGTTCCAGTGGAGGCAGCAGTCCTGAGCGAAAGGTACAATGGTCTTCCTTGTCTGCTACAGATTAGTCAATAAAGGCTGCTAATATTGTTAAGGTTTCTCTTTCTGTGCATATTTTTGCATAGTTTTATGGAGGTGGTGGTGGTGGCATTGGAGCACCACATTCCCCTGGAATAGGCCCATCTCTTGTGCCTAGCCCCACCCCTGCTCCTGCTCCTGTTCCTGCTTTAGCTCCAAGCAGAGCTCCATATGACCATGTCCACCCAGCAGCTGAAAAACCATCCAAACCTACACCTAAAGATGGTGCTGGGGAAGGAGCCAAGTCTTCAGGGGACAATGGCAGGTGAATGAGATGGATGTGATGACTGTGCCTTTCAACAGTGTTTTTGTATTCTTGTTTTTTTTTTTGAAGAATTTTTGATTTAATGCGCAGCGATGTTGATTATCTTATTATCATTAAAGCACTGCTACAGACTCAGGGTCGCTGAATGGTCATGCCTGCATCCCTGTTAAGGATGTTGTCAGGAAAGAACCACGTAAAGCAAGTCTCCAAAATGAGCAGATTTCAAAGAACGACTATGCCAATAGGTCAGGTGGCTATGTGTTTCATCAGTAATGTTTGTCAGATATTCAGTCTGTCTTCAGCCTGCTGGTCTGTCAAGCAGAGCTAAGTTCACCTTTTTTATCTTTCTGTCTCTAGGTTTCGAGGTCAGCTGGCAGCAGAGAGGGCTAAGCAGGTGGAAGAGTTTCTACAGCGGAAAAGAGAAGCCATGCTGAATAAAGTCCGTGCGGAAGGACAGCTGGTATGAGTTTTTTTTTTTACCCTGGCCTCTTCTGATTAAATGAATGTTCTGGTTTCAGTACACTGTTTATCAACAATGTTTCTGGCATAAAGTCAATAAAGTTTTAATATGTTTTCCATGGAAAATCATTTTAGGTTCTTCAGGTTCTAGGTTTTAAGGTCATCAACATGATATGAAAAAACACCCAGTCTCTTTTGTAAATTCATCTTATTGATCTTATTGTGAACTATTAATCCATGCATATGATAATTAAAATGTCATAACTCAATTTTCTGTGAAAATGATAGACTCTGTGGTGACGTATGCTCCAATTATTTAGTCCACTTAAACCCTGCCTCTTTCTTACAATCAACCTCAAGCTCACATTCAGATCTGTCTTCATTCAATTAACAACTCATGCATAGAAATAAGGTGTTGAAGTCAGTGATGGAATTGATATTACATTTATTTATATGGCTTTTGTAATATTGAATTAACCAATGGGTGAATAGGGGGCCCGGCAAAACCTGGCCGCCATCTTTGCAAGCTGGACAAACTCCTCCCGATGCAGGAGACCACAAGTCAACAAAGAGGAGGAGGTAGGAGTCCTGTCTGGGACCAAACAACACTCCTCACTCCATCACGTCACTTAAACCCTTCATTGTTCGGTTCCTTATTTTAAGTTGTAAATGTCCACCTGATGTTGCTGCATCTGCTCACCAGCGCCATCTGACGTCCAGTACCTGCACGGTGTATGTTTGTGTATGTGGCCGTGACCTACACTGAAAATGCTCCAGTTCATCATTTCATTTAATCCAATACCACATTCTGGCAGAATTCCCCAATGTGGTTTTTATCCTTTTTTTTGTTTTGTTTTTTGCGGATGTTATTTTGCTTCAACACCCCTTGTTATGGATCCTTCATCATTTTTTCCGTTTTTGAAGAGTATTCAGTCTAACTGCAGGATTCCAGCTGGAGACTATCTAACTGCTGCTTTTTATGGTCCTCATCAATGAATGGCTTTGATTCTGCTGTAACTGCTCACCTCATTGGTTTTCTTGAGTTTGCTGTTCCCACAATACATTGTAAATGTTTAATGCATTTTTTCTTTTCCAATGTATTTCACCAATTATATTTCGTCCTCAATATACAATAAGTGTCTTGCCCCTGTTCTTGTTTGTCGAAAGGAGACATTGGGAAGAGAACAAAGAGAGATGATATGTCATCTGTGTTTTTCTCAGGAGTACTTGGCGAGATTACGACAGATCCGACTACAGAACTTTAATGAACGCCAGCAGATCAAAGCTCGCCTTAGAGGAGAGAAGGTATATACACCCACGTATAGGCCCATTTTATCTGTAGATTTATTGTTGACAATGTTGTCAACTGTATCATTACACCTATATTAATGTTTAATATTATTTATTTGCATCAGTTTCAGTGCTTTTACACATTATCAAGTAGATTTTTTTTTTAATTTATTCATTTTTTGTTATAATTGGACCGTCTATCTCAGTATGACAGTGACGGCTCAGACAGTCAGGAGTCATGTGAAGAGGCAGTACTGAGGAGGAAGAAGATCGAGGCTTTGAAGGTTTTGCATTTTAATATATATTTTTCAAAATAAATTATCAGCATAATAATTTGAATTGAAAAATGGAATTATATACACTACCATCAAATGTTTGGGGTCTAAAGGTTTTTTTTTTTTTTTTTTTTTTTGAAAGAAGTCTCTTATGCTTACCAAAGCTGCATTTGTTTGTTCAAAAATACAGTAAAAACATTAATATTGTGAAATATTACTACAAATTTAAATAACTGTTTTCTACTATTTCTATTTTAAAATTCCTGTGATGGCAAAGCTGAATTTTCAGCATTCTTTACTCCCAACCATCAGTGCCACATGATACTTCAGAAATCATTCTAATATGCTGATTTGGTGCTCAAGAAACATTTCTTATTATAATCACAAGTGTTGAAATCACTTGTGCTGCTTAATATTTATGTGGAAACCTTGATACATTTTTTTTTCAGGATTCTTAGATTCTTAAAAGGTCTTAAATGTATAAATGTCTTAGTATCAGAATGCAAAAGCAACCATGTTGTTATTTGAGAAAAACAGTCATCAAGAATGTGTGTTTTTGTGTAAGGCCCAGTCAAAGGCTCGTGCTGCTGTACTTAAAGAACAGCTGGAAAAGAAGAGAAGAGAAGCATATGAGAGAGAGAAGAAAGCATGGGAAGATCATGTATGTCATCTTTCTTTTCCAATCTTCTCCTCTTTCCTCATCTCCCCTCATCCATCTCGTATGTGTTTTATTGTACCTTCTGTTTTGTCTTATCTTTTGCAACAAAGCAGCTTGTTGCACGAGGAGTGAAGGTTGCTGTTGGAGCTGTGGGCGGAGCTCCACCTCCTGCAGCCCCTGCCACTCAGCCATCTGACTCCACCCCTCAGGAAGATGCTTCCAAAGCCACACCCTCCTCTAGACCCACCACTCCAGCCATCTCCATGACTGCTGCTCTGAAGGATGTGGGAGCGGTTAGTCACCCATCACACAGATTAAATCACCTCTGCCTTATTTGCTTAAACGGCCATCCCATGTTTATCTGTCTTTTCTTTTTTGGCAGATTTCATCAGGACAGAGTTCTCCTATGAAAGAGGACTCCCTTAAAGCAGAAACATCAGGTGTACAGGTGCGAAATACTAAAAAATATGAGAGACCAGTTTACTGAATAATTGTCAATGAACACTGACTAAAAGAAGATATGTAATTTATAGAGTGACAAGAAGGAGATTCTTCGCAGACTTAATCAGAAGGTCCAGACAACTGAGGAAGATGCTGTGAAAGATGCCACACCTTCCAGCAGTCCACCATGCCCAACTCCTCAACAGATCCAGCCTTCCGTCACAGAGGAAAGACCTCCTACAGCTGGTGATAGGAGGAAATGGGAAGCTGTGGCTCCACCCATATTGTCTGTAGCTGAACAAACTCTGGAGGAGACCTGTGCAACTCTGGCAGGTATAAACACAACATCTCATCAATATGTTGTTATTATTATTGCTGTAAAAACACGTGTGACTACTTGAATTTGTTTATAGGATATCTAAAGTCAAATATGGGACTTTTTAAGACCTGCATAAATGCATCTTATGTCATACAGATCAAATCCATACAATCTAAAAGTAAATCATTTGTCTCCGATTCCTTAACATAATTAAACTGGCTGTGGCACACATTCACATTTTATAGGCTGCTGACATGCTTATCAACAAAATAGGATAACTGCAAGTTTAAATGCTGATGATGTGTTTTATTTATTATACAAGTTTTTTGAAATTGGTTTATGTACAAATATATCAACACATATTTAAAGGGTTACTCCATCTCAAAATGAAAAATTTGTCATTAATCACTTACCCCCATGTCGTTCCAAACCCTTAAAAGCTTAGTTCGTCTTCAGAACACAATTTAAGATATTTTGGGTGAAAACCCAGAGGCTTGTGACTGTCCCATTGACTGCCAAACAATTTCCACTGTCTTGGCCCAGAAAAGTATGAAAGACGTTGTCAGAATAGTCCATCTGCCATCAGTGGTTCAACCCTAACGTTATGAAGCTGGACTGGACGCAAGCAGCGTACGCTCTTCTGTGTCAGCCGCCTATCAGATATGTCTTATACATTTGTTTACGCTTTGATTTGAAGGAAAACAGAGAATCCGGTAGGCGGCTGACACAGAAGAGCGTACGCTGCTTGCGTCCAGTCCAGCTTCATAATGTTACGGTTGAACCACTGATGGCAGATGGACTATTCTGACGACGTCTTTCATACTTTTCTGGGCCAAGACAGTGGAAATTGTTTGGCAGTCAATGGGACAGTCACAAGCCTCTCGGTTTATGACATTTAATTTACAAAAGACCAGTCAGATCAGAACAGAACTTTTTTTTCGTCTGTTGTAGGTCAGTAATAAAAGCTCAAATTTGTATTTTATCTAGATATTCTTGTCACATGAGCACCTTACACATTCTCTTTGTTTCCTCTGTCTTGTCCTGTCTTAGTGTCTCATGTGGCATCTCCAGAGATGAATGCTCCCTCTGGTGGAGACAGGAAGAAGTGGGAGACTGATGGTGCCCCTCTTCTGTCTGTGGCTCAGCAGACTCTGGAAGAAACCAGCTTTACAACAGCAGGTCAACTAACAGGTAAACGCCCTTATCCTGAGATTCTGTAGTTCATGCAGTTTTTGCAACTGATTTGACACTCTTTTTTTTTTTTATCAAATTGATTGTCTGTATTTTACAAAACACAGAACGGTTTGAAAAAACAAATGGTGGAGGTCGTCGTCTTAGCCTACTAAGAAAATGTTCTCTGCGGCACAGGTTGCATAAACTCACAGATACCGAACTGACAAGTGACCAAGTTTCTTGTAGCACTTTGCATCTGCATGACTTTAATGAGAAGTGAATGTACCAACAAGAATCAAAATATTGCAACAGTGAAAAGCACAAACCATCAGCTCGCATTACATCAGCATCACATATTCTTAGTGCGTTCAGTTGTGAAGGCAATATTTAGGTGAGCTACAGTGAGAAATTGGTGGCTGCAGCAGGCCAAGGTGCACATTTGAATAATTTGACATTTGTTTTTGCTAGTCGACTAGATGCAGAATAAAAGTAGTCACTGAATTATACACATCATTATTACTTCCAGAGTGAATGGATTATGTATTGGAGTGTGTTTTGTTTTGTAACCATGGATGGTGTGTTGCGTTACATGCACTGGGACTCCAGCCGCTCTATAGCAACTAGATTAATAACAAACAAGGCATTAGGTTATTTGCTAAATCTCTAGTCTTCTGTGCCCGGAGAGCAAAGTCATGTCATTTCTGTTGTATTTAATAAAATGAGTGGCTTATTTATATGCAGTAACATCTATTTTTTAAACTTGTTTCAGAAAAAACCGCAGGTGAAGTCATTCGTATGGATGATTGGCAGGGGGAGGGGCTAAGGAAGGCTTGGGGGCGGAGTCCAGACTCAGAGGTTCTGAAGGTGTTGGAAGAGGCAGAGCTCCAGTCCTTTACCCAGAAACTAGATCCCGCCAGCACCTGTGATCACACACTGACTGGTGAGTCTTTGATCGGTGTTTTTCATCTGTGTGATGTGTTCAGTTTTACTGACGATAGCTTCCTGTTAATCCTGTGTTTCTATTTGTGTTTTTTTCCCCCAGAAAGCCTTAATCTTATTGAAGAGTCTTTAGATGTCACTCATGAAACCAAACAAGTGCCTCTTCCTCAGCCATGCCAGCCTGCCATTGGCATTGCCAAACAAGAAGTGACATGTCAGGAGACAGTGCCAATCACAGCAGAGGTTAAAAGTCAGGAACTAATCCCACCAACACCAGAGGAGATACAAAAGACTCTGTCTGGAGAAAGCGAGGCAGAGGGTGAGAATAGTATTACGCTGAAAATGAATGCATTACTGATAGCAAGATACCTTATTATCTGGGATTGAAATGTGTAGCAATTCATATCATTAGTAGTGAGACCTTTTGGACTTTTGTTTGTAACAAACTTTTTTTCTCTGTCCTTACAGTGGTGGATGACATGGAGTCAGTAGTTCTGGATGAAGCCTCTCAGCAAACCTCAAAGCCGCCCCCAGCAGATGTATTGCAAGCATGGACAAATGACACTCCAGTGTCTCTGTAAGCTCTTTTTTTTACAAAGAATTTGACAATTGATAGCATAATTTTGCCATTAACTGTATCACTGTTAAAATTAATACAGATTTTTTTCAAACTTCTGTCAAACCTGTCAAAGGTTTTATTGGCAGTGTTACTGCAATGTTAGTATATAGCTGATCTATATATTTGAATTTTAATCTTTTTTTTTTTTTTTTTTTATCAAATTACCGTTTAATGTATTGTTTTTTTTAATGTTTCTGTATTATCATTTAAAGAGAAAGTTCACCTAGAAACAGCCTGACAGAAGTAGAAATATTTGAAGAATCGTTTTGCAAATCTTGCGATACAATGTCAGTTGTTAGCAGGAGCAAAAAACATAATGCCACAAACACAATAGTGTTTTTTTTCTTCGTAGTGCTTGACAGTCCTAGCCACTGTCACAGAACAGTTGTTGAATGACAAGAGTTATGTAATGGTTGGCTTATTTAATTTTGTGTTCTAAAGAAAGAGTAACAACACAGGTTTAGAACGTTCACTACCATTCAAAAGTTTAGGGTTGGTAGGATTTTTTAAATGTTTTTTTTTTTGTCTTTTATGGTCACAAAGTGTTTTTTTTTTTTTTTTTTTTTTTTTTTTTTTAATAAATAGAGTGAAATACTAATATTGTGAAATGTATTCCTTTATTTTCTTTCAAATGAGTTTTTTTGCTGAACTATTATATTAAGTTGTCAGTGTCACATGATCTTTCAGAAATCATACTAATATGCTGATTTGGTGCTCAAGAAACATTTCTTACTATTATCAATGTTGAAAACAGTTGTCTGTTTAATATTTTTTACAGGACCAGTGATTACTTTTTTTCAGGATTCTTTAATAAATAGAAAGTTCAAAAGAACAGCATTTATTTGATATCTTTTGTAAAATTATAAATGCCTTTACTATATTTTTGGGTAATTTTAATTAATGCTGAAATATTGATATCATCAACAACAAAAAAATAAATAAATAAATCTTACAGTAGTGGATATAATGACATAAGTTTCATATTTTCAATGAACTATCCCTTTAATAATTGTTTTTTGTTTTTATATCAGGCCAGCAGAGGGCAGAGTAATACAAGCAGAAAGCACAGAGATGCCGCAAAGAGAAGAGAAACACCCTGAACCTGCAGGTATTATCAAATGAAATGCTAAGACACCTTATCTCCCTCTCACACAAGCACGTCTCATTATGCACCATATCAAAGCACGCCAGTATCCCCTTTAAAATTCATTTACTTTCTAACAATCTTAATCCCCAGAAGCTTAAAGAATGCCAGTTTGAATGAAAATCCACTGTCAAAAACAAAAAAACAAAAGAAGTTTTTGTTGGCCTCTTCTTTTTTCAGACGAGTCTCTGTTTGTAAAGCTAAGCAGTAGTCCAGCTCATAAACGTACAGTAGCGTTGGCCATCCTGTCTGCTCAGTCCTCATTGGAAGACTCTTCCTCCGTTGCCTCACGTTCCCGCTCTGTCTCTCCACTGCGCTCCCATAGGCATGGCGACGCACTTCTCATTGGCCTCTCCACTGGTCTCTTTGACACAAACAACCCAAAGGTGAGCACTGGAACCCCACTGTACTGAGTGTCTATATTTGTTTTCTTTCTCTCTCATGTTAGTTCAGACTGTAAATCAGTGACACTAAACTCAGATCTTCAAATGCTAAAGGCAGGAACAGACTACATGACTTTTAGAATCTGAACAGATTTATGAAGCTCTAGACATCATACACTTGCCAACTTTGTAAATGCTGATCATACAGTAAACATCTGAGAATTAAACACTACCAGACTTTCCGAACAAACTCACACAGAAACATGGACCTTGTTGCTAGGAAACTCTTGACAAATGTAAACAATATGTGTTGTAATATCAGCTCAAATATCAAACATGTTTGATATCCTCTGAACCAGATAGAATCATAGCCCAAAAAAAAAAAAAATCAAAGTCTGTGCCCATCATACACAATGATTTTCTGTGAAATCTGTCATCTTATACTGCCCAAAATTTACAGCTAGGGTCAAACTGGGGCAAACATCACATTGAAATCTGAAAAAATCATATTGTTGTGTAGTGTATTCCAGCATTAACTACTACAGAAATGTACATACTACTACAGAGGTAATGTACATTTACAAAAGTGAGTGTAGTTACAAGGGCGCAGATCCAGTGACTCTTCTGTGCACAAGCTTCTGTGCCTTGAACTTGATGAGGGCAGCAACTGGCAGCCAGTGGAGTGAGACAAAGAGGGCCATAATGTCCGCTTTCTTGGGTTCATTGAAGACCAGGCGTGCCGCAGCATTCTGGATCATTTGGAAAGATTTTATTGCACACGCAGGAAGGCCAGCTAAAAGCATTACAGTCCAGTCTAGAAATGACACACCTGGACAAGGTGTTGTTTAGCCTGCTCAAATATTAAGGGTCTGATTTTCCTGATCTTGCAAATCTGCAAGAAGTGGACTTTGACGACCAAACGAACTTCACAGACAATATCTCAAATAGTATTCTCAGGTTCCTGGCTAGGAAGACAAGGAGTTAAAGGGATAGTTCATCCAAAAATGAAAATTCTGTCATTAATTACTCACCGTCACGTCATTCCAAACACTTAAGACCTTTGTTCATCTTCAGAGCACAGATATTTTTGATGAAATCTGAGCGCTTTCTGGATTTCAACAAAAATATCTTAATTTGTGTTCCAAAGATGAACGAAGATCTTACGGGTTTGGCACGACATGAGGGTGAGTAATTAATGACTTAATGATTTTCTGTACTGATGTTGTGTCATAAAGAGGAGGGGGCAGAGCACCGAACCCTGTGGTACCTCGATAGTTAGCTGACATGACCTCTCTCCCCTCCTTGTGAAGTAGGATTGAAAACAGCGAAGTACAGTTCCTGTGATTCCCGGGATTGAGAGACAGTATAATTTTGTGGTTATCAGTGTTGAATCCTGGAGATAAGTCCAGCCAAATGAAGACGGACGATGTCCCACCAGCTGCAGGATTTCAGTGACAGATAGCAAGTCTGTGAATATCAGCTCTTAAAACCTGACTGATTACTGTCTAGCAAGTTGTTCTGTGAGAAGAAAAAAGAACCTGAAGAGGAGAAGAGAGATCTGAGGGTTACCCAAGCCTATTTTTGATGTGTTAGGCTAGTGGGAATAGGGTCAAGGGGGCAGGTTGTAGGATGGTTAAAAAAGTTAGGAGACCTTAGCCTGGAGAGTGAAGCATTGTGGGTGGATGGTGGTTGTTCATGAATGTGTGGTGTAAAGAACTGACTGACTTTAAAAAGTGTCACAGTAATTAGCCATATAAATCGCACAGCTGGGTGTAACATCAAGAAATACCAGATGATAAACTACAAAGACTTTTAATGATCTTTAAATATGCATAGTTCTACCTTATGAAAGACTAGTGTTATTGAAGTATTATTTATATACTATTATATTATTTATTAATATTTGCTTTCATATTTTAATACTTTCAGACTTAAATTTTATTTTATTTCAGTTTAAGTTTAGTTTAATTTTATGTGCTTTTGGATCCCACCCCCAGTTAATTTTTTTTTCAGTTTTAATGCTTTAACTCAAAGTAACTTATTTCAGTTAATTGACAAAACAGTATTTTCTCAATGTTTTTTTTCTAATATTTGTTGTTCAAGTTTTTCATCTAATGTTCATATTTTATATCAGTTCTTAGTTTTTTTTAGTTTTTTTTTTAGTTAATTTAATTTTTGTTTCAGTTTAATAGTTTTAGTTTTAGTTTACAAAAACAACACTGAAGAAATCCAGGTGTGTGTGTTTGTCTTAATCGAAAGATATGAGACTATTACAGAGCATAGTAATGAAGAACCCCACTGCTGCCATTTATCACACTGATTAGAGCAGAAGCTCTTACACTACAAGGCAAGAGAGGAAAAGAGCACTAAAAAGAGCAAGAAAAAGACTATGAGGAAGAAAGTGATGGCACTATAGCAAGAGAAACAGATGGCGGCCTTCGATAATGCGTAGCACTTAGCATAGAATGATAGAGGAGCTCAGATTTGTACATCTCATAGAGTTTTTGTTTGGGGTGATTTGTTTTCCACAGACTGAAATTTGTGTTTGTGCGCACATAATGGCGTGTGCATGCGAGGATAGGCATATGTATGAGTGTGGATGTGCCTCAGGCCATTACTGTGCTGGAAGGTCTGCTGAATGTGTGTGTGTGTGTGTTTGAGCTCCTGAGTGGGGCGTTATTAATGCGATTCTTCCACATCCTTGATGTGCCAGTAAACCAAAGGACTTTGCACTGGCCTATGTACTTTTTCGCCCACCCCACAAACGCACATACACAAATACTTTTCTTTGCCCTCACAAAAGCACATTACCATTCACACCCACGCCCACACTTTTGCAAACACGCCCGCACATTTGGCCTTTTGGCTTGCTTGCACCCAACCCTCTGGACAACTGGACAGTCAGATCACACACATACACTAAATGCCGTCTTTCTCAGCGCAGGCTGTCCGTCTGTTTAATCAGTAGTTTAGCACTCCTCTCCACTGTGCAAGTGCGAGAACACAGTGCGTCTCTGTACCAACGGCTGTGGTGGAGATGGATGACTGCGCCGATATTAAAGCCCTCCTCTGCTCTGTGGAGACAATTTTAAGTCCCTGCTGGGTGTTAAATAGCTAAGTCGTTTTATTCCTGCACACGATTCAGACTGAATAACTTCGAACTGCAGCTTAGAGATTGCGCATGTGCATTTTTTGTTCCAATTCATATTGATTAAAGAGCCATTTTCTATACTTTTATTGTCCAATTAAAATGTCAAGGTTTCGTGCACCAAAAATAGTTGTAAGCTACGTTTTATGACAAATCTCACCTCTCCCAGACCCTTAGAACTAAAATATGTATTAAAAGTGTTTTCTAATGTTAAAAAATGTTCTCCTATTCTAGTTTAATATGCAAAATCAACAATATGTAAATTGATTTACTAGTGTTAAAGTCAGCATGAAATGGAAATTCACTCTATGGGCCAGATTTACTAACAGCTTGCCTTATGCCAGCGCAAACCGTCTTTTGGTGTTAAAATATTACTGTCAGGATTTACTAAAGACACGCAGTTAGGAATTAGCGCTGAAAAGGCGTGGACTGCCTGACCTTATTGAATATGCATTTGTAGGAGTTTCCCTTTCAGACGCAAAATGCATGGGAAGAGAGTATTAAAATGAGTCACACAGCGTGATTTACTAACGTTTGTGTTTGTCAAATTACTGCTATTTGTGCCATTATTTAACACCCAAAAAAAGCATGTCTTAAAGCAGGCAGTAATTTGTAGATTGCGCTGGTCATTATGGAAATGATCTGGCTGCGTCTGTGTTCTTTAATGTGCGCATTATCAGTAAATCACACGCAGAATTTTCCCCTCCCATCGGTGCTTTATAGAATTGCGCTTTAACGCTAATTTGCCCTGTTTAGTAAATCTGGCCCTATGTATTTTCTATAATGTCAATCTTCCAGTGAAATAACAGACTTCTTTCTGGTGACGCATGTCAGACTTCTCCAATCATTTAATCAGCTTAAACCGCTCCTCTTTCCTACAATCGACTGCAAGCGTGCATTTAGATCTGCCTCCATTCAATCAACAACCCATGTATTGAACCACATCTCCAAGTTTCACTTGAAAGAATCTGATGCTAATTCAGTTACATCATGACTATTAAAAGTGTTAACACTGGCTATGTGCCAGTATCAAAACATTGCTCTGTTTGAACATCCTGACCAGGCCAAAAGTATTGGTTAAAGCAATGTTGCAAGTTTGGGATGGGGCTATATGTTTGGAAATCTTTTTAAAACAATCATTATGCACTTCATTTTGCACTTAAGCTTTAAATGGGATGCTTTTTGCTACTGTTCCTCTAAGACTACCAAGTAAACACTCTCTTTACATCTGAGATGAACTGAAAAACAGTGCTAATTTAAGTTTGCTGTCGGGTGCAATATAGTTGGCTCTGCCTCATCCTTCAATGACAACCTCTTTGCACAGCCTGCATTGCATTGTGACAGGTTCACAAAACAATCCACACTGTGCTGCATAAACTGTGAAGGTCAGACTGAAATAATCAGGGATGTTGTTAAAAATAAACTTCAAATGCTTGTTTCTAACAGTAGGATCCTTCTGTCTATGCAGAGACACAGGTGCTATCCCACAGCACAATGTTTGCAACTTCCAGCACCTCTAGATAACAAATGGATTTTTTTAATGTGTCCTGTCGTTTACATGCTAATGGCTGTAACAACACTACCATGCTTACAGTTTGAGCCATTTTTGCAGCTTATTTTTCATAAATAGTCTGAGAAGATTGAAGAGGGAGTTTTGCATTTGGTGCATTCGAGTATAGAGTTAGAGTTTGCTCCAAAAGAACATGAATATTTCTGTTTTGAATTTCTTGTGAGGGTATCTGATTTGTGATGTTTGATATCACTTGTGTGTGTTCTATCAGATGCTGAGGACGTGCTCCTTACCAGACCTCAGTAAAGTGTTCAGTGACGCTGCAGAACCTGAAGTTGCAGTCGCTCCTGACCACAACCTGGAGATTGAAGATCTGGAGGATAAAGCGGATGAACAGTCTGAACCTGAGGAGTAAGACACAAAACTTGCATGCATGTGTACTTGCTCACACACACACACACACACACACACACACACACACACACACACATACATACTCACTTATGACTGTGTCTCTCTTAGTGTGTATGAGGATGATGATTTGAGGGAGCTTAGAGCATCTATGGAGAGGCTTCTCCAGGAGCAGCACAGTGATGATGAAGATGATGATGATGGGGGTGGATCCAACAGTAGTCCAGCTGATGAACAGGCAGCTGGTCTTAATGGGTTGGCTAGTGCTGCTGATGACAAACGCAGTCCAGAGGAGGAGTGTTTTAATGGAATGGCTGAGGAAGATGATGATGTTAGCCGTGGTGAAGAAGTGCCAGGAGGACCAGTAAATAACGGAATGGAGGTTGAGGAAGATGAAGAGCAGAACAGTAGTGAAGGCCAGCTCAATGAGGAGTGGCAGTCTGGTAATACAATCACGACTGCATCCATAAACAGCTGCAAATGCTACCATATCCAGAAACAAAGCAAAAAGGCTGAACACATACCCAAAAAGAAGACAGAACAACTGATAACTGCATCCACAAATACAGCATTATGGCTAACTAGATCCACAAATACATCCGTAAACACAACACAACATCTTACTGTATGAGTCAACACAGCACAACAGCTAACCATAACCGTTAACATAGTGCAACAGCTAACTGTAACCACAATGAAACAGCTAACCACTTCTGTTAGCACAGCACAACAGCTAACCATATCTGCTATAACAACTGCTAGCACAGCACATCTAACCACATCTGTTAGCACAGCTTAACGCTAACCACATCTGCTAGCACAACGGAAAAGCTAACCACATCCGTTAGCACAGCTCAACTGCTAACCACAGCTAACTTAGTCCGCGAACATGCTACATCCATTAACACAGCACAACAGCTAGACACAACTGCTAACATAGCACAGTTGCTAACTATATAGACTAAAATAGAGCAACAGCAAGACGCAACCACTAAAACAGCACAACAGCTAACCATATCCACTAACATACCACATCAGCTAACCACATCTGGTAACGGAGCACAACAGCAAACTACAACACAGCTAACTTCATTCACAAACATAACACAATTGCTAACTGCATCTGCAAGCTCAGGTCAACAGTTAACAAAATATAAATGCAACACAATAGCTAATCATGTTCATAAAAACAACAGCTAAACTCATCTGTGAACACATATGTTGACACCATCCACAAACACAACTAAACAATTACTGACTACATCAAGCACAATTCAATGAAACTATAACTTAAATGCAACAAACAAACATCACGTTCAACTGTTGCTAAACTTTCTAAAAATGAAAAAAAGTACTGTGTTTATTGAGATAAAGATATTGTTCTGGCTAATTAAATTTGATGATTGATTAGCTTTGTGTGACTACGGTGTGGAATGACATTGGCAAATAACACTTTCAATACTGACATAGGTCAGCGTAGTATCAGCCAATATTCCACAACAATACATCCTTACTGTGTGAACTCTGATAGATTGTAGTATATCTGTGCATGTGTATGAATGCAGATGACAGTGAGGAAGAGGACGACGAAGACCTAGAGCAACAGGACAGTATCTTCAGTCGTCTGGAGGAGCTACGGTTCCATCTAGAGCAGGCCATGGGCTTTGAGAACTTCATTCAAGCCTACAACAAGATCAAGGTCTGAGTTCCTTGGTTTTACATTAAATGTCAACTCTCACCATGTCTCCAGTGAGATTCAGTGGTTTTGTGCCCGGGTGAATGCATTGCGGAAATACTGCATAACTAAGAGGTCTTTAGTGGTCAAACACCACCAATAACAATGCAGCCATGTACTTCTGAGATGAGGACACTCATAAATTTTTAAACACCAAGTTTTGTTTTTAGCCATCGGGTTCATTCTGGGAATTAGATACAGATGTTATCCTTAACCTTTAAGAATGTTAAATGTGCTGCCTTGTGATGCTTTTTATATAGTTTGTCACATTGGAAGTGCAGTAAACTGCTATGATTTGCTGTAATTTTTGCTGCCGGTTACAAAAAAACCCTTCAGTTAAGAAACCCTGTGGTGATAATGACTTTACAATTCCTAACTTAAAGGAATAGTTCACCCAAAAATTAAATTAATTCTTTCATTATTTACTCACCCCCATTTTCGAGTGAACTATGGGTGGAATTAGTAGCGAGAAAAAAGTCAGAATTGTGAGATAGAAAGTCACAATTACCTTTTTTATTCAGTGGCGGAAATGGGCTTCCACATAAAAGGGATAATTTACCCAAAGAATGTACTTTATTTCTCAAAATTGCGAGCTTATGTATAAATAAATCAGAATTGCGAGATATTCAACTCAAAATTCTGATTTTTTTTTTTTTCTCAGAATTGCGAGTTTGTATCTCACTTCTGACTTTATAACACCCAAATGCGAGTTATTAAGTCAAAATTATGAGATATAAACTCGCAATTCTGAGAACATAGTTTTTTTTTCCCCCTCGGAATTGGACTTTATAACTCGCAGTTGTGAGTTTATATCTCACAATTAGTTTTTATATCGCAAATCTGACTTTATTTCTTGTATATTTTGAGTTTATGTCCCACTATTCTGAGAAAAAAAGTCAGAATTGCGAGAAAAATAGTCAGAATTGTGAGAGAATTTTTATTTTTATTTTTTTTTTTTTTTTTTAATTTAGTGGCGGAAACGGGCTTCCATACTTTTAGAAAGTGGTTGAACCTGGCACTGGGCACTGTTTTAATTAGTTTGCTTGACTCTATCCAGCATTAGACTCTTATTTGTATGATTTTTGTTTGTTTATTTAGGCTATTCATGAGGATGAAGATGAGAACATTGCGATGGGCTCCAGCATGGTGCAAAGCATTTTGGGAACTGAGCACCAACACTTGTATCCTAAAATCCTCCATTTGGTGATGGCAGATGGAGCTTACCAGGAAGGTAAAGTGTTTACACACACACATTCTCACTCTCTGATCCATTCATGCGCCATTTCATCTGATGTTCTTCATACTGTCGTACTAGTTCATTCAGTCAGATCTTTGCAGAAATAGAGCGATATAACATGAATGGGTGTAAAAGAGAGCAATTATGTCATTCAGTTCAGTGAATCAAGCACTTTAGAGAATGCCCTGAAAACACACATACACACACATTTATAAAGAGACTGACTGGGTTTTTATTCAGACATAGCCTGTGTGTGTGTATGCATGCATGTGTTAGTGTGTGTGTGTGTGTGTGTGTGTGTGTGTGTATACATATGTTTATATTTATTTATTTATTTATATATATATATATATGTATGTATAATTTATTGTTATTAATAATAATGACAATAATATATTTTTTATTAAATGATCACAAAATATTTTTATTACTAATAATAACACAATATACATATGTATACTGTAAACCCTGTAAACAATAAATAATAAAGTAAAATGTATTATTTTTATTATGTATAATGTATTATCTTATTTAATTGTCACTTTTATTAGTAGTAGTAATAATAATAATAATAACAACAACATATGCACATAATTTGTCTACCTTCCCCAGTTATTTTTCCACTGTTTTTAGTCCCTAGACTTACCGGTACAAGACAATTGCAAATTGCAAAAATTATAATAAAATGATTTATGATATTTATATTTTATTTCCATAATATAAATTGTATTTGTAAATCATGTTATTATTATAATTATCTTTGATAATAATAATAATAATAATAATAATAATACAATACAGAATTACGTCAAAAACATGACACAACAATGTACTGTAAAATCAAAGCAGAGTTCAGCTCTTAAAGGGGTAGTTCACCCAAAAATGAAAATTCATTCAGTTATTAATTACTCACCCTCATGCCATTCCAAAGCCATAAGACCTTTGTTCATCTTCACAAATTAAGATATTTTTGATGAAATCCAAGAGCTTTCTGACCCTCTATAGACAGCAACGGAACAGAATTTTAATTTTTGGGTGAACTTTCCCTTTAATGTGTGCAGTTCATTCACTAGTTCAAACAGACATGGTAAGAGTGAAATAGATTAAGTGTTCAAACAAGCAGTGCCTGCTCTTGCAGCAGATGTATGCAGCACAAGACATGCTGCGTAAGTCTGAGCAGTTCCAGGGCGTTTGGGTCAGGTCACATCATTTGGGTTAAGGTTCATACATGTGTCTGCTTGTGTATGTAGCAGCCTCTGATTGATGTGAGGGTGTTTCTGGCATTTACACTGTGTGTTCAAGGCTAACTCCTGATTATGGACTTTAATGTGACCTCTGACATCAGGAGTATAGCCTGGAAGTTTTCTTCAGATCTCGGTCTCGTAAGTGAGTTGATTATTCTATAACATTTCCTCTGTTTCTTTCTCTTCTGCCCCTCTCTCTCGCTCGCTCTCAGATAATGATGAATAGAAGTTATTCATCCGTGCTGTTGGCAGCCTTGGACAATCTGCTGGCAGGCTGAAGTGTTCCCATGATGCACTCTGACAGGCAGAGGAGGTGCATGTGGGGGAAGGGGGGGGGGTTGAGAGAGAGGGGGCAAAAAGGGAAATGGGCCACTCAAGCATGGGCAGTTTAAAGTCCACAGTTGACTGTAGTTCTACTTCCATATCCCAAGTCACCGAAGCACTACTCTGTAAATTTTGTGCATATAAATGTGCTGTGGATAATAATATTTAACCAAAGCGTAGCCGAGTGTTAGCAGGCGAGAAATAAGAAGTCTCCGACAGAGATGTACATGTGTGTCCTCCTAGCTGATGACAGACTGTATGTGAAAATGCTGTATTCACAACAGCTGAAGCCATGGAAACTGCATTTTAAGGCTCTAGACTGGCCAGGGAGGTCTAGTTCAGGGGTCAGAGGTCAATTATCTGCCCAATATCAGGTGCTTGCACACAACAGGCAGCGGGTTCTAACCAGCTGTCTACCTCAGACAACAGATCATTCTAAACGTCTTGTCTAAAAATACCAGTCTTCTCAAATTTTCTGAACCTCTTTTTCTACTTTTTACACATCGTTTACATGACATGCTCAAATTATTTTGCCTCTTTCAAGATTTCTTACCGGAAAATCTTAAAGCATTATTTCAGGACTTGGCGAAACTGTTATTTAGGAAGATTGTCTAGAGTTACTATGCAGATGAAGTGCTTATTGGGTTTTTAACATGATAGTTCACCCAAAATTAATATTCTTTCAACATTTACTCCCCTTCATGTTTTTTGTCCATCAAATGAAATGAATGGGGGCCACAACAACATTGGACCCCACTGACTTTTATTGTGAAAAAAAATCATGTAGTATGGAACTACATGAGGGTGAATAAATGATGATAGAATTTTCATTCTTGTGTGAACTGTCACTATAAGAGCATTTTTAAATGCTGTGCGCATGCTTTATGCATGTTGTACGCAACTGCACCTCAAGTGGGTTGTATTAAATGACCTCTTTGTTTTAGTTGCTGGCAAAATGTGGTACTTGAAAGTGTACAGAAAATTGTTAAATAATTTGCAAGCATTACTGTTTGTTTGCATGTCAGAATATGTATATCTTTGTACTGAGAAATAAACGTAATTTTTTTCAAAGAATGTGCCTGTGTGTGGTTATTTGGCAATAAAACACTCAGCTTTGGATGTGAAACAGCTGAGCTGAAATCAGTTGCCAATATCTATTTTCAGCTACCTAGATGGGAGGGTGTTTCTTCACCTATCTGTAATCTGACTGGTCTAATGAGCTGTCAGTCAGCAACAACCTTGCAGCTGTCACAAGAATTGGCTGGAAGTATATAGGGGTTTCCCCTTATCACAGAACACCCGTACATTCTCAGACAACCACAAACTATTGTGGGTGTGTGTGTAAGTTGTAGCTTTGCCAGATATCTTGAGTCACGTAGTTGCAAGCCTCTACAAATTCATTCATGTGTATTTCCACCAAGATATTTGAACATCCACAAAAGGATAAAACACACTGTTCAAACTGTTTATTCAGCAAGGACACTTGAAATCAATCAAATATGACAGTAAAGACATTTATAATGTCACAAAAGATTTCAATTTCAATAAATATTGTTCTTTTGAACTTTCTATCCGTCAAAAGAATCTTGATAATTTAGTGTCACAGTTTCCACAAAAATATGAAGCTTCACAACTGTTTTCAACATTGATAATAATAACTGTTTCTTGAGTGGCAAATCAGCATATTTGAATGATTTCTGAAGGATCATGTGACGCTGAAGACACGAGTAATGGCAACTGAAAATATCACCATAAGAATAAATTACATTTTAAAATGTATTCATATAGAAAACATTTCACAATATTGCTTTGTACCTGAACAGTATCGTCAATCATGCTATTTAATTTCTGTCTTATTCAGCAAAAACAGTTTGTAGTAGCAGTAAAAAAAATCAAAACATAAGCATTTTGCCCTTAACTACCACCTCTAGCCTTTAATTTATCACTCTATTTTGTGCTTTGTTTGGCAAAAACTCAGTTGTGTGTTGTATTATATCCATTGTCACAGTTAATTATGCCTATTTGAGCTTCAACTCTGTGCTATGCAAATACATCTACCTGATCCTGTGGGATAATAAATTACGCCACAAGAAAGCACTGATGGATGAAAGGATATATTTTTATTCTCGTTTTGCTCTCATTTGAG